>WBNP01000607.1:685629-702072 GCA_013401095.1 Passerina amoena
TATCAAACACTGTAACACTATATAGGGATAGAGGAAGCATTCCCTACGATAATAACCCAAATTAATGGGTTGAATTAATGCAAACGCTGCAAGTACAAATTAGCTGTAATTGAAAAAAAAAATACTTAGCACAGCGGTGGTGGATTTAAAAAGCATAGTTTGAAAATATTAAATAGTTGATTATTTATTTTTCTCAAATGTAAATACAGTAAGACTGTGTTTGGGCTCAGTGAAAACCTGGAAACCTCATATAAGCCAAGCTCTGTATGAGAGCAAGCACTACATGTCCTGCTGCCAGATTCCATTTAGCTCTCTCTCAGTATTTGGCACACAGCATCATCCCATGTAGGCAACAACTAGATTGAGAGATTTGTTGCATGGAAGTTGAGAATGAGATGAGAAGATAGAGCAGACTTTCAAAGTCCCCGTGGAGGTGTGAGGATACGCAGAGAGAAAACACAAACAGAACTCCAAAGAATAATATTAACTTTTGGTAACAAAAAAATCCACCCATACACACAAAAGGAAAACAAGACAACAAAGACTGCAAATTCAATTAAAGCCAAGAGGTAACTTCAGCACTGTTTTGCCCCTATTAATTTTGAAGGAAGGACACTGTGTATTAATACCATGTAGGCATGCCAGTAATGGTCAGAGACACACATTTATTGCTGAATAAATATATGTACCCACCTGAAGGATAACTTTTGGGAGCGTCTCCAAATTCTCGGGGACATTCACAGAGTAGGGGGAAAGCTCAAAGGTGGGAATGAAATCATTGACGTCCTTCAGGACAATACTGACTGTCGTGGTATCAGTCCTGGGGCTGCTCCCACGGTCAGATGACTGAACAGTCAGAGTGTAGGAGGGCTTCTTCTCTCTGTCCAAAGGCTTGGCCACAGTTATCACCCCCGTCACAGAATCGATCCGAAACTCATTGCTGGCATCCCCGCCCACGATGGCGTAGCGGACCTGCCCGTTTGTCCCCTCATCTCCGTCAGCAGCCAACACCTGGATTAAATCCGTCCCTGTCAAGGTATTTTCTGCCACCTCCACTTTGTAAAGCTTCTGGGCAAAGAGCGGGTTGTTGTCATTAATGTCCAGGACGACGACCACCACATCCGCAGACGAAGAGAGCGACGGCTGGCCCTTGTCTGTGGCTACCACAGTCAAGGTGTAGTTGGCCACGGCTTCTCTGTCGAGCTCCCCGGTGAGCCTCACCTCCCCATCGATGGTGCCAATGCTGAACTTGTTTCCTGGGGGCGGGAGCAGGCTGTACTCGATGTAGCTGTTGGGGCCGCTGTCGGGGTCCGTGGCCTGCGCTCTGAACACCACCGTGTCTACGGGCGTGTTCTCCGGCACGTAGGTCAGCCTGGGCGAGATGAAGCTCGGCGGGCTGTCGTTCACGTCCAGCAGGATGATGGACACCTGGGCCGTGCTGGTGTACCTGGAGGCTGGCAGGGGGGCCATGTCGTGCGCTTGCACGACGAGGCTGTAGAAGGACTGGCTCTCCCGATCCAGGGGCTGCCGGATGCTCAGCACCCCGCGGCTGTCGATGCCGAACTGCCCCGCGCCGTCCCCGGAGGCGATGCTGAAGGACAGCTGAGAGTTGGGACCTGGTTGGGGAGGGAGAAGAAAGGTAGATAACAGGAATTCATCCCACTGGTACCCCCTAAGTATCAATATTTCTGGCCTCGTTTCCACAGGAAATTTTCCTTCATTTTCCCACAGAAATAAGGACTGTACAACCATGTTGAGTGTTCAGCCTCCTCACCACCATTTTTTAATCCATCTGACAATTTCAGCCAAAGTTTCACACTGCAGCAGAAGCCTTGCAATTATTATTTTCTGACAAGACAATATGCATGAAAGAGAGAGGGAGGATGTTAATTGGAGAGGCCACAGATGGAACAACTGGCAGGGTTCATCTCTGCTTTTCATTCAGCAGGAGCTCCATGGAGGCACCACAAGTAAATTCTCCCCATCTACAAGGGTTAGGGATAAAGGATTTGAAGGGTTTTCCTTCAGAAACCAAGAATCAGTAGTTCTCTGCTGACTGAACATCTGTTTCCTCCATTCTTCCCAGTTCAACTAAGCAACATTATTATTAATGTAATTATTTCATGAATTTTTCCACTCAATTAAAAAAAGCCACAAGCAGAAACTCCCAAGCCTAGCTGGAGCAAGCCAAGAGTGAATACTGGGGAAAGGTATGCTTCCCATATATGGCATGGTATTCCAAAATACCAAATGAACAGCCCTCACTCATCTCATGATCAAAACATAACCAGCAATTATGGTCAGGGGAGAGATTTATCATTCCAGTCAGAGAAATGCATCCTGAACCTGGACAGGGCTGTGAAATACCCTTAAATATTCTTTGTGAGAAATAATGTGGGCTACTGTGTCAATTCCACAGTTCACTCTAAACAACTAATTATTGGGAACATCCAAATGTGGAAGAAGTTCTCTCCTCCATCTATCTTACCCCTACATTAGTTAATTTCAAAAATTGCTCTTGCTTTGGTTATTCAAGACTGTGTTTAGGATTAGTAAACTAAGCAACCATTAGCTACTAATTTACCTCTCAAACTAGCTTGTTCATGCTAAGAAAGTTGCCCACTTCACTGATTGCTGTGCATTTTGTCATTTTTACTCAGAAGCTCTTTTCTCTCTGAGTGAATTGCTTTGATAATAAAATTATCCCTACATTAGATTTATTAATCTCTGCTGTTTATTATGCTCAGACTTGAGAAATCTAGTCTTATGTGTCTTTCTCCCAGTGGCTACTGTAATTGGCATCTTTCCCTCTCTCTTTTTTCCTGGAGGAGTCAAATTATAAAATTAATAGAACCAAACACGAAAGACAAAATATTTGAATGCAATTAAAGAAATTAATACATTTATCTGCCAGATATTAGTGTTTCTCTATTACTTTGATCAAGTGAAGGATGGTGAGAGTTTAATGCTACTCTGCTTTTTGTTCAGTTCTATTTTCAAATGACCAATCATATGTATGAAAGCTTTGATTTCAGCAAAGTACTTTTTTGGAGATGGGTAGGATTTGGGTCCTGCAAAAGAAAATAACTTTACACTCTATTTCCCCCTCTCCCCTCCAGTGTTTTCTATGGTGTTTATTCCTAAGAAAAACCTAGTTTGTTATTCCTTATCTCACCTCCATGAACATTTTGTTCTTTGTCCTGTATTCTCATAGGTCTCCATGCTGCTAATGCTTATATAAATTAAACTATGAAACAGAAGAATTGCCTAAATATATCAGTGGAGCCAGGAAGGGCACTTAATGAACTATTCTCTATTTTAAACACAGCATGCCAAGCCGGCATTGTGCACCTCATCCATCCCCCCTTCCAAGGTTTGGAGCTGGGCTTTTCTTAGGGAGAATGCAGGGACATCCTCTTTGCTGAACCTTACGTTTACTTAATCTGAAGGTTCATCTGATAAAACACTGAAAGGACAGACATAGAGTCACCAATTTCATGATAACGTTCTTCTAAAGGGTTTTGTTTCTGTTTTTATTTATTTACTAATAAGACTAAAACAAAACCCAACAAAACTGCTTCCCCCCTGCCATTCTATAAATACCTGTAGAATTCAGCTGGGAAATAACACCAGCTTTGCCTGGAGGAATACCTAATGAAAATTTTAACAAACTGATAAACATGTGTGTGCTTTCCTCTGAGATTTTTCCAGTTAATTCTTTGTTGAAAAAATAAATTCTGAATTTTAAAATTAATCATTTTAAGGTAGCTGAGTTCTTTAGTATATATTATTATATTATTAAATATCCAAGAGCTGTAGCTGATATTTGCTATGGATCTGTATATGAAACAGTCCAAGCTGAGATAAACAGCTGCTGTTTCCCAAGGGGTGTGCTGAACAAGAAAATGAAAATTGAAGCATTTTTACTATCACCATGTTTCTGTCTTTTATCAGTGTTTATCCTAAAACAACAGCCATACCTCATTATAAAACAATGTCTTTTCAGAGCTCTTTCAAACTATAGGATCATGTAACATAAATAATCAACGAAATTATATTTGTATTGAGTGCATTATCTGTGAGCACATGGAGAAGAGTATAATACTAGCACCAGCTATTTCTGTGCTCTAGATAAACATAAGACAACACAAGATAACAAGTTTGGGCTTGAAACAGAAACAACAATAGATCATAACATTTGCTTAAGTTACAGTCCTATGGGAGAACTCAACCTGGCATGCTCTTGGAATGATATTTCTGCCCTATTAATTTTAAATCCAGAAAAGCAAGCGTGCCAGAAAATATGAAAGGCAAGATATCTGACTTCTCATTGCATTGCTCCTCAAGTACTCATTTGCTTGCTTGATAACTGAGTGTGTGATGAATGTGAGTTGATATGTCAGTGCTATGATATAGCTCCCATCCACTGTGCACAGATGGAAATTAATGTATGGGGTGCAAGAGAAAAGGAAAACAGACTCATAGCAGCAAAGTGAAATTAACTTCCAAAAAGGTCTGAAAGCAAGTACTGTAGTCCTGACAGGAAAATAAGATAGGAAAGAGGAGATAGACACAAACCCATTTATCTACCAGTCTGGAGGAACAATCCCTTCCCCGGGTATGCATGATACAGGAGCAAGCTCCTCCTCCAACTTGTTTAGTTTACATAAAATAAAAGCCTTAACAAGTGTGGTGAAAGAGAGATTCATGCAAAAACAACCAGTATCACAAAGTTATGACTTCTGCTTTGTTGGCTTATCTTATGGAATCTCTTCTCCCTTCCTCAGCTTGATCTCAAAACCAGTGACACAATTTTTACCATGGAAAAATTCCATCCATCAGCAGAAAATCTCCCCACAAAAATGTTGGCGTCCAACAACTCAGCATTTCCTGAGGAAAAACTGCTTTGCTGAGCAACCTTGATAGGTTCAGTCAATTTAGGTGCACAAAGAGGGACTCCTCAAAGCACGTAGGTGCTTTGTCCTTGAAGCACACTTCAGCGTGAGACACTTCCATGGGCTCCACTGAGGCCCTGTCAAGTCCAGAGGACACAAGGTTGCTCAACATGTCACAAAAATAACCTTCACCTGTAAAGTCACTGTGAGTTATGAAGAGTTTTACATTAAGTACACAGGGTAATGTCTGTGGACACTTCAGAAAATGCGGTACACGATGGAATGTTGTTTATGCATTTTAAGATCATATTCTATAATTCTTCTTGCTTGGGCACAAGCTGTATGGCAAAATGGTTAAGCAAGCTATAAAAATTGTACCTTTCACACTCAACACATTAACACCCACTAGATCCCATAAATAATCTTGATACTAAAGCTTATTTCAATTGAAGTTTTCCTAAGATCTCTTTCAGTATGCTTTTTGACCTCCACTATCAACAACTTGTATGATAGACTTCATGACAGACTTAAAAGTTATAGGGCATTTAAGACGACTGCAGATAACATCTGATATTACCACAACCCTCTTCAGAATTTACTGAGGTCTAATCTAAATGTGAATTTAAGCACACGAGAGCAGGAACTTACAGGTAGCCTTAATTTTCCCTTTTTTTAGCAAGTCTAACACGTTGCTGAGGTGAAGCACAGATTTAGGACCACAGACACGGAATGTCGGGGAACTCCTACCGTCATCGGCGTCGGTGACGCTGAAGTTGAGGATGGCGGATCCCGGGGGCAGGTTCTCCATCAGGGAAGTGCTGTAGGAGGCCATGCCAAACACAGGCGGGTTGTCATTGACATCCAGGATGTTGAAGTACACCCTGATGGCCGTGGACTGGCCTCCCCCATCCTCAGCACGGACTGTGAGGATGTAATATTGCTGTGCTTCGTAGTCCAGGGCCCGGGTCAGGTTGAAGACCCCGGTGACGGGATTCAGGAAGAAGATTCCCTCCTCATCATCCTCGCTTATGGTGTACGTGATCTCCCCGTTGACGCCCGAGTCGTCGTCGGTGGCAAGAATGGCTGCCACCAAGGACCCTGCGTGGCACAACAGAGCCAGCTTAGCATCAAGCACATCCACAGATGAGAGATTCCCTCCCAGAGAAACTGAAGCCTCAACACTGTCTGAGTAACTATTGAAAAAAGTTTTTCAAGCTGAAAGAGACATCATATTTTTGCTTTTACTCAAAGAAATGGTCAGGAATGGTTTTTATCTTTATGCAGACTAGATATCAACAGGGGCAAAAATACCTTTTGTCCTGCTAGGCATTGCCTTCCTATGACTCAAAGAAGCCTCCCTTTTCCGCAGACAATCACAAGTTCTGGAGCCTTCCAGACATTTCTTTCCAAATGCAGAACCCAATATGTGAGTACAAACCGCACAACCCAGCTCTGCTTTTTGAAACAGAGCCTTTGCAGGGTAACTGTGGTTAGAGAATTAGAAACCCTATAGGGGTCTGTTCTCCACTGTTTTCTGAAATTCAACACCCTGTGAGTTTGTGCCAGTGTTTTCATTTCTGCATAGCTGGCCTATCTGACTAGAGTTTGGAAATCAAGTGTCACTTTTTAGTACTTCGAACACTAATTATAATTAAGATCAGTTCATTTCCAAGAAAAGAAATCATTAGGTTTCCTTTCCCTGGAACCAGATGAACTACGTGCAGCACAGTTAACTACTTTCAAGCAATATGATAATAAAAACTGCTTAAATCATCAGAAAAAAAGAAGAGTGCTGTAACCCCCTTTAATCCAGGTGGATATGCTGGTATCTTTCACATCCATTTGATGATCTCAAGCTTTAATGTTTCTTTAACTGCAAGGGGAATGGGGATTACGCTCTGGGATAGAAACTGGAACCTCAAAGGGGAAACCTCATGGTCCTTCCCCCCTGGGTGAGCCTGCCAGCTGTTCCCAGACTTCTGGAGAGCAGAGCAGGAGAAGATGCAGTACTTTAATACAAAATCAGCCTATTTGTTCCTTCAGCATCCATCACTGCTGAGCTGTGTATAAAGCACTAATGTACACCCTGTAAAGGATTAATGAGAGAAGTCTCATCTTAATGTGGAGGGAATTAGGTTTGCCTTTTCCAGGGTTATTCCTGCTGAAACAGACTGAGACTCAAGGCTCTGAGAGAAAAGAGCATGGCTGGGGATCAGCAATCAAAGCACTCTGTGCTATACAGACATCTCAATGACTTCCAGATCAGATTCCTGAGGCACAGCTGATTGCACTGGAATTCTTTAATGCGAAACACCACTAAATTTTGGGACACAGACTGTGGGGCAGAGTGCAAAAGTTGGAGGCTTGGGGGTAACCTTAGTTGAAGACTCCCATGCTTATGGAAACCCTAATAAAAGCTTGAAAGCAAACACCACATAATTTGCATCTCCTTGGTTTATTCATGTTTTAGAATAATCTTCTAAGATGCTACTGGCAGATACTGCTTTTGTACTAACAATCTGTATAAAATCTTGGAAGTAATACTCATTTCTCACCTGGAGACATGTAATAGAGCCCAGTATTTGAAAACTTTTTTGATCTAAATACTTTCTAGTTGACAACTCCCCTTTGAAGCATCAAAAGGCGCTCTTGCACACGAAACCAGCTTTAAACGAAGAAAACAACCACACGAGTCCTGTTTACCTGGAGTGGCATCTTCTGGGATGTCAAAGGAGTACACTGGCTTGGAGAACTTGGGGATGTGGTCGTTGACGTCGCTGACGGTGATGTTGATCCTCACGTCCGAGGACTGCAGGCCGTCGTCGGCGCGCACCAGCAGGGAGTACTTGGAGCGGCGCTCGCGGTCCAGGCGCCGCGTGGCGATCAGCTCCCCCGACTCGGGGTCAATGTGGAAGCTATCGTCTGCACCACTGATGATGGTGTATGTCACCAGGGCATTGGCTCCCTAAGCCAGAACAGAAGTGGTCAGATCGCCTCACTCGCCAGGAAAACCACATCATAACTCGCAGTGAGACGAGGATCGTTCCAGGAACGGCGCTCGGGGATTATTTTTCAGAACGGTTTCCTTTAATAAACAGCCTTCCTGCCCAGTCCCTGCTTCAGCCCCCACATGCACACAGTTTTTATTTATGAGACGTGAAATGATGAGATTACCCAGATACTTTGTGCTTCACTCTTCATCCAATCAATACCAAAAAACTCTGTTACCTGTTTTAGTTTCTAACCAGCATCATCGAGCAGCGTGACTTCTTAAAACAAGAATAAACATTGATCCTTGTTGTCTTGGAAGGTTAAATTAAATCCCTGCCAGTGGGATCAGCTCTGCTTTTCCTGCTCTCTGGAGATGGGATGGCTCATGGTCAAGAAAAACTCATGGAGGCTGTGCTTGCAGCAGCCCCTCAAAGGTCAGTTTCTGCATGGAAATCTATTTACCCATGTAAATAAAAAAATCCTGGAGTGACAAATCACACATCATTAAAATCACAGTTCTGATCTCTTGGGTTGTGCTGCAAGTCAAAAGCATTTGCTTTTGGGTCACAAAATTTCATTTATTCTTGGGGGAAAAAAAGAAGCATTCATGTGGACTTTGAGCATTTTGGTTGAAAGGGAAATTAAGGAAAAGCAATGTTACATAGAAAAATGTCATGTACTTCTTTTTCCAACACAGGGTTAAGGACACTGAAGGTTTGGCAGCCTCTAGCATCAGATACAGTACTCTAAACCCTGTGTGCTGATGGTGCCTGGAAATGCAAGCAGATATTTACTGTGCCCTCCTCTGGTGCCAGGCCAGAGCTCAGGTTTGACAGCTGAAACTTGCTGCTGATGTGCCAGTAGCATTCTGCAATGAACAGCAGATCAAAGAGGTAAGGTGGAAAGGAATTCTAGGGCTGTTTCAAATACTCCTGCCTAAAAAAGCAAATTAACAGGGATAAACACCTGCTTGTGTTTGTGAGAGAGAGACAAGCATTAGTTACCTGACCTTACCAGAGTGCCCCGTGCCAAACTTTCTCTCTGGAGAGCTCTTTCAAAGAGTCAGACTGAGCTAACTGATAAAAGGAAATTTAGAAAGAAAACAGGCTTCTGCAGGTGCAGTGCTCCATCTGTGTGCTCAGGTGTGCCTAGGGGATGTCACAGGCTTTCCTCCAATTGTGTGGCTTAGCCATCACATCTGATGGGAATTTTCAGAGTGATCACATTCCTCACCCCATGTTTGACCAGCCAGAGTCCTCCTAACGGAGTGCATGTGTGATACTGATTTATTCTTTGCCCTCAATATAAACCCTCCCCCTTCAAGAAGCAAGGGGGAATAAAAAGGTATCTCAGCCCAAAGCTGCATATCACTAGGAAAACTTGGGCTCCTTGTATAGAGTTTGAGTTCCAAATGTTCTGGCAGGGAAATTGAAATCCTTCCTTTTGATAAAAACACTGACTGATTTCTCTCTAAGGTAACAAATCACTTCCCACTGGATGTGGGAATGTGATTATTCAGAAGGGGTAATAGATATGGGGCGGTTCAGCAATGGTTAAAAAGAGGCTGGAGCACTATTGCTATAATCTTCGATATATTTGCCATACCACACCACAGAGTGGCAGCTCAGTATTTACTGCTTCCTAAAAGAAAGACAAGCAGCTAGAATTTTTGTTACACAAGTGCACCTTCCCAAAATCCTGAGTTTTGTCTGTATATCAGGCTACTACTGGAAAATAAAGGGAAAACCAAAATATTTACAACACATTTGCACCATTCCCGGGGTGTTCCCGTGGTTCCCTCTGGAGTAGTAAGATTAAGTACACCAATTAACAATCACAGGAAGATTAACCAAGCAAACACAAAAAAGGCCAGCAATAAAATTCTCCTAAGGAGGTTGAATCACCCTATTATTGGAAAACAAGAACTGCTTGCTGTTGTCAAGTGCAACTCCGTATTTTAATGACAACACAAACTTTTTGTATGATTATATTGTCTTTTTAGTCGGTTTCCTCATGGAAAGAAACACTTCAAGCAAATAAAATTAACATGACTAACATTTTTATAACTTAAGTTTCTAAAATAAAATGAATGCATCAATAGCATGGTAGTTTCTTCATGGTACCTTAGTTGCAGCATTCTCATAATAATGAATCTCAGAGGCAAAACTCTTTTGCAAACAAATTCATGTACAGAGCACACATTTTATCATGATTTCTTTTCTCCACTTTTTGGTAAAATAAAACCTTCTTTTGGGAGGGATAATATTGATCTTTGTTGGGTCTAGTCAAAGGGATTATCACAGTTTTACTTGTTCTCCAAGGCTTGTCTCAGATTAATTTTATTGCACACCTTGGAACTGGGCTCAGCTACAACATCCTGGTTCCAAAGTTAGCTTAGAGCTCCACAGTACTGGACAAAACTTTGTGAACGACTGCCATGATTCCTAAGGCCAAGCTCACACAAAGGGATGAAGAAAACGGGTAAAACCATGTCCAGAAGGGCACTTTTAGCACCAACATTCAAAACTGAAGTCGTGCTCCTACCTCATCAGCATCCATGGCTGTCAGCTGCAGTATTTTAGATCCATCCCCTATGTTCTCCTCTACAGTCAGGTCAAGCATGTCTGTGGGGAATACTGGTGGGTTGTCATTGATATCCTGAAGTGTTATTTCTACCTGTAAAAAGCAGGAACAGGAAAAAACTGGAGTGAGCACTGGACATGGATTGAACCTGAACGTTACTAATAAAATAATTCTGAAAGAAATCAGGTAAATTGCTCTTAATCACATGAATTAGCACATTCCCAAATCACACCAACAATAGGAAAAGCTCGTCCGGATATTAAAATTCCACATAGTTATAAAATACTCCTAGGAAAACCTCTAACACAAATAAAGTTAGTTTGACTTGTTGATAGCAACTGATTTTAAATGGTCCTAGCCTAGTTTATACTGGAAGAGATCCACTGATAGACTGTCATTGTAATCCTCAAAGCCAGCCCCTGGAGAGGAACTGCCAAGTGCTGGGGCAGGAGATCGTTCAACCATTAAATGCTGCCTGACATAAAGATGAGGTGGTGTAAAATTCTCTCTGAAATGTTTATATATTGGCAACTCTCCGTTCCGAGAGGGGGAAAAAACACCCTTGCACTTAATATATTTTATAACAAATAATCTGCTTTTCTCTCTCTCTCAAAACTCTCCCCTAATTGCAAACATAAACATTGCTTTAGGAGCACCCACTAGCATCTACTCTCCTTGACTATCCAAAACTCAACAAATGTTCTTTTCACATGCCATATTTGTATGCCTTTCCAAGGAAGAATGATAGTTCCTGAAAGGTTGTTTTGTGATCTTTATCCCTAGTTTTTCATAAGCAAGATTGCTGCCCTGCTGATGCTAATTCAAAAAGATGCAGAGCTACATTTTCTCTTGTTGCTGGGTCTGGAATGTAATACACCAAAATAGAAAAAGAAGACACAGCTGTTTTATATTTATTATGGAAAAAAAAAGTATGGTTTTGGACCCAAAATAATAAACAGACACCAAACTCTGAAGACCCCCTAAGGAGAAAATGAGCAGCTGAAAGAATCGAGGAGCACAGCAAGGCAAAGGGGTGGATGACTTAAAGAAGGTACCTGGACTGACAGACAAAATCTTATTTATGCTACACTATCTGCAATGCCCTTATCCACAAGGACTCTCCAGGCACTCAGTTGAAAATATGGATTGGGCTTCTCTGGATATAACCAACACAGGCATTTCTGGTGATCCAGTCTACGATTTCTGCTGTTTCTCATCCCCTGTCATAACATTTTCTTCTCCGTTCTGTTTTCATAGGGACCACCAATTGCCAAACTGTTCTGACTTGATCACCAGGATGATCCCAAACACAGAGGAAATATTATATTCATATTAGTGTAATATTAATAGCTATATGTGCT
This sequence comes from Passerina amoena, assembly GCA_013401095.1. Classification (NCBI taxonomy): domain Eukaryota; kingdom Metazoa; phylum Chordata; class Aves; order Passeriformes; family Cardinalidae; genus Passerina; species Passerina amoena. The sequence goes on from WBNP01000607.1 coordinate 697,460, forward strand.
GGAAGTGGAGACAGAACAGGGATCTTTTACAGAAGGGCATTATTTATTTATTCCCTATTTAATCCCTTTGGAGACTCAAAAATGATACACAAAGCAATTCACAGCCTGAGACAGATCAACCCAGAAGGTTTTATCGTTAAATTTATACTCCTGACAGCAGAAGCACAAGGAGTGCTGAGCAGAGCATTGTGAGCTGTGATTGACAACCACCTGACCAGACACAAACTTTGGGAGAAGAAGCCAGCCTAGGATGGTTTTCAAGGAGACTGGGTGACAATTAATCACAGAAATAGGAGGGACGTGGTAGAAATGTCAGATGAAGGATTTTGCCAGCCCTCCTTGCCCATGGAACTGGCACAGCACATTCCTCCTGCTTTCCTCCCCAAAGTGCAGCACTTCCCCAGACAGGGCTTCAAGGTAAAGCAGCTGCACAGCTCTGCAATTCATTTATTCCCACCATACATGTCATCCACAGCTAATGTTTCAGCTGCAAGTGACATTTCACCACCAGAACCCATTTTCATGATGAGAAATTGTCCTTTGTACAAATGATATGAAAAATATGTGACAACTTCTGGGGGGCTTGGGATAGGAGCTGTGCATTGCCTACAGCTTGAATAATGTGAAATAGCAAGGATCCAAGAACACAGATGGCTAAGGGTTGGGGGACAAATAAGTTAATTATAAAGTCAGATTCCAGAGAACTGAAAAAAAGAAGAATAAAAGAGGTAATTTTATTCTGAAAAATCAGTTCAAAAGCAAACAAAGAAACTGTATTTTATACTGAAGACATGCTTTAGATGGTGGAAAAATAAGAAATTCTCAAATAAGGATCAGAATTTTTTAGAAAAGAACACAACATTTTTAAAGAGCATTTACACCATGATTTATTACTTATCCACAAGGCTTAGATAATGTGTATTGCTTCATAATTCACCATTGGCTAACTCCAGTTAGCATCTGTGTCTAAAGCTATCTTTTTACTTCTGCTAGAATTTACTACTTCAGCTTCCAAACAGAACTGCAGACCTGGGTAGTCAGATCCTTGGATGCAACCATTTGCAGAAATTTCACTGAAGTAATCATAGAATCACAGGGACCTAAAAGATGATGCAGTTCCACCCACCCTGCCAGGGATAAGGATGCCACTCACCAGACCAGGCTCCTCACGGCTCATCTAGCCAGGTCTAAGACATCTATGAAAAGAGATTTGAGAAGAAATTCACATTTTCCCCAAACAAGAATCTGTTACATTCCATTTAAGAGAGGATCTCATGCGTGAATACCTGGATGAGACCGGATGTACACTGAATATCCAGGAGCTCACAAATTAATTTCACTTTGAAATTACTCCATAAATTCCAACATGAAGCAGAAGCCCACAGGAGAACCACAAAGTCTTCCATTGCCACAGGGCACTGGAAGATTGCAGAGTATTTTATCACACCTTTACTGGAGAAGAAAAAGAAAAGAGAAAATTCCACAAAGCTTTAATCAAAGATCTAAACTAAGCCTTTTCCCAACCAACTGCTTCTATCTTTCTAATCCCACTTCACATTTGCGTAAAGGAATCAACGTGTGTCACTTTAGGAAATGCATGGTTTGATTATTTATCCTAAGTCACTAATTAAAAATTAAGTGTAACTCTGCTCCAGACTTAAGGAAAGCAAGACAAGGTGCTCATGGTGGTGTCACCAGCTGTTTGCACCACAGGAGTCACATCCCAAAGGGTCCCACAGATCATGTCCTGATCTTATAGGATTTTCTCAGCTCACACTGGTGGCACACCACCCACCAGCGACAGCAGCAAGTACAAGAACAAATATCCAGGAAACCAAAGGCCTTGTAACCTCAAATACACCACGGGATGGAACACAAGGGAGCTGAAGGGATTTATCCAAACCTTGGAAGGAAGGAACCACTACATGCCAGTAGCACTGCAGGAAGCAACGTGCCCAGGCTACATGGAAAGTGATATTTGTCCAAATCTCTCCAAAATGAGGAATACTCTTGCCTGACCTCAAACTCATCACAAATCTAGGATGCAAAGACAGACACACACCAAGCACCTCACAGCACTCCAAGTACTGCACTATGCAACAATTTCGGCCACTTTCCGTCTGACAAATCCTCAATTCCTATTTGTATCAACAGCAACTTTAACACAGGACCCAAAAGTTCTTACTGTCACTCAGAGGACTCAAATATGATAAAGCACAGAAACAGCAAAGATAGTTGAGCATCTTTGCACCTTTTTTATTCTCTAACTTCCCCTCTCCTGTGGTCCAGGCACTGATGTGGGCTTTGCTCCTCTGAACAGCCTTGAATTTCTGCAGAAGCCATCAGAGCACAAATAGTTACAGACTCTCCTAAATCTGTTAAGACTGTGATGCAAAACTGATTAAGAGATTCATAATATTGTCTTGCTTTTGTTGTTCAAGGGAAAATGAAAAAAAAATCAGAAAACTTTGGTCAATCCACATGCACATAGATCTCCACAAAATCACTCTACTTTTGTACAAACTCTAGTATATTGCTTTTCCCTCACACATTTAATATGTGTAGAAAAAAAGACTGAAAATCAACGCTTTCCCTCAGAGCTTGTTCTTCAGACAAATACACATTGTTTATTTACCAACCCTTGCAAAATAAACACAGTAATTTTACATATCAATTTCTATGCAAACCATCTTTGTGTGGGGGTTTTTTTATTAGTTTTATTTGTGTGCTTGTTTTAAGTTTGACTCAAGCTAAGATGCAAAAACACAGGCACACAACAAACCACAGAGATCTGCAATATAGAAAGCCAAACAATACCACAAATTTTCCTGTGCATGAACCAAATTTCTCCTTCACAGGCTTAATAACATTCTCACAATAACTCCCTGCCCCTGCCACAGTTACAGATGGCCAGCCCAGCCTCATCTGTGACAATTTGATTGCTGCAGCCTGTTGTCACAGACATTTTAAAAGCAGAGGAAGTATTAATTGCCTTGATCTTGTTAGGATTCTTATTGGCTGTTCAAATTAGCCTCTTGTGTTTTTGGTTTTTTTCCTCCCTAAACAAATTCAGAACAGATTGGGGCAGGGCAGCACTCACCTCCAACAGCTCTACCATAATTTACTCTGAATGTAGATGTTAGAAAAATAGTTCTTTCTCCATTCAGATAAACCTCAGCTGTTAACAGATATAGGAATCATATCAAAACCTCAAGTTTTAAAGCACACTGATCTATTAAAGCATTTAAGACATAAACTATTCTTCAGCTTATTTAAAATAATTTGTTGAATTAAGCTGCTAAAAGATGGAAGTTTCACTTCTCAGAGCAGAAAAACCAATTCCACTTCAAAAATACCAGTACCCCAGGTAACTATTACCGAACAGGCTAGACAAGTTCCATGCTCAACATAAAAAGCTTAAAATGAGAGTTCTATTCTGGAAAAAGAAATTATTTAGTGGCTGGGTTTATGAGCTACAAAGGTATGTAAAATAAAACATACCCTGCAAGGCAATGAGCCAAATTCTAACCAATCATAACACCTTCCAAAAACCAATGGGTTCACTTGGCCAGACCCTATCCTTCTGTTTTACTACAGTTATTAACATTTAGTTTTCTTTTATTCCAAACTCAGGAGGGTTTACAGACAGAACAGCTCTCTGAAGTTCTTCCACCTACCAAATGCCAATGAGAAGAGGAACAAAGATGCCACAGGAAGCATGAATGAGCTCACGTGGCAGCAGCAAGTTTCCCTGGGAGTCCCCAAAGAGTAATTCTTGCTTGGAGCCACACTATCCACGGCACACAGCGGGTCAGAGATCTATAGATAGAACACAGCTGAGGGAGGAGGGAGCAACTCCCAGATGCCTCACGCCTTCCATGCCTCTTCAAAAGCTACAGCTATTTGATTAAAGATCAAACAGAGTGCAGAGGCAACAGCTTTTCTTTCCATTTGTAGGGTGCTGAGTCATTCTCCTTCCCTTTGCGCGCTGCCTCTCTCAGGAGATCCCCTCTAATAATCCATGAGCAGCATCCCCACAAACCACCCTGGAGACTTTTGCTTATGCCTAAGTCATCAGATGATCCTTCATCTTAAAATAAAATTAAGGAGCTTTTTCTTCTTTGCTGGAGAACATGGCAGCACATTATCAATTTGACCTGAATAAAAGTGAAAGGATTTTATTTCCCCCTCTCTTGGAAATTATTCTAAGTAATATCATGATGATAAAAGGGAAGAATACAACTATTAATTCACCCCATCCATGTAACTGACTGAAGAACCCGGCCAACACCAGTCTCTTTTTTTTTTCCTTGCCTTCATCAGTTCAGCCTTCTTCTTCATCCAGCAAACAATCATTCCCTCATCCTCAAAATCACACACGAATGCACAGATTCCTCTTTTAAACTGATGTGAGGAATCAGACTGGCCACTCACACCAGTGAAGGTGTGGCTACACTCAGGGCTGGAGGAGCAGGGCATGGGTGCTTCCTCCAAACTGGAGAGGCAAGGGAATGAGGACGTAAAGGATCAGAGCACAATGCATGGCTGGAAATACATATTCAGTTATATATATATATATATATATACACATACACATAAATATATATATATAA
>WBNP01000607.1:702082-750494 GCA_013401095.1 Passerina amoena
ATAAATATAAAAACCCATAGCCCATCTTGAACCACTTTCCCACCTTGCTCTAAATCACTGGGAAACAGTAAGTTTGAGGGTAAAAAAAAAAATAAACACTTCTGCTTTGAAATTACTTGAATACCCAATAATGGCAGAGCTCAGGAAGGTGTAAAACCTGAACTACTGATCATGCACATTTACAATTTCACAACAAGATGGAAAGCCCATTTATAAAGGAAATATCTTGGGACAAGGCAATAGCTGAGGCTGAATGAGGCATCTGAATATCCCATTTTCCAGGAGGCAAACAATCCCAGTGCATGCTAGCACAATAAAAATCACATTAGTCTATTGTGCTGCAGGCCAGCAAACCTGTTAAATAGAAATGTAATGTTGTTAAGAACCCCACTATTAACAGGGGGAAGATTGCAGCTGGGGAGAAAATGTGGGGGAAAACTGCTAAAAAGGCACTGTTTGGGGAAAAAAAGAAATTTAAAAAGCCAGGTTTAAAAGACTTAATTCTGATGTCTGAGGTGAAGCTTGATGAAACACAGGATGTGAAAGCTGTCCTAGGCCCCACTACTGCCCGCTTCAGTTGCCCCAAAGCAAATAAAACATCAACCCTGTATACAAGACAGCAGTAATTTAGAATAGGGATTATAGAAATGTTTCCTTTTACCTCACAGAATCAGGAATTACTACTGATTACCAGCCTTGAAATTGTTTGGAAACTTAGGGCTCAATGCACTTTGGAGACATGTTTTGCTTTGTCCATTAAACAAACATGCGTGGATCCTATAAATGTTATTATGATTAACATGCAGTGCTGGAATTTCCCAAGTAGTTTTAATCTGTGGGCTCTAACTCCAGCATTTTAACACTGCAGAACCCTGATGGATTTAATATCCTATTATTAAACTACAGTTTAGTAGGGTGACTTGATGTTTTTCAACCAAGACACTTTTATAAACATTGCTGTAAAATGCTGGGAGATCAGAGCAATCAAAGCCACTGGGATTTAACTGACATTATCAGAAAAATCCTAGAATGACAGGATAATTTGAGTTAGAAAGGACCCCTCACGACCAGGCTCTCTGCAATGAGCAGGGACATGTTCACCTATATCAGGCTGCCCAGAGCCCCATCCAAGCTGGCACTGAATGTTCCCAGAGGTGGGACATCCACTACCCTCACTGTGGAAAACTTCTTCCTCACACCTAAATCAGCTGTAAATCTGCTTTCTTCATCATTTAAAACAAAAATTCGAAAAGAAGCTACTTCCTTCTGTTGTCCCTAAGAAACATTGATCCTAGTGCTGTAAAAAAAAGTGATATAATTGTTTCATTTTCTCTCCCTTTTTTTATTCCCCCTATCTGTTAAGGTGACCACTGGGACTTGCACTGCCTGGAGTCTTGATTAAATGTTTCACTGCATCCAGAACACTTCATCATGCAGCATAGCCAAAATCTATTATGGCTTGCAAGTGACTCATACTTGAGCTATGAGAAAACCATAATAAAGAGCATTTTACATAAAAATGCCCAAAAGGTTGGTAATTCAATCTTGATTCTAAGTAGTATGCAAGGTCTCTGCGTCCAGCCTGTGCAGACAATAAGGCATTGTCTGGAAATGTGTTACCTACTGTGGTTACAGCTAGCTTTTTCTGCCAAAATCCAGATGAAAGACACTGAAAAGTAACGATCTTGTCCCAGAAGAAGGCCACCAGCCAGGACAGGACACTAACATTTCCAACACAGAAGATTAAAAATAAAGTTTTCCTAAAGGCAAAGCAAGCAATGCTAAAATTCTAATTCTTTTTGAAATCAGTATTTTAAGGTAATTTAAGCACTACATCATTTTCTGCTCCCTCAAAAGAGACACGGTCTCAAATGCAGCAGAGGGAATTAAAACTGGATTAGGGAAAGAACTACTCAAACCTTGGCTAATTTAACAAAGTAACAGCATGCTGACTTTAAAACACACATCAAAACATAGAGAATCATAAACATGGAAACCCAGTATGATCCAACTCCACAGCAAATGAGAGATAAACATCAAATTGGTACAAGGGATAGAACTGATAAGAAATGCCACCAGCAGAACCATAATGGAACACAGGTTATTTTGTCAAGACTGGTTGATGAGTAACATGTAGAGCTCAGTCAACATTCACACCGTGTTAAAACCAGATTGATCGTAGGGATGAGTTGCCTTGAACTCCATTTCAGCAGCACTAATTAGCACACCAGGACCTCTCCCAGGCCTGCCCAGAAACTGCAACCCAGTGGCACCAAGGCAGAGCTGGGCTGGCACTGAGGACAGAAAAACTCCTGCACCCGCCCATCCTTTCCATGGATGCTGGATATGCACACACACACGGCCCTACAGCATTTCCCCAGAGAAAAGGGGGGACTTTCTCATAATGACATTGCTCCTTCTGCATCCAGTACCACCTCTGGTCACAAACTCAACTCCAAATACCTGCCAAACCAACACAAACACTTGGCAAAACCTTGCTAGTGAGGTTTTTTGGTTTGTTTTTTTTTTTCCTTTTTGGAATTTTTTTTTCTTAAAGCAGTATACATTTGGGACCCATTTGGCTTATAACTTTGCATTTAATTAAATGAGTTCTACTGCCATGTAATAAGAAATGGATTGAATCAGTAAGAACATTTCAGTCTGTGCCAGAAAATTAAAAAAAAAAGAAAAAGGATAAAGTCAGAAAATGCAAGCATTAGAAGATCAAGAATGGGAATGTCACACCTCTAAATTAAATAAATCACCTAATTAAACTCACAGGTGTGACATTTAAGACACATGCAGTCATCAGGACAATGTGACAAATCCATCCCATCACTGAAGGCTGCCCAAACAGCCAATGAAAACCTCTTTACTGAGAGCCATGGCAGAAAAAGCACTGCTACAGACACCAAGACACTATATTCCCTAGAGACACTCTATTCCCTGGCACTCACAGAAAACATTCTGATATTGGATATATATTTAAGGTTTATTTAAGATACAGGACTGAATGCTGACTGATGTTTTGCAGTTTTGAGGGTTTCATATGTGGCACCTTCCTGAGAAGAATCCCTCTAAGAACCTAAATAGACTTTAGCCAATAAAACACATCAGGCCAACGAGTCCCTTTCCTGTTTCACATTCAGAAGCACAAAGCCATTTTATAGAAATGACTAAAGGTTTTTCCCCCCCACAGCACTGCAGGGCTAGAAATTCCAAATATTTCTGCATCCTTCTACAAATTTCAGGCAAATGCCTTCCTTACAATATTGCTCTTTTGCAGACTACAGGCTTGTGCAGCAGCTTCACATCTGGTGTAAGGGAGGGCCCCTTCCCTTCCCTGTGGCCACAGGCCACTTGAGGCCAGAAAAGCTTTATTGCTGTGGCCACAGCTGGACCTTTTCATGTGGCTGCCCTCAGCAGAGCCAGCTGGCAAAACTGAGGCTACAGTGGCAGGGTCAAGAACTTCAACCCACTGGGCACAGCAGCCCTCCTTTATTCAGAACTTTTCTTTAGGCAGCTGGACCTTCAGGCATAGCTTTCTTTCCCCATTTATCTTTTTGGTCCACCACGGCTATGGAACCTTTAGTACAATTATTAAGAAAATCCCACATGAGTGCATCAGCCCACTGTTATGTCTATTGGACCAACTCCTATACCTGGACCAAAAAACAAAGTCCCACGTGCCTCAAAAACCTAGGTTTTCCCCCCAACTAAATTCAATATGTCTACATTCTCTCTTCTTGAAAAAATTGCTGTTTCTGGTGATGAGGTTTTGCAATAAGGCCCTTCTTGAAGCTGAATAAAAACCTCTATAATTAGCCTTTTACCAAACCATGAAGATTCAAGTTTGCATATAACTAAAAGCTTTCATCTCCAAAAATATTCTAAATAGCTGAATAACACATTTCTTCTGGCCCAGGAATGTGAAAGGTGGATGAAACTCCACTTACAGAGTTTTTCATGTCAGGTAACAATTTTTGTTTCCCTCACTTACCCTTTGAATTTTCTTACTCAGCTGTTGGATTGACACAGCAAATTTAGAAAATCAAGCATTGAAGACTAATTAAATGGTCCTTAGAAAGACCTTTTGAAACATGTCATTTCAGCATATCTGTAAATACACACATGACCTTGTGCACTGAAGAAAAATCAAGTAAAAAACCCCAGACTTTCACAGAATTAGCTGGAACAGTGTGCTCATGTGGGATTCTTCCAGTCATCTTCCTTAATAAAGAATATAAAGTGTTTTATTTGAGCATAAATTCAGAGATTTGACTTTCATTGGTTCCTAAACATCCACTACATCTTCCCTAGATGCAGCACCTACATCAAACTATGAAGTTAAGCTCTCTGGCTGCTACAATCAATAATAAGAACTTTTAATAGCCCAGATCCTGACATATTCCTATATTGCATCTCTCTCCCCCAGCACCCTGATTTTGCACCACAGCCAATCTCTCACTGACTTTTTGTATTTATTTATTTGTTTTATTGTGGATAGTCCTGAGCAAGCCCTGATTACTGGGTCAGAAACATCACCAGCAGCTGACAATTGTAACGAACCAAAGCCTCCCTTCAATCAAGTAAAAACTTGGAGTTCTGATTATCTTGGTAAACCTTTAAAGGGAAAAAAGAAAGAAGAAACACACTGGCACTTGTGCATATCTTAATTTCAGTGTGGCAGGATGCAGATATACCACAAGAGAATGGTTCCCATGGTATTTCAAGCCCAGGAGAAACCAAAGAACCTTTTCATGCTCGGGTCCCTGTCTGATGTCCTGACTGAAGTGACTCAGCTATTCCTTGTGCTATAGCACTTGGGTTTTGCAGTTATTATCCTGATTGTGCCAGAACTTTGATCCTTTTGGAAGTTCACCACCACTGGTCATTACTACAAGTCTCTGGATATTTAAAATGTATGGGAGGAATTTGAGAAGAGCTGAGAATCACCAGTTCCCTTCTGAGGAACACAGAAAAAAAAAAAAAACAAAAGAAAAAAAAAACCAAATCAAAATAAATGTTCAAGTGTAACCATAAAAGATTCAGAAATTCTTAACAGAGTTCAAGAATCCCTAAATACACAACTAAAAGATATAATTCTGTCTTTTGAAGATTGAGCTTAGGTTCAATTTCTTGTGTTTTCCCTTTGTTTCACTTCCTTTGATTTGTGTCTTCAGTAGGGTGTCTATGATGTGGCATGGGATTATTTTTTTTTTAGAGCACATTTTTTCTAAAGATCTTGTAGGTTGCAACAGTCTCAGTCTTTCTGGTTTTAACTGAATTAAGGAGTGCTGTGTACTGAATGTACAAACTGGCCCACTACCCATGTGGAACAGATTAGACAATGATCATTCATTGTATGCTCACAATTGAAGCATTTCAATAGTTTTATAGACAATTGAGAAAAAAGAAAAAGTATTTTAAGGACAAAATTTGAATGGCTTACAGTTAAATGATTATATTATATTATATTACAGGGCAGGAAAACAAACGGAGTAGGCAAAATTTAATACAAAAAAAACAACAAAAGTCGCACATTAACTCTTAGCAAGAAAATTACAGCAACAAACCTGGGCATCATGGAGAGGTCTAAAAAACAATGCTGAAGGGTTTTGTTTATTGTTTTTCTGTACCATTCACACCCCCCTCCCTGCCAAGATTCCTCAATCTCTGCCTGGTTTGATCCTTCCATAAGGTGTGACGCCTTATTTTATTTTCTTAAGCGTAATACAGAAAAATGGTAGAGCAAAATTTTTCTGTAAAAAAAGTATTTTCTAGGTACAAGTGTAATAAATCTGAAAGGATTTTTAGAAAGTCATCAAGCAGTGGGGGAAAAGGAGGCGGGAAAAGGAGGCGGGAATAATTTTAAAAATGGCATCAACTCAAATGCCTCCGCTGGCTCGTCATGTTAATGGAGACAACAGCATAATTACCAACATAATTTCATAATGAACAGCTGGTGATAGAGCAACAGGGACAGCATCATGCCCCAAAGACATCATGGTGTGCTTTACATGGCATTGGTTCCTCTTACAAGTAATGGCATAGGAAGCAGAGATGCAGATGTTCTGTTTAAAAGCATTCTAAAGCTGAAAACACCCACACCTGTCTAGAAACATGCTGCTTGAAATATCAGCATGTGTGAAAAATGAATAATGGCAATTTCTGCATTTATCAACAGCTGCCTTCTACAAACTTCCAGCAGATTTTCTCCACCATAATGAAAGGCATCTTTGTAATAATAAAATACCATGGTATCACCAAAAACAAAGGGAGGTACGAAACCTCTTGCAGGAAATCTCAGCCCCCAAAAACTGAAGTGTTAACTGAAGTCACTCCTTGAGTCTTTCCAATGTCCAAACTATAGTACAGAAAAGCAGGGGCTGTTATTTACCTTTCCTTCATGCTTTATGAATCACTGACACACTCCCTGCTGTGTGCCATTTGCTGACACGCCATATTCTGTCTCAAAATGATGAATTTTGTTCAAAAGAATGAATTACTGGTGTATTTAACACATCTTCTGATAACTATTAATTGTGCATTTTCCCAAACATGTTTCTTACACAGGCATTACCAAACAACTTCTTGAAGCCCAGTAAGTCAGAGATGCCTCCCAGGAAGGCAATTCCCTGGCATGAGAAGATGTGCAAAATGCTGTACATATTTGCAATATGCCTCAGGGAGAAAGTTACAGGCTATGGGTACAGTAATTCAGGTTAAAATAACAACAGCAGAAAGAAACGAAGGGGGAATATTTGTAACTATGCTAACTGATGGCTGGATTCACATTTTGTTTTCAGTTAGCCCAAAACAAATCCCAAGAGACTCCAGCTAGGTTAGTGCCTTTCTTTGCATGGACTGAGGTACTTGGCAAACACTGCTGAGTGAATTAAAACAAGCATACAATACAAGCAAGTTAGAAGGGTTAATTGAAATCTCTCTTTGAGCAGCAATGCAAACCCCTCAAATCTGTCAAAATTAATGACAAAAGCCAGAAGAAACATTATGGTTCTGTCTAGACTGCCAGAACCTCCAGTCTGCCTTGCATTAATAAATGCTATTGAAAAGAAACTCTGCTGTGAGGGTGGTGGGGCCGTGGCACAGGCTGCCCAGAGAAGCTGTGGATGCTCCATCCCTGGAAGTGCCCAAGGCCAGGCTTGGAGCAGCCTGGGATAGTGGAAGGCGTCCCTGCCCATGATCTTTATGGTCCCTTCCAACCCAAACCCTTCTGTGATTCACTTTATATCCAGCTCTGCCATCCTGGCGTACCAAAGCACAGGGAAACCTTTTATTGCTCTGGGTTTGGTATCAATGTTATGCTTGGATGGCAGAGCAGCTCCAAATGGCCTTGTTGTGACAATGTCTGAGCTTCAGAGCCACCTCTCCTCCCCAGACCCATCCTGCCCACAAAGCCCTGACTGCAGACTGGCTGCGACCCACACCAGGCTGAGCAAAACCCCCTTTTCATTTCCCCCACAATCTGACAACTTCAGAGAGCAACACAATTGAGGCCTTTGAGAATTATACCCTGTGTCAGCCCTACAGCTTCTCCCATCTTAGCCCTGAGAGGAAAAACAAGCAAAAGCAAAAAAAACCCATGAAACTCTTACAAAGAAAAACCTCACAAAGCAGAATAAGCCTCCCAATATGACTTTGTAAGCCCAGACCAAAACCAAGCAGAGGAGACCCTGAATGTGCCAGATGGGCCCAAATGCTCCGACATTCCTTCAGTGTTTTGGGGTCTTCAGATCTCCTGGACATTCCCATTCCCAGGAGACATGAGCACCTGTTGGCACCTCTGGTAAATCCCTACCTGCTGCCTCAAGCCACTTCTTTTTCAGGCTGATGAACATGTGCCTAATAACCAGCAAAAATGCAAACAGGACCTCCAAAACAACCTTCTACTGACCTAAAGTAGTCTGACACTTATGAAGACATCATTTTTCCATTCATGTTAGACAAAGTTATTTTCCTAGGTTTCTAGCAGCCCCTTGTAAAGCACCACAGACATCAGAACAGCATTAAAAATCAACTTACAAAGCACACTATCACTACTTTCTTTGCACAGAAGGTCATTAAAAATATGCAAGTAGTTTCAAAATCATATTTATTCACTGTGTTTCAGCACACCCACAATGAACATTAAACTTTTAGTTCTTGGGCTTAGCATATGTTGGTTTTTTTTATCACCTTTGTACTTTGCAGTTTAGAAAGTGCGCTGCAAATCATGAGCACCAGTATCTGTGGCTCTTTCATTTAATACACAGCTACAATAGTATAAATAAATTGCTGAACTAATAAAATCATCACAAAACAACAAAGAACATCAAATTCTGCAGTATAATTTTTATACTACACAGCATTCAGCTCACCAGTACGTTCTAATCAAGCTTCCTGTACCACATTTATATCATTGCAGCTCATCAAATTTTCTAATTTATGTACAAGGACAGCTCAGCTCCTCTGGCTTTTGGGTACATTCATGTATGCATCTTATTAAGACTAACTCAATTAACACCACATTTTGATAATCAGTTTGACAAATAATAGCATCAGACTGCACGGAAACAGAGCAGCACTTTAATTTTTTTTTTTTAATTCTTCTGAACTTGAGCTTATTTCCTGGTATTGAAATCATAATTAACTTACATCAAAAATCCTGCTGCTGTAAATCCTACTGACTTCAGTAACTATGCCAGAAAGGGGTCCGTTATGTGAGTCATCTGCTACAAAACAGAAAAACAGCAACCATGCAACAGAATAATGCCAACTGAAAAGATTTATGTTACTCTGACCACATGCCCCTTCGAGTTGTGTAACCCTGCACAATGGCTATGATACCATCTTTTTTCTCTCAAATCTGACCAACGAAAGGTGCCTAACCATTTCAATTGATGTGTTTTTCTTCCTGCAGGGCTAAAAAGCAGCTTATTTGTACAACTCAGGCACCACAGCAACAAAAGTTGTGTGTCTCATTTGGCACAGAGCCAGGTAGTGCTTGCTGAGTGCCAAATGCTCCAGTAACCTAGATAATTTACACAGAGATGACGCACAGGAGAAGAAAAATCAGGTTATTACTGCATTTACTACCAGATACAGCCTTAAATTTCATTGTATGCAGGGCTGTGCTTTCGAGTGAGCCATCCTCACTAGACACTTTTGGAAAATACACTTGGCACTTAGAGAGTGCAGTTTAAAAAGAGGGAGGGGAAAAAAAAAAAGAGGTAAATTTAGAAACAAGAATTAATGAGTACATCTGTAATTCTGTAATTACGGCATCTGCTCTTCAGCCTTTGCATCTGCTTGTGTACAGCTGCTCAGCACTGTCAACAATAACCTTAAACCCATGACCAGATAGCATCTCACAACTTCAAGCCAAGCAAAAAAAACCCCAAAAAACAAAAAACAACAAACCCCCTCCCTCAAAAAAAAAAACAAAACAAAAACAAAAGCAAAAAACCAAAACATTCAATTCACACAGTGCATATGAACACACTGATGTGACTAAGCTAACGATCCACTGGACAAAAGCTCAGTTTTAAAACTCTGTGTGTAGGGTTTTATGGTTTCAAATACAAAAAGGCGTGTGTGCAACTGAAGAGCTGCCTTCCAGGAATTAGCAAAAGGAATAATCTCCATGGGAGAGGCTTCATCATAAGAATTCATTGTCTGGCAATTGTGTTTCACAAACAAAAACTTTAATAAAAATGTTCTGCTAAATGTATTTTAGTAGAAATCTCCTCAAAACAAAATGATCAGGACAAGCAAAGCACTACATTTTAAAACAGAGTGCTGTCAGCATCAACCCTCCCTGACAGTTTAGGAAGGAGGTTTCTGGAGGTGTCACACTAACAGTTAGATCAGAGGGAATTCAAAATGGGACATACCTCAAAGCTACTGAACATCCTCAAAGCCTAGAAAAGAACTCAGAAAGATGATTTCAAATACAAGATAAAAACATTTTCAATATTTAATAGAGACCACCTCTTCATTTTCTGTTTCTAGCACTGTGCAGAGCTGTACCCTCTGGGAATGGCTGCTCCCTCTCCCAAGTGTCCACTGGGATTATTCCAGGCCTGGCAAGCAAGGTTTTTATCTCAGTTTCAGCCTCACTCCTGCCAAATGTATGAGAACCAAGTGGAAGAGGTCCAAATATTTTTGTAGATGAGCAATCTGGTCTATCTGTGCTTTACTGTCCTGCTGAAGCAGCAGTGACACACACGTTTGGGTGCAACTTCCAACAAGACCCCTTGCTGGGTCTCTTCCGTTGTCTGTAGCTGCACAAACAGCTATAAATGGGTTGAGTTACCATGATGATGGGTGTATTCACATAAAAGTATGAATTGAATATGAATAATTTATGAAGAGCCTAAAATTAGATTCCTTGGCAGCATATACCCCTAGTGGTGCTGTGGGATTGGAAAGGTCTGACACTTCCTTAGGAAGAGGAGAAGAACAGGTCCCCTGAGCTGTCATTCCCAACATCACCCACAGTTCATCCCCTCCTGTACTCTTACTGGGGCAGAGGTGGTGCCACAGAAGGTACAGCTTTCCAAAACCTTATTTCCTTTCCTTCACCTTGCTACTTTGATTCCCCTGCTGTTAATATCTGTCTCTCTCTCTGTATCTAAGCAGACAAACTAGGAAAGCATCTGTCTTCTAACCACTGAAAAATCAACTAACTCCCCCAGGCTTCCCTCACCAGCCCTATTCTCTACCTGCAGTCTTCTCAGAGCTTTTATTGCTCTAGTGTGCATGCTTCCATATCCTTCCTGAGCAGGCAGGCAGCACTGCGGGTTGTCACTGCCATATTTTCTGAAAAACCCTCTTTGCCCAGGATTCTTATCCTGGGAAGCTGAGAAACCTCAGGAAAAAAAAAGGAAAACAATAATTATGTCTTTTGCTTCTCCTGTGTTTTGCTGCTTTGGAATGTGGTTGGAGATTGTTTATCCAACCTGTGAATTGTTTTTACTTAATGAACAATCATGGACAGGCTGTGTCAGGACTCTGGAGAGCCACGAGTTTTTCATTAGTATCTTGTTAAGACTTCTGTAAATATCCTTTCTCTATTTTTTAGTATAGTTTTAGTATAGCATTCTTGAATATAATATAATAAAATAATAAATTAGCCTTCTAAGAACATGGAGTCAGATTCATCATTTACTCCCTTCGTCGGGGTACCCCAGAAATACCACAGTAGGTGAGGCACAGTGAATATATTCTGATGTTTTATAAGCAATTTCCCAACCCACACTCCTGTCAGGGGAGGTATGAGCTGTTTACCAGGTCCCCTCTGGAGGGCAGGTACATCCCAGAGTTGTAACACGTCAGGATCGCTCCTCAAGGAGCGGCGAGGGAGGTAAGGAGGAAGGATTACCTGCTCATCCCAGCAAAAGGGTTTGTGCATGCTTTTCTTCCTAGAGGAACACAAAAGGAGAGAGACACCACCCAGACAGCCAAGGAAAGGGTTCATAGGCACCTAGGAGAGAACCAGGAGATAAAACCCAGCCAACTGTGTACAGCAGACCTGATTTCCTGCAGCGAGGGAGCAACAAACGCTTGCCACAGGGGAAGAGCCACAGATGTCACATCCCTCTATGAGAGGGGGTCTTCCCATCTGAACACAGGCCAGTGATGTGGCCCAGATGCAGGCTAGGCCAGCCACACGTATGGCATGGGGAAAAAGCCTTCAGTGCTGCTGCTCACAGCCTCACTTTGGCTACAAACCCTGGATCAAATGCCAGTGCAGGAATCCAGGAGCTGTGTGGAACTGACAGCTCCATGAAATACAACTGACACAGCAGAAGGCTGCAGGCATCTGCCCTTCTTGTCCTTCAGCCCAGCCTTTTATCCCCTCCTGTTGATGCACTGCACCTGTGTGCCCTCTGCTCCCTTTGGTGGTTGGGCAGTGCCCCGGGCACTCCTTACCTTCAGTGCTGCTCACAGCTGCAGCCCATTGGGGATGAGGCTCAGCCCCATTCCCAATCACCACAAACTGTGTGCCTACAGCAATCATAAAGCACTCACAAGATGAAGCTACAAAAAGAAAACCCAGAGTCCCATTTCACCCTGTGTGCAAATGAAGACAGTCCCCCTCTTCTGAGAGGACATGAACATGCCCAGGTAAAAAGCACTAACAGGACCACTGATCTGCCTCTCCATGTATTTCCATTTTCAAATCAATACCACCACTAAGTCTTTCAGTTGAAGTTTATACACCTTCCTCATTTACACCCTTCTCCTCCCTTCCTTGAGAGCTGTGAACCCATTTAAAGTACATGAAAGATGTTGAGGAGTTCACCTCCCAAAGTGTTACCCCCTCTCAACTGGCACAGATGATTCATAAATCCCTATAAATTATATACATAGGGCCACAACTCCCTTCAAGGAAGCCATGCACTGAAGGGTTAAACACACAAACTGCAGATCCTGTCCAATTCCTCTTAGTGCCTGTAGCCCATTGGGGATGAGGCTTGGCCACAGCCCCACCCCAATCACCACAAACTGTGTGCCTACCTGGAACCAAGGGAAAACACTCAGAAAAGAGGAGCAATGATGACTACAGTCATTGAACATGACCCACAAACTGATATTGAAAGAGAGGAGATTCAGTCTCAAAAGTGAAGATGGGGAGAAATTGTACTATAATAGCTCTAAAGCACAAAAAAGAAAGGTAATAAGCTGTCTAAAAACCAAAGGACTTACACAGTAAAAAACCAACTTAGGTTAGCACCTAGGAGGAAATGCTGGAGCACTGGGAGGAAGGAGAGTCTAGGAAGAAGCAGAAGTCCCTGGCAGGAGCACGGAAGGCACGTGAGGTCCTGCCTCTGTGCTGGGAAACGTGTGGATTCCTCCCAGCCTTCTCTCTGTTGATACCACAGCAGTTTAGGTGAAGAGTGGCTGCCAGTGGTGGGTAAGGCCTGGCAGAGACCTCAGTGAGAGAGCAGGATAACCAAAGTGCAGCTTCAGACTGCAGCTCTGCACCATCCACCATGTGCAGGACACTTCCCTGCCATCCCTTTTAAATGATGCCCCGTGCAAGTCTTTTTTCAGGTATAGGAGAATATCACCACCACCACCTTGAGCACTATCACCAACAAAAGTCAGGCCTTCACACAGAAACCATCTGCATTTGATTTGCTCTTCCTGCTGCTCTGCACATCACCACCACAATTACAAACAGAAGTATTTGGCTCCCTGCCTTGCCCTTTTATTGCTTTACTATGCTCCACTGCCAATCCTTATGGCAACAGAACTTGCAAAGTCATGGACTCTTATAAAAATCTTATAATACTAAAAACCCTGCACAGTGAGGTTTCTCCTACTCTTGGACACTGTGGAGTTTCCAGGTATTGTTTTTATTCTCATATCATTTTATATTTAATATAATAGCCAGAAATATGAGTCAACAATAGTAAGTTGAAGATTTTTCTTTTTTTTTTTTTCTTCCCAATCTTAGGTATTTCCTTTCTGCTTTCCTCAGTGCACTCTGCTCTGATTTTATTTGTTCTGCAAACTCCTTGGGGCAGAGGCAGTCTGTGCAGTACATTCTAAATCTGAGTTTACAGAAGATAGAATGATGAATTGTGATCCCTGCTAGCAAATACTGAACCTTTCCCTCATCATTTGACCTAAGTGTTGTCCAGCAGGCTGAGCCCACTGCAGTAAAATGTGTTCCTAAAACCACAGTCTGAAAAAAAAAATTACTGTATTTATCAAGAGGCAACAGAGTTTGCATTAGTTCCTGTTCCTGCAATCTTTCTTTAAATCAAAGAAGCAACACAGAATCAGCAAGATAGGGAATACATGGATTCAGCTTCCTCCTCTCAGGACAACATGGCAATCATTACACTTGGGTTGGAATCTGAAAGTTAAAAGGTGTTCCCCCAGGTGCGTGCATCAGCAATACAGCAAAAGTTTGAACTTGTGAAAAATTAAATAATCTGCTGTTCCACAAGGTGGGAATCATCAAGGTAGCTGCACAAACTAACTGGCCACTAGGTTTACAGGGATCAAGTGGATCTGTGCAGCACTGGGATGCTATTTCTGATGGCTTTTGATTATGGGATACTGGCAGAAGGAAAGAGATTGGCCATTTTCAGTAAGTTTCCCATGAGATCACAAGTTTGGAGTGTTTCTCACAGCATTAGACACGTCCCAGGAACTCATCTGCTCTGAAGCACAAGAGCTGCTGCCTGTAGGCTGCCTGCAATGGATTGTTTAGTGCAATGTGATGGGAGGAATAATAATAATAACAGTTCAACAGATTATAAGCACCTTCAGGGTGGGAGGGAAGACTAGGTCAAAAGAAAAGAGCAATAAAAATTGAAAATTCTCCTTAATTTTGCATTAGTGCTGCAAAATGAAAAAGGCTGCCTTGTGCTGCATTCAAATTCTGTGCCATGCAGCGTTTACTTTCCAAAAACTGCATCTAAATTGTTGAAAAGCTGGACTTCATAGCAAGAGAGATTTTTTTGGGGGGGGATCTAATCCTTATGCACAAAACTACTTAAAAGATTTTAAATAAATAAGACAAAAATCTACATGTAAGAGACACATGTAAGAATTTATGTATTCCTGACATTTTTTATTCAAGTTAAACTTGAATAATGAGGAAGCAGCCATTTAATAAGAAAAGGGCAAATCTCAAATAGGCAAAACCAGTTTGGAGGGCTCTCACCCTGATTTTTCACTGTGACAAACAATGAGATTCAGATGGGACCCCAACAAATAGGAATGCTGCTTCTGGGAAAGGAGAAGTCCCCATTTCCAGTCTGATGGCCCAGAGGCAGGGTCCAAGAGCAGTGCTTCTCACCAGGACCCACCAACACCCAGCACTGCCTTTTTCCAGCCCAAACAGCCAACCTTCTCTCCTTCAAGCCTGCTTTTTACAGCCCTGAGAGCTGCTCATCCCCATCACCTGAAGGCTCTGAAGAGGAAAGCACGGTAGGTAAATGCTGCCATCTACACATGGCCAACTGAAGGCAGCTGTGCCAGGCTTGGAAGGGAAAATGCAGGGAAAAACTGCTCTCTGCTGCCCTGCACAAGGGTTAATCAGGATGCTGACCAAGCTCAAACCAGCACTGGACAACATAAGTCCCATCAGAAAAGCTAAATATTATCTAAATCTGCAGGCATGAAGCACACACAAAGTTTGGATTTGTGACTTCTGTGTCAAAGGAGGCCCATCAGTGAATTATCACTTTCTTCTCCTGACCCACATGCACAGATTACATTCTGCAACATCTCAGCTGTCAATTAAACATGTATGTGACACTCACAATATATTTTAAAATAACATTTCATACAGCAGCTGTGTTTACAGAAGGAAATATTTTTATAGCGCTCTTAATAACAAATGTCTCCCCTTTCTGCAAGGCTGTCCTTCACTCTAATTACCCCTTTCACTCTCTTGATGAAATCTGTCTCTGGTAGACATATTATCATCTGTAAAATTCAGAGAACATTAATCATCTATTTTGGCATGCCACCTGTAAAGGACATTAGGATTTCAAGCTTCAGTTACATCATGTGACAAAACATTCACAAAAATACAAACCATTACCCAAGACTGAAATTCCTAACCCTATTTAGGTGACAGAGTACTTGATGGAAGACAGCTTCTTCAACTTCTAATCAAAGAAACACACCAAAATAAAATTTAAAATATTAACTTTTTAAATTTTAAGAACAATAACTTGATATTAATAATAGTAATATCTCAGGTTTGGTTGGGGTTTAAATCTATTTGCTGTCTTTCCCTAATATATGCATACATACCTGAAGGTATTTTCAAAATATGTGTTTTAAAAGCACTATTGACACTATGATCTACACACTGGTCTAATATTCTTATACCAAAAAGACAACAAAAGATGAAAGCTCTCCCACCTCAGACTTCACAGATTTGATAAGAAACTTCATGCCACCTGAATAAAACCTATGGCTTGCTCAGCCTTTACTTAACAACAGCAGCTTCTGAATGTGCATTATTTATTTATTTAACCCCACTTTGACTTCTTGGGGTCATGTGCCCTCCTCCCTAGCGTTACAGTGGTACATGAATATTTTAACAACCCTTGGTGTCTTTTACACTGAAGAAGCTGCTCTGAGAAAGGCAGCCAGCTAACCAGGTTCTGCCCAGGTTTTTGAAATGATGAATTTCTGTTGTGCCTCCCACAATGCTGTAAAAGCCAACCTCTTGTACCCATGCACAGATGCAGCAGCTGAAGAACTGTGAACTCAAATCAAAAGAAATATTTTTGTGAAGCTTTCATTATGGCCAAAAAAACCCAAAAAAAAATCAGAAATGAACCCAGGCGTTGGAAAAACACTGCCCTTCCTGAGCCTGTGAAACACATCCTCCTGACTGGAAAAGGGATGCACATCAAGAAAGCAGCAGTGGATAAGGAATGAAGCTGAAACCTCAGCTCAGTATTGTTTATGGCAGCCCCTGTTCTTGCCAGAACAATGCAGTGCCCTGGGCTGCATGTGCCTTAACAGAATAACCCAGGTAAGCATTTGCTAGAGAAGCACAAGTGGTTGGAAACAAGCCATTCCTTCTTTTCCAATCTACTGGAAAAGAGAGGGAAAAAACATCTTGCCTTTATTTGTTTTAAAGCCACCTAGAAAGTTCACAGGACCCAGAGTTATTAACAGGGAGAAAGGTAACCCTCTACAAAAAGCCCTCCTACAATTGACTGCAATTCATTTGTAAACACCTTAATTGATTTTCCAGCTTAGAACACATTTGTTCCTATTTTAGGGCACTGCAGCTTGAATTGCAATTTATTAATTGTACTATACCATGGCTTGGCCTAAGATTTGAGTACATCTGAGTTATTCAACCCAGCTAGGATTAGCAGTCCTCAAAGCAATGCCAAGGCCTTCTGTCCTGCATTACAAACACAAAACAAGTAAGACTGGAAAAATCTGGAGATCAGCTAGCTGGCTCATCCCCATGCCCAAAGAGAGGATCAGCTGTACCTGTGGTATCCCAGACAGGCACTTCTGTAAGCACTCTGAGAAATATATATCCTAAGAACTGTTTTATAAACTCCCTGGACATGTCTTTACAAAGTATCAGTAGCTTTGCCATTAAAAAGTTCTCCAACTGACTAAGCAATCCCTCCCTTGATGCTCCAAGCCCAAAATAACATTTATTTTGCTGTCCAATAAAGAGATGGAGCTGCAGAAGCCATTCCCTCATTGCTTTTGCTGCTATGCAGCAGCATGAGAATGCCCATACTTAGTCAGAGCAAAAGTTCACCTGCTCAGGCCTTCACCAGTGCAGTAAGAAGGGCACAACTTCAATTCCCTACATTCATTCTACTTTTTATATAAATAATTATTGGTTTGCATTCCATATCATTTTGTGAAAGAATTTATGAAAAGCATGCACAGAAAAGTTTTTTTTAAGATAAATATATCATACTGCTGGGGTTTGGGTTTGTTTCGACATGGCAGGGCTGGGTTACTGCTTGGACTCTGTGATCTCAGAGGTCTCTTTCAACTGAAATGATTTTGTGATTCTGTAATTCTGAGTGAAAAGGCAAGTGTAAAACCATAGAAATAAAAAAGGCAAAAAAAGCACAGGGACATAAGAATAAATCCCCCCCACACTTCCCAGCTCCCAGCCATTTTCAGTTCAAGGACTTCTTGAGCAGGATGTGGTTTCTATACATTGTCCAAGGTTGCCTTGAACCCACCTTGACTTGCAGCACACACAATGCTTTTTGGCAGGGAGCTCTACTGTGCAGCTCCATCAATTGTGCAGAGAACCACCTCCTTCCAGCTCTTCTGGAGACTAAAGGGGATTCTAGCTTCTTAGATCTTTTTTTTTTTCTTTAAAATGACACGGCATGTGCTGTTTCAAGTGCTGCTCTGATCGATCAAGTAGTCCTACTCTCATCTTGATTTCCCTCAAGACCCAGCAAAAGGATTTTGGAAACAGGATCAATGCCTCAGCAGAATTTACTAACTGAACACTGGATTAGGGTAAAATAAACTCTCCCTGGATCTAAGGAAATGAACAAATGGATCTGCCAGGTGTACAAGTGCTCAGTCCCTTGCTGTTTCTGGCAATAGGTGCCCTGCATCCAACTTGGGCAGAGAGGCCAAGCCACCAGCAGCGAGCAGCACCAGGAGGGACACTGCCAAACACTGCCCATGAGCAGAGCCCCAGAGCCAAACCCTGCTCCTTAAGGCAGAAAAAGGAAAAGAAATGAGAAGTGACAAAGCCAATTGTGGTTGCCTCGTTATTTACAGAGAGCTCTTTCAATTGCAAAAACGTCTGCGTAAATCCAGTCCCAAAGCTCAGTTTTCTTTAACATCTGCACAGGTGGGTATGCTCATATAATGCTTTTTGTGCTACCTCAAAAAGTAACTTAAGTCACAAATTACAGTGGTTTTCTGTTGCAAATGTCCATTTTTCTCTCCCCACACAGGATATTGGTAAGACAGAAGCACATATGAAGAGAACTACCTTCACAGCTCACTCACACAAAAATGACACAGATTAATCTCCAGCTTCTACATTAAACAAACAGGAAAGGTTAAAAGCAAAACCAGCCAGTGCTGGAAGCTTATAGATGATGCTAGAATTCTGCTCTTTGGGTGCTACTTCTCTCACTTCTGAGCTCTCCTGCTGGTGAAACAAGATCAGCTTTTCAATAAAAAACAGCTGGCCAAAGATAAACCAAGTCATGACAAATCATATTCATACAACCAACATCATTTTTAAAGGAGAAAAATAAAATCTACCTCTCCAATATCAGCATCTGGAGGTTTTCCTTAAAACTAGTGTGTTTAAGAGTATTACAGGTAAAGTACCAACACTGAATAAAGTCACCTTTCTGCCAGTGGTTGGCAACAGCAAAGGCCACGGTGATGTCAATTTGTGGCTTCTGGTCTTTAGTTTCCTGCTTCTGGTAGATGAAAGGGAGTCATGTAAAAACACAGACTATAAGAGGTCACCGTGTTTTGCAGCAGATATTCAATGCCAGAGGTCTTGCACTAGATTTTCCATGTTTTTATAAGCAGATTCCTCACACAAACGAGTCTGTAACTGGATCGCACCTTGTTCTAACCTATTATGAGACTGCCCATAAGGAAAACAATTGGCATGAATAAAACTAGGCAGGGTTTTCCTACTTGTGTTGGAGGTAACTAGCTAGTTAGAAAAGAGTAGATATGCAAGGGACACATTTGAATAAGCAGAGGAGCCCTGCAGCCTGCGAAAGCCAGGGATCAGGCTGGATGTCACAGTGGTCTCTCTGGCTTTCAGCCTGATCCCATTCCTTGCCTGATCCCCTCCTCATGGCCATGGCAGATGGGCTCCTGGGCAGCAGCAGACCACAGAAAACCATAGATAAATTCAGGAAGAGCAGCTGACATGCTCAGAGCCCACTTGGTCCTTGTGGAGATTCATGGGAGAACTACGAATGAGATACACCAGGGAAGCTTCTCCAAAATCCAAAAACCAACACTTAGGAGAATATCTTAAGTATCTTGCTTCCAGAGGATACTTAAAAGCAGCCATCAAAGAAATCACACATGAAAAATCCATGGAGCTGGTAATTAATTTCACAGGGAATGAAAACTATAAAGGCATCCAACTTGTGAGCATTGTGCAATGCATGTTGGACAAGTGCTCCTGGAAAACAATGCCCTTGCTGCCTGAGCTGCTCAGATAACCTGTGCACTCCTAGCAGCCCGTGCCTATCTGCACTGTACACTCAGCAGTGGCCTCAGAAACAAAGCAGACCGCTGAATAAAACAGCAAGGTGCAAAGGGTGCATTTGTCCAAGCACACCACTGCTTTTATTTTATCTGCACAAAGACAACTCTGTTCTCTGACACCAAAAATGGCTCCTGCCCCCAGCACTGCCAGGGCTTTCTGAAGTTACTGCTCTGAGAACATTTCAGTAACCTTTACTTCTGCTGAATAATTCAACACAGCAAAGATTTGCTATTGGCAATTCCTAATCTAAAGGAAAAAACTAAAGCTTGCATTTGGTTTATTAAAACTCCCAGAGGGGGGAAAAAGGATAATATATCTCTCCTCTTTGACCTTATTTGGGACTTTGCTTTGGGAACTGGCAGGAGGAAACCCAATGCTGTCCAGAGTTTTGATTATGGGGAAAACAACTGACAAAATTGCACGCCTAAGGGTTAAGGCAACAGTGACAAATAAGAGTCGGTGACATTGCTGATGACAATCCACTCTGAAAGCCCTGGCAGGATGGCATGGACTGCATGGACAAAGAGAGCCACACTTTGAAAGGACACAACAGACTTCAAGGAAAAGATACTTAATTTTTGTGCATGACTGCAAACTCAAGGAAAATAGAGCTCTGCTTTAAATCCTGCCCGGAGGCCAGGCCAGGCTCCAGTGTGCTGAAAGAACCTGACCAGCTCATGGCTCTGATCTCACCCAAAGACAACTCAGGTAGTTGTTTGCCATCATCATTCTCCTTTTCAATACCTAAAATTATTAATCTGCTGCTTCAGGTCTATCAGGAGAACAACACCACGAGGCAGGATGGCACCACAGCCCTCCAAAACCACACAGCATCAATCTCCCCTCAGCTGCAGCCTGGCATGAAGCTGCAGTGACATCATGCAACCTGGAGCTTCACAGAGAGCATAAAATCTAAAACAGAAGCTGTAATAGGATACGTTTCCATTTGCTATCCCTCCACATTTCATACAGGGGATATTATCCTCCTATCCTATGGCAAACTCACTAGTCTGGGTTTGGTTTTTTTTTCATTCTTGATCTTCATCCATCGAGCAAAATGCCCTCAGTGATGACAGTACAGCTCTTGGTGAAGGAATGATGTGTTAGCTTGTGCTCCCTCTGCTGCTCCTGCTGCAGCACAGCAAAGCACAGCTGGATCCCACCTGAAGATCCCTGGGGCTTCTGCTCTTTGATTCTGTCCAGTTCACTGGTTTTTCTGCACTTTTTTAACAGGGGAGATTTTACAACAGAGCACTGAAGTGCACAAGCATGTAAGGTTTTAAACAAAGTGATCTCTGAGATGACAGATCCAGGCAGGACTCCAGGTCCCTTGGGATCCCGAAGTGGCCCTGCTGCTCAGGATTGGGGTATCTCCTGTCAGGGGCATGCAGAGCCATTTGAAGGGTGTGTGAAGGAGCAGCACTCACAAACGCCTCATCCCCCCCAGGCTGCTGCCCTGCCAGGGTGGCACATGGCTAAGGTGGCAGTGACAGGCAGCCCAGCTCTCTGCCTTGGCCAAGGACATTGTCCCTGCAGGGCCACTGCATCTTGGGACAGTGGGGAGGGAAGAGTGAGCATGAAACTCTGGACAAAGGGGGACCATAAAACTAACTGGGGCTGTCCATTAAAATAAAAAGGCTGGTAACAAAGTGTAAGAAGAGAAACATGTCTCCAGAATTACATCATCTCGTTCAACCCAGGTACAAACCAAGCCTTTGAGGAGAGGGTTTGGCCATTGATGGTTAAGCACATCCTTGGTTTTACAGCTTGAACACCACCAATTTAAACAAGTGGCACTAACTAATCACCACCAGCACGACTCAGACTCACAGGAAGACTAAGATCAGGAACATTTTTTCCCCTTCACTCATAGTATTTTATCTAGAAGCGCCCAATTGTGTCAACTGTCATAAAGAAACTAATTTTAGGAGGAGCACTGAGAAGGAAACAGGAAGCATGTCCCTGATGCAGAAAGGCTGTGCAAGCACACACACACAGGTTCACTGGCTTGAAAACTTACATCCTGAGTGTCTTGGCAAGCTCAACAATATAAATAGCATAAGTCTACTATTTCTATACGTATATTTTTGCTTGGTGTGGGGAAAATACTTCCCTCAGTATCTAGGATTTTAGGATTGCAGGTTGGATAACATGCATTTTTTCCATGTTTGCTTGGTTTTTTTTTTAAAGTAACTAACAATTCAGACTAATAACTTATAATTCACAAGGTGCTGTCATGCTAGATGAGGCAGGAGAGAACCTGTTCATGCTGCAAGGGAGTGGAGAATGACTACCATTGAGCCTTACTCAAATAGAAGCAGCCAAAAAGCCATAAAAATGGTCAAAGTTACAGAAATAAGCCAGCCAACAGCAAGGAGCATCCACTGCAATCAATGCACATTAAAATAAGCAGGAAGAAACTGATATGCAAACTATCCACCATAAAATGTGAAATTCACTTTATTCATCTTCCTTTCCTGGAGAGAAATTGTGCTGACAGGAAAGGCTGGAGGTTGTGCCTGAAGTTTTTTACACTGGATGCTGTGGCCTTGCACTGACCCAGTGATGCTTTATATTTTTTAAATGGAAGTGCATATAAATAATTTCGTTAGAAATCTATTTGGCAGACAAAAACAAGGGAAGGAAGCCTATCATTTACTGACCATAACTTTAAAAAAGAGAGGGTGTGTGAATGTATGCTTCTTTGATAAATCTTCCTCCCAAGTATACACCCATATCAGCATTTCCTCCTCCCGCCGATTTCAGAACAAAAATGTGCAGTCTAAGTGAACTTCTATTTCATGCCACAAAAAAACCCTATCATTCAGTGGTTAACAAAGAGCACTCGGAATTTGTTTTTCTAAAAGACAGCTAACCAATCCCTGTAATTCAAAAAGACTTTTTCTCATCAAAGCACCACAGGAACACTGAGGAAACGTTTCAGAGCTCAGCATCCAAGATGTGGGCATTATGTGCGACACAAAAGTATTCTGGAAGACTCCAGGCTCTGGTATGACACTCTATGATTCAACTTCTTGGCACACTCCCCTTCCACCATCATCTGAAAACCATCTGAGATAACCTCTAAAGAAGAGCTGGGCAACGGTCTCCCCTTCCTTTCTCCCAACAGAGAGCTGTAATCTGCTCTTTGATTTCCTTCATAAAACAGGACTACAAAGGAACAGCAAGGGGAAAAAAAGGCCTGTTTGAAAACAAGGCAGCCAGACATGCAGCCAGAGCTCCTCATCCCAGCTTGAGGGACTCTCCCAGCTGGCTGCTGCCACATCTCCCTGCGGATGGCCACAGCTTCCGCCTGCTTTTGCCATCACCTCCACCTTCTGGCTGGGACAATACCGCAGGTGCAACAACACCAACACACAAACAGGACAGCCCAGGGAATGGACATGTTTCCTGGTGCAGGGGCTTAAGTGATAGCACAGAAGTGAGTGCTTGATGGAGATCACAGCCCAAAGCCACAGGATGACATGCAGCCTCCTCCCCACACAACAGTCCATTCGGCTCTTTGACCAGGATATTTGGTAAATGCAGCCAAAATATCACACTCAGGGCTTGACAGTGACCACAGGAAAAGTAGTTGGGCTGCTGCAGGGCGCCAAACACAAACACAGCCTTCAGCTGTTCCCCTGTTTTCCCACTTCAGGGAAACTGAGTAAAATGTCACCTGCTGTGCCCTCTCTCCCCAAAAAGGCATCTCTGACAGAAAGAGCAGACAGAACAACAGCTGGGAAGGAGCCCACAGCCTTTCTCCTTTAGGTTAGCACCTGGAGACACCAAACAGGTATCGGATCACTGGCAATCACCCCCTCTGACACATGGACACCGGGATCAGCCACAGCACACCAGTCCTTAAATCCTGGGAGGCATTACAGCTTACAGGGAACTCTTTTGTACTTGGGAGAAGAGCAGAAGACAACGTGTGTTTGCATATTTTCCATAATTCAATTGGCTGGTTTCTGTAGGTCCTTTGTTGCCTCATTCCATCATCCCTGATGTGGACACAGCAGGAACATCTGCAATCCAGGCGGTGAGGGCTGGGAGTGGAGAGAAGGGCTGGAAACACAAATATGAACTCATGCTTTGCAATTAAAAAGATAGATGATACCAACTTCACTCGTATATGAAAAAGACTGGTTATTACTGAAAAATTTTTTCCTGTCAATCTGAATTTATTACTTCATATTTACTTTTGAACTATCATATTTCCAAAGGATATCTCACCAAAAAAAACCTTGCCAAATACTTTGTCTTGGATTCTTGAAAGAACACACTTCTGTGCTTTCCAAACTACAATCCCCCCTTAAAAATAGTGGCCCAGGCAGAAGTGCCAAAAGCACACAATGACCCACAGAGAGGAAAGGTGCTATTGTCCTTAAAACTGAAGACTTGTGATGCAAGGCTCTGACATCTAGAGGGGGAGAGGACTGGCACAAGCATACAGAGGACAGTAATTTATCATATTTTTGATAACACAGCATCAGATGGAGTAACAACACAGGGGCCTGACCTCTCATTCCAAGCATACATCTGAGCTTGGCAGAGGAATGTGTGTCCTGTTGTATTGTCCTGCTGATGGAGCTCAGCTTCACACAGGAGCTCCCCCAAAACTCCTGGTTTTGGCAGCCTCTAGCAAGTCATCCTGATTTTTCATTTTCATAAGTGTGCTCAGGAAACAAAAATAAGCCAAAAGCTCAAGTGTCAGATGCTGTGGAGCAACATGTGGGGAGCCAGCTCTGGTCAGACCACACCTCACTCTGGGGACAGACTTTTAGCAGGGCCCGTGTGACAGGACGAGGAGCAATGGGTTTAAACTAAAGAAGGGTAGATTTAGACATCAGGAAGAAGCTGCTCAGGATGAGGGTGGGTGAGGCACCGGCACAGGTTGCCCAGAGAGGTGGAAACATTCCAACCCTGGGAATATTCAAGGCCAGGCTGTGTGGGGCTTTGAGCAGCCTGGTGCTCTGGAAGATGCCCCTGGTCACTGCAGGGCAGGCTGGCAACATGACCTTCAAAAAGCCTTTCAAACTCAGCTCATTCCATGATTTTCCATGAGCTCATCTTGTGGGAATGGCTGAACTCCACTTTAACCCCACCAGGCTCACTTTACTTCAGAGTACCTACAACTCTCCCAGGAACCCATTTATGCCTCTTACTGATTTTATAACCCAAGCTTTGTTGTTTGATTGGGATTTTTTTTTCCTTTCTGAAGAAGTAGCAGTTCTGGCAGGCCTTTGGCTGTTTTTCATGGTAGATCTCAGTTATCTATTTCCAGTTAAGCCACATTTCTGGACTCCAGCTGTCAGCAGGGCCCAGCTACCCAGGAGGGTGACAGGGGTAACTCCAGTGCTTGGACCTCTTTTTGTGAACAGTCTGTCACAGGGCTGCCTTTTCCCCACTGAGCTGCTTAAAATAACTTTTCTTAATTTATATGGGGGGCTGCAAAGACTAAATGACTTCAAAAGAAACTGATACTGGCAGATGAAAGGAAATAATCCTATGGATAGGTGAAGGAGCTGGCTGTTTCTTTGATTACTGCAGAAAAGGAGGTCCAAAGCTCCATCACTCCATTAACAGCTGAGATTTAACTGTGTCTAAAGGCCCCCAGAGCCCATTCACACCCATCCCACAACAAACTCGGTGGGAAATGACAACTCGCCCCAAGAGGAAGGTACATGCCTTTCAAAACCCAAGAGGCAAACAATATCCACAGGCTACAAACCCTCTGTCTTCTACCGCTTATATTTTATTTATCATGCTTCCAAATCCCAGCTGCAAAGCTGAAGAGAGAGAAATGTGGTTTCTCATTAGCAAAAGCAGTAAAATCTGCAAGAAGGAGCTGTAAAATAATGTCCTACATACCTGTGTGGAAAACCCCTGGGATCCCACATAAACTAGGATTGGCTGGTATTTTTCATTTAGCTAAATATGAATATGAGTTTTCCTGCTCCATCTCAGTTGTACCCTTTTGTTTCACCATCCCAAATTCATTCCTGCCTCCAAATTCTTTCCCCCTGGGGAAAGGTTATAAACTTAATCCTGGAGTTTGCTTCACACATCATTTGCAGCTTGTCAATGGGCTTTTGAATGTCGCTGTGTGCAGGATAACATTAGCTGGGGGAAGGGTCTAGAGAGTTTATTTTGTTAATGGAAAGAAGAATGATAGGACTGAAAACAAGTTTCGTGTTTTCTTTTGGTTTTTGTTTTGGTTTTTTTTAATCAAGCTAATAAACTTTAGTACTTTTTTCCCTGCAATATAAGTAAATATAAAAGGTTTTTTTTGGTTCACTCTTAGTAAATTGTTCTGTTCCTGTTTTCTACCTGCGGGACAGAATGAAAGCCATTTGTTAAATTCTAGCTTCTTCTCCATTTCTGACTCAGTTACATGGTAGGTTTTTCTTCAGAACAAATCATCTCATGACTCAATTCATGTATCAAAACTGATACATTAGCAGTACAGTCTGCAGATACAATCTGCCATGCTGGGGGAAAAAAAAACTGGTAGCAGTTCCCTGATATCCCAGACTATAGGCAAATTACTAGCTGGAAGTACTGGGCTGAAGAAACAAATTCTTGCCTAAACTGTCTGCTAGTTATGTGACTTGGGGTTTTTTCTTTTATAATTTGTCATTACTGAGAGCATTTGTGTGCCTTAACAGTTTGTACTGTTAAGAAACCTCCTCAAGAGCAAACTGCTCTCCACAAACATTGACTGCTTAAATCTGTAATTTCTCCTAACATCACGCACACTTCCTATCAAACAAATGGGAATTTTTCTGGCACTCTCTCAGGAAACGCCTTCCTTTAGAGGGAGTTTAAAAAAAAATAGAAGTTTTCTTAATGCCCTTACTCCATGTAATTTAAGGAAGCTCACATCACATCACACAGACCAAAGCCAGAGCAAGTGGCATTCAATGAAGCCTGAGGGGCAGGATTACAGTGACTTGTTAAACATCAGGCTTCCCTGAGCCTTGAGGCTGACTCCTGCTCTCAGGACCACAAGGAGCTGCTCAATTTACAGGAATTCCTCAGTGGGCTTTGCCCAATGGCCTGTGGTCAGCTGCTCCTCTCTGCCCGCAGTGCTCCAGGCTGGGTATCAGCCTGAGGGATGCAGGGACACCCCTGGTGGTCACTTCCAAGGCTGATGGGCAGGGGAACAGCGCATCCCTCACCCCCACACTGCCCTGCCCAAGGAAGGAGCTGTAAGCCACACAAGGAATGCAAGCGGGATCGGAAATCCCATTAAAATGGATCCTCTGGATATCATCCTTCCCTCCCCCAAAGCCACGGCATTGCTAAAGATTACACATACAAGTTCTTGTCTTTGATTCCCTCAAGCAAGGCCAAATTATCCAGTAATTGGTATTTTCAGTTCACTGCTGGATAAAAGAGACAGGGAAGATCCAAGGCATGCAGAGGAGAGGGTATGGAAGCAGCACTGCTGTGCGTGCCGGCAGGAGCACCCACCTCATCTCCCAAATAACTCAAAGAGACACTGACCAGGAGGCTTTTTATCCACTTGGGGAGCACAGCACCCACCCAGGAGCGTGTGTGAGACACAGCACAGCCCAAAGCACTGCACAGTGCAGGCAGCCAGGCTGCTCCTCTCCGGATGCCACGGCGTCAATGGCAGGAAGCAGCTGCGACGCAGGCAGCCCTTGGACAAAGCTCCTGCCTGGGAGCCAGTGCCAATTTTAGACTGGTTTACCTTCACAGGAATAATGAGACATGAGAATTGTGCTGGGCAAGAGCTAAAAGCTGCCTGGATTTGTAAGGAAAGCCTCGGTGGGCCATTGGTCACAGAGCACAGCTGGCCAGCCATCCCCAGCGCGCCTTTGGCACTGCCACGGCCAGACCTGCAGCATCCACCCAAAGCACACAGTGCTTCACACTGCCCTGCACTGCTGTGAGCCTTCTGAAGGCAATTTACACATCCAAGCCTTTCTGGGAAGGAAACTGGAGCAAGACACTGTTTGTTAGCTTTCCCTTGTCCACTTTTGAGAAAATGTACTTCCCATGGAACAAGTGTGTGTGCGGTTAAAGACAAGCTCTGCAACCTCTGCGTTAGGACCAAACATGGAATTATGTACAAGCCTGACAGTGATTCATTTAGTCCTGAAAATGAACAGTATGCAATTAGAGCAACACTGTACACCTACGAGGTGGCTTCTGCAGCTAGAACAGAAATTCCCCTGTCCCTGCTGGACCCCACTCCCCTGGTGTGCAAGCACTGTCAGTAAAACAGCCGGCAGGAATTTAAAATGATACCAACCTAGGGGATGGCACTGGAGTGAGACTCAGAAGACTCACTTTGGTGAGCCTGTGTCCTCCCGTGCTGCTGCTCATCTTGCCTTGTGAATGACAAGGATTTCTGGAGCATAACCTGTACTATTTTTCATTGGTGGAAAGATCTATCCCCACTGCCAGTTTGGTTCCCAAAGATGGCAACAAAGCCCAGCCACTCACACAAACAGGCTGTCCCCATGCTAACCAACACTGCCAGGGAGAGTCTGTCTCTCCTTCCTGAAGAGATAACACTAACAACTTAATCCAATTAACACAGCACAAAGCAGGAGTCTGTAATTCCAGGGTGGATGGGCTCTAATGCCTCCTATGGCTTTAGAGAAAGGAAAGTTTGCACTAGATTAAAGAAAATACTCAACATTCATTTTTGCTTACCGTGGAGCAAAGCAGCATATAGGAATGCACGAGCCAGCAGAGGCCAAAAGCTGGGATGATGTCTATCCCTTGTGCATAACATCTTTGCCTGCTTTGAAAGCATGTTATGTTTCTCAATGATATCACTAAATTACTGGCTTGTTTTCCATTTGAAAGATACTGCAGTTCTTAAGCAATCACTCTGACCAGCTGCCAAGCCACCTAATCACTTACATGCATTGGAAATAAAAGCTGTCTAACTTACAAGAACCTGCATCAGCTCAGTTGCCTGTCCCAAATTGCAAGGAGCAATGTGTGCCTTTATTCTAATAATGCACAGAGGAAAAAAGTTGAGAAACTACACAGAGAGAATCAGCTTGTTCATCACGATCGTGAAATCCTAATTGCAACCAACAGCAATGGGATTTTTACTGGCTTCAGAAAAATTACAGTTCTGCAATAGCCAACCACACAACCACGAAAAACAAAGTGCCAGGAAACTTGGGAAAACTATTAGTAATAAAAGCTGAAGATAGAGAATAGATCTACTTGAGGCCTAGCATAATACAAACAATGGGAGTGATAAATCAGAGATTCCACCCTTTCAGTGTGCAAGAGGTTAGAAAAGGGTAGAAATACAAAATATCCAAGAAGCCAGAAAGCACGGGGTGGAGAAAGGCCAGCAGTGAGGTCTGGAGTCTGGGGGTGGCAATGAAAACACTCTCACTTTTTGTAGCGGGACAGAAATGAAGGTGTGACAAATAACTGGAAATCATGTTAACTAGGAATGTCTAGGAATTACTTTCCACCCTAACTGTCCTCCTGGAATAATTTCACTAAATATACACAATGGGTTGGATCAGAAATTTTTCATTCCACTTCAGACAAAAGGGCTACAACTTAAGAAATATGCTGGGTTATGAAACAGCTTGCTATGAAAATGGCAGTTGCCTGCAGAAATACAAAATCTTCACAAGTTAATTTTTCACTTTTTGTGCCTTCAGTTCTTTTCAGTTATTACTATATTTTCTGAAGCATCACTGCATCACATTGGTCTATCTACAGCATGGAGCACCAGGATTTGTCATCTTAGTACATCAGCTTTGGATTCAATGAAAGCAATTTTCTTTTTTTTTTTTTTTGCTTGAATGAGCAGCAATAATACACAGCTTTCTCTGAACACTCAAACATCATCTTCTCCTGAACCTGATGTTCCTTTTCCAGTCAATTCTTCTCATGAGTTTGGAGAGGCACTGAAGGAAGGAGGCAGCTGTAGGAATGCTGCGAGCAGAGGGAGTGACCTGAGAGCATGGGCACGGCTGCTGGCCCACAAAGCAGCTAAAAATGGATAATCTGCTGGACGAGGTGATGGAGATTACAGATCAGACCTATTACAGCTGGGAGCTGCTCCCCAGGACTAATTGATTAAGGCACTTTAGGTCTAAGCTGAGGACAGCATTTGATCAGTGGGCGCTATGGAGATCCCATGGGATCCAGGTTGGCTCACAGGGTTCCAGCTGGAAAACACCCAGTAAGGTAAATACCTCCAGCAGGCAGAAGGCCAGAGTCCTGTTCCTGTGGTGCCCACACAGCTGCCTTGAGCTTCCAGTGCACCAGGGCCTCCTGATACCTGATCCTTCTCCTTCCTTTGCATCCTCTCACCCCCACCACACCCCAAACACAGAGACCCCTGCTCCCACCCAGACCGAGGAGCTCACAAGGCACAGCAATGTTCCAGCACTCACAGCTGCCACTTTGTGAAACACAGAACATTCATTAAAGCTCAGGAGCCCACATTCCCATTTGATTTTCACAATGCCATTTACGCCTGTTAAATTATCCATAAAACGCTTTCATTTAGCCAAACCAATTCCCTGCCCTCTGCTGCTTGCCCTTCCTTTTTTTTGTTGTTGTTTTTTTGTTTGGGTTTTTTTTTAACCACCATTAAAACAAAGACAATCTGACAAATAAATGTTTTTCCACAGCACCATCCTCAAAGCAATTATTCTGCTGCAGAGATGCAGTCAGGAAGAATAAACCTCCCCACGGGTCTCTTTGGGATGGCAGGAACTGAGCGAGGTCCCCAGAAAGCCAATCTTTCAGCTCCCATTCTTCCCACACACATCTCCAATCATCTACTGCATTTCTTCTGCTCATTTGACTTCTAAAGCTCAAGCAAAGCGGGGATTCAGATAAAAGGCAGCGCTAGGAAAGAAAAAAAGAAACAACTCAGCCACTTCCTACAGTGATCTTTGTGCAGCACTAACCCTGGGGTTTTTTGGATGCTGGGCAGTGTGGGTCGGTTTGCTTTCAGCCAGCATCAAAAACCATGGACTCTGCCTTGGATTGCTGTTCTGTGCCTTTGCAGAGAACAGTTCCAATTCAGAGCAACTCTGTAAATTAAGGGCTGCATGTGTGAAAGGAACCCCAGCTCTCTAAAAAGGGAAATGCAGCTGATGGACTTCACAAGACTTTAAAAAACTTAAAGAATACCTTCACAAGCTCAGCTAATTAATGACAAAACATTTTTTTTAAAAAGCCAAAAATAAACAGTAAGAAGTATTGCTTATTAAAGGAGGTAGTACTTCTCAGAGGAACATCACATACACATCTAAACAAAACAAACAGCTTTCATATGTTTGCATATCTTGATACATATTCACAAGCCCACTACAGGCAATTCAAAAGAATTAATTAAAATTTGCCTGTAAGATCAGGCTGTGAAGATTTACTTAACTACATTGTCATCTGTGAAGTCATCCTCAGTAAAACCGTGCTAGATTGTCTCAAAAGTACAGAGAAACATTAAAAAAAAACCCAAAAAAAACCAGTAATTTGTTTGTGAGTGAGAAAAAAGCTACTATCAGACAGCTCCTACCTCCTTGCCTTTCCTTTGGCCTCAGAGACTGGAAGGAAAAACCCAGCCACCACCTCTTGTCACCCTGCTCTCCAGGAGCACACAACTAGCAGATCTCATTTCCTCACCGTTTCTTCATTATTTTTGGGTAAGGAAATTATTATTTCTCAGTTTTTTTCCCAGCTTCCAATCAGTTCCCCAGCTCTAAATGAATGAAGAAACTTCTGACACAGCCGACAAGGCTTTTGCTGCCAAAACTTAGTAAAGTGGTGAAAACCAAAAAAAAAAAAAAAAAGAGAAAAAAGGAAATGGTTCTGAGATTTCAGGTGGTGGTTTTTCAGCATGCAGTGGTGAAACCTTCACAACTGGGTCACACAACCAGGTGTGGGACCCTGAGCAAGGAGAGGGGTTTGTTTAGCTGCTCCAAAGGGTATCAACATTTTGGAGCCCAAAATAAAGCCTGGGTGCCAAGGTAAAAGCCTAAAAGAGTGGAGACAGTCCTGTCTTAGGAAGCATTTAAGGGCCAAACTTGTTTGTTTTGGCTCTTTCCATGCTTCCTTTACCTGCAAAACCACACACAAATGTAATTTGCCTTGAAGTTACTGTAATAGCTTATGAGATTAGGCTTTAATGAATTGCAACTTCACTTGAAGTGTGGACTTCTTGAGGGAAAAAAATAAATATTTATTTTGAACAACAATCTTGTATCCCACAAGTAATGCTCAAAAGGGACCAAAACCTTCCAGAGGAATAAGTTGGAAAAACCACTGCAAGAGGGAAACTTGGCTGTGGATAGAGCTGCTGGCAGGCAGCGAGGGTGGGAAATAATGGCAGAGGTAGAGGGAGGGACGAGAAAGACACGGGATTAATGGGATAAAAGGAGACAAATGACGACTCGAGGTCCTGCGCGCTGTGACCGTTTTGGGAATGAGCACGCAGGGAGAAGGCAGGAGGAGGAGGGAAAAGTCTGGGACGTGCTGGCAGAGGCAGGAGGGTCACAAGGAGCACAGGACAGGGTGTGCACTTTTGCCTCTGAGGAGAGGGGGTGACAAGACTGGATGATATCCATGTGCCCACATCCAGGATCCAGGAAGGGGGAATAGATGGACTGGTGTATTTAGCTCACCTCAGCATGCAGAGTATTTCTAATCACAGAGTACAAGCAAAGCAGGTGTCAGATGAAAGAAATATTGAAAATAATAATTAAAAAACCAGCTTTAGTTATTGTAGCTTGCAGAACATACTAAGAAATCTTGGCAAACACACCTGGCTTCCCAGGTTTCTTTGGCACGAGCTGCTCTTCAGCAGTGAGAAGGTGTGAAAGGGCTGGCTGAGCACCCTCTCTACCCTTCCACAGCACGCATGGAAGGACAGGCACAACCTCTCCAGCTCCTTTCCCAGCAGACTATTCCTCACTTAAGGGCAGCCCCTTTCATTATAGCGATATCCCTCAGCGAGTCCAAGCACAACACACATCCAGCACCAAGGAGCAGCGGCCCCTCAGCCTGGGACACTGCAGCTACTGTTCCCTCTCTCTGGGCTTTGTTTTCCATGTTCCCTTGTTTTTCCCCACCAAGCCATCCCTGCTGCCTCAGCCCCCCTGCCCAAAGCCCAGCTGTCAATGCCCCTCGCTCCGCTCCTGGAGATGCGAGCGCTCTGGAGTCAATCTTCCCATGAAAATCAAAAGTCAATGACCTGCCCTTCCCTGGTCCTTAAGAACCCAAAAAAAAAAGAAGAAAAAAGCCATAATTTTTCTTCCTCTCAGTTCTCACGTGTTGTTAATGTTCACTGGAGTTGTTAGGCAATACAAAATGCATTAATTCCTCCAAAGTGAGTTCCCCATGAAAGATTTAATTGTTGCTGATTAGGCATAGCTTTCTCCTTCGCCACCCCCCCTTCTTTTGGGGTTGCTGAAAAAAAGAAGAGCAGAATGCAAAGATATTTTTCACTCAAAGACTACATTAGCCTTATTATCTCATCAAGTGGAAAGGCCTTCGTCTGTCCTGGCCCTGCCAAAAAACAAGTGAGGCAATAAAAACCTTTAAGATTTTTCTCTATCTTTTGTTATCCCAAAAGACCCAAGTTTAGTCAATTGCTGTCACATCACTAGAAAGAGAGAGGAGGAAAATAGAAAAGGAAGAGAAAAGACACTGCTGTAGCTGTTTTAAAAATAGGGGTGCTTTCTGTAACCCATGAAGAAGCCTGGTACGCAAAATTGCACAGTAACTTTCAAAAGATTTGCATCTAAAAGATTGAATACAGGTCGCTTCCCTGTGACCATAGAAACATTAGAAAAGGTGGAAAATTCAGTCTACTGAACTTCAAATGACTTTATTAAAGTGTCACTAATCAGAACCCAAGGACACAAGGTTTTAGTGTTTGGGCTAACAACGTGAATAACCCTCAAAAGTCAAATGACCTTCTAAGAGCATTACGTTTAAAAAAAGCCACTTGTCAACAGCAAGTTAAGTAAGAAAAACTTGATTGCCTCTAAGAAATGAGTAATCCCATGCAGCTCAGAAGAACACAACTGAACTATGTCTCTAGAAGCAGGCTCATATTAGACAAAAATCTCCAAAGCTTTATACTATGTGGACAACCAAGCATTTGCTTTCTTTCAGGACAGTTTAAGACAAACTTTGAATGAAATACATGAAATATTATTTTGAAGTTAATATCCCATGCCATGAAACAGGGATGAGAACAAATACTAACAAGATTCATTAGGAAACAGTATTAATCCATACCAGCAGTGCCAAAACACAGGTAGACACTGAAAACTACACTGAAATTCAGTTACATCCACATGACAACTGTCACTAATCAGAAGGCTACCTGAGTCACAGCTCAGTTAACACATTTATTCACCCAAGGCACCATCACTTCTATCCAGCAGGCATCACCTCCAGTTTGGTTCTGCCTCCAGAGCTACACCAGGTGTTCTGTGCCTAAAACTTGTTGTCCCTCCCAGTACCACCCCCTGCAGCTCTGGGCAGTTCCCCTGGTTCATGCAGCAAGGATTCCTCTCATAGGCATCATCCTTTTGAATCTTAACTCCTGCATCTTCATTCCTTTTTTGCTTATCCAAGTATTTGCTTTGTCTTTTATACCAGTTCAAAAATCCTTTGGGTGTAGGAACTACCTGCTAGAACAATCACTAGTAACAGGAAAGTATCCTGTAACATGGACTGAACAGTTTCAGAAGTTAAGATTATGCTTCAGAGCCAAGCAGGGAGCTTTCAGAACTGAGTAAGGTCATCTAAAAAGCAGTCAAAATTTATTTTGCTTATTCTAGTGTCTTCATTGTGCTTCAAAACAGTGCAGTACAAGCACTACCCACACAGATGGCTCTTTTTCAGGAGCAATGTTATATTCTTGTTATGTGGGCTCTTTAGCTACACCGAGCAGCAAATGAACACAACATTTAACTGATAGCGTGCCAGTCTTTGGCAATCCTTTAGCTAAAAGGAGTATTTCAAAGTCAAGTGGATAGAAAACTTCCTTTAGACATGACCATGGGCAGCAGACACTGGGGCTCTGTGATTTTAGGGACCAGGACCCAGCAAATCAGGCAGACCCAGGGGTTTCAAGTGCTGGTGTGGATCACCTCCCTGCAGGGTGTGCTGCCAGGTGACTTACCTGTCAATCTACAGGGAAAAAGCTGGCAGCACCTATTCCAAACCTGCCAAACACAAACATGCAAAGCTCATGAATCTGAACTAACAGGTGACTAACATTTCTGACACATTTTGGGTGAGCTGTCACGGCACAGACCGAGTAATCCCCTTAGCGTGACAGAGCCCGTGCTGGGACTCCAGCCCAGCATTGTGGACCTGCACCAGAAGTTTCTCCTTCCCTACAGTGGCCTTACCGTGCTTCCCTGGGAATTTTCCTGGGCTATGGCACAAAGCTGTGAGGAGCACACCATAAGGAACATTCAGAAGTTATCCATACATTACCCTTAGGAAGATACACCATCTTTTTCAAGGCACAGCAACACAAACTCCAGTGCCAGCCATAAAAATATTTCAAATGTGATGATATAATGAGGATCCCCATTTCTACCTATGCCTATGATCCTCCACACTTGATCCAAACTCCATTTGGATTGAGATGTTTATCCACAAAAAAATTATGTCTCAAAAAGTGACCTGTCAACATGACATTTCCATTGATGCTTGTAAGGAGAGTTAAAATTCCTTCTCCTCTACACACATCTTTTTAGCACACATACATCACAGACCCAAATGCAATGCTCTCACAAATGCATTAAACAGTTTTTTTAGTTTCTTCTTCCACCCAACATGCATTTCTTATCTTTTTTTTTTTTTAATTAAAAACGTTAATCCAAATGCAGACAATTCCATGTACTCTCTCTTGCATTATACTGAAGTGGCTGGATTCATGTCTGCCCAGGTCTCACAGAGCTCCATTGCCTTGCAAGCAAAACTCAGTGGGTGCACAAACTTTTAATAAGATATTGTGCCATATTAATAAAGGGAATTGAGGTGGTTTTATTACTACTAATAATTGGCATAGCAATTCTTTTAAAGTTTCACTGCCAGTAATCCTTTACCCTCGCAATTAAGGAAGCCTTAAATATCAAATTAGCTGTCATACATAACTTCTCCAGATTTAATCCTCAGTATTGCAGACAAAACAATTGGTAGTTAAATAAGTGTTAAATAACTACAACATAACATGTAGCTGCAAGCTACTTACTTCTTAAATGTCAGTGAACAAAGGTGAATGCTTTTCAACTGACTCATGCAAGTAATCTCACTGGAGATAAAAGCTCTTTAAGCATAATTTTTTTATTAGATCTCTTCTTTCATGGGTTTACTTGATGGATATCCTTTGAAATATTTGGTAATTAGCCTGGCCAAGGACAGTGCTGCATTCATTACTACCCCTTACACAACAAGAGCTATTTTTAGTATAAAAAGCCTAGATTAAAATAAATAAATACATAAATATTTGCTCTGAAAGGGTAGTGTTTATCTCATAAAATCTCAAAGTAAAATAAACAGATATTACACCAGTTTAATGATACAAGTGCTAATTCTAAATTCAGACCAAAGTAGAATGTCTGTTATGGGATTAAATGACAGGAATGAAACAATAAAAACACAACATTATCACAGGAAAAACAATGTACTTGTTATTGCAACTCGAGTGAGCCTTTGATTAATGTAGAGAAGCTCTGCAGTTCCAAACCCTTGATTTTGTAAGATTTACAAAAGGGTAGGAACAAACCCTTATTCGTGCCACTGGAAGATCAGGCAGAACTTCCAGGAGCAACAGATTATTTCCCTGCTTGCAGTGGAGGCCAGATGTGACACCAAAGGTGGGAGACGTCTGTAGCCCCATATTTCTCCTCACAGAGAACAGCAAGGCACAATTCCTCC
Organism: Passerina amoena; assembly: GCA_013401095.1. NCBI lineage: Eukaryota > Metazoa > Chordata > Aves > Passeriformes > Cardinalidae > Passerina > Passerina amoena. The sequence goes on from WBNP01000607.1 coordinate 738,771, forward strand.
CAAGAATATTTCTGGGTTTCACATTCTCTGAACCTCAGAGAAAGGAAAAACAATTCTCATCCTATTTGCTGTGCCTGTGTTTGTGCCAAAGTAGAATGCAATATGGAGATGGTTTACCCACAGTGATGGGGTTTTGTGTGTGTGCCAGGACTGTCAGTGGACAGTCACGAGATTCTGGGCAGCTGTGCAGAGCTGAGTGCTTGGTAGATTCAGTTTAGATGTAGTGTAATATAGTACAATAAAGTAATTAGTTAGCCTTCTGATAAGATGGAGTCAGATGCCTCCTCATCATCCTCGCCCATTGTCAGGGGTGAATCCTATGGATGTGTACCTGAGACCAGCAAGTGTCCAAGAAAAAAATAAATGCTGAACTGATTTGGCTGAATGTGGGGGGGCTCTGAGCACCCTGGCCTAGCAGAAAGCATCCCTGTGGGAGCTGAACTAGATGGTCTTTTTTGTCCCCAAACCATTCTATGATCTGAACCCATAAAAATCCTTGGTTAATTACTTGTCTGCAGCAGCCAAACACTCAGCTCTTTTTTTTTGCCTTTGCTCTTTCCGTGTCAGCAGGACAGTCCCGCTGCGGCCACTGCAGCCCCAGCAGCAGAGCCCTGAATGCAGCACACAAAGGGAGAGCAGCTAAAGCACATAATCCCTGCGGAACAGAGGCGGCCCAGGGAAGGGGAGACCTTTCTGCTCCGCCTGGAAGGAACCGCAGGGATGCCCCGCGCCGCTCGCTTACCAAAGAGATGCCAGGCAAGTTTTTCTAAGAAAAGAACCCTGGTTCTTAAAAAAAAAAAATTGCACTGCTTCAGCAGTAAACTCACAATGAAAAGAGAATTCTCATTTGCATCAGCTTGAAACGTCCATGTTCTGGCGCTACAAAGCCTATGGCTGATAAAGTACTCTTTCTCCTTAGCAATAATTGTAGGGAAAATGCAAAGATCTGGCAAGATATTTGCTTCTGAAATACTTCTCTATTACCATGGAGAATTTGGAATATCCACCACTGCACTGGAACAAAATGAAGATAAAGGAGTTTGAATGCTACTATTATTGTTAGGATTTCTTTCTTCTTTTTTTTAAAGGCTCTGTCGATTTCAAAGGGGTAAGAATTAATCACAGAAATAAATCAAATACCGCTGCCAGTAACAGAGCAGGAAGCAGTGTTAAACAAAAACAATAAATACAAATGATTACTCACTCAAACACACACATAGATAATCAACATTTGGAAATTAACAATGGAGTGCAAGTCCTGTGGGTGCCACCAATGACAGAGGAAACCAGACTACAATCTCAAGAAAGTATAGTACCTGTCTTTCACAGTAAAGGTATTTAAATGGATCAGAGGCTCCATCTCTTTCCCTGGGGAAGGTGACACATCCCATTTCCTTGCCCTGACCTCATCTCCCCAGCTCTCCCACAGGAGGGTCTCTACACTCAGCAAGAGGACACGGACACAAACCAAGGGTGTTTATCTGCTCTGCTGCCAGAGCTCTCAACCTCCATGCCTTGGGAAAATGCCTTTGCAATCAGCCAAGTGCTCACCCTCAGCAACCACTGGGGCTGTGGACAACCCTGATTTGTCCTGGATGCAGCTCCATTCCTTCATTCCACTCATTCCTGGAATCCATTACCCTGCCAGGATGAGAGAGCTGTTGCACCACTAACTAAATCTTTAGATAACTTTCTTATTTTTTGGCAGGTTTGTTGCAAAGCACAGGTAAAACCCAACCACTGCAGCATTTCTGGCTTCAAAAGAATAGCTGCTAAACACAGAAGTTGTGTTGTTAAAAATTAAAACACGAGTTTCTCTTTGATTTAAGAGAAATGTTAACACTGTAATGTGCAACCACGAAAAAAGATATAAAGACAGAGAATAGAATTTTATAGACAAAACAAGAATAGATTAAGGCTTGATATAAAGAAAATTTTAAAGAAAATGGGTTATTCTTTGGCTCCAGTTATGTCAAGGATACATACACAGTATGGTGGCCCTTCCCATTGAGGGAAGGTCCAGCCTTGCAGAGGAATCCCTTCCCACCCCAAAACAGCCACTCAAGAAAGGAACCAAGCCCCAGGAGACTGTCCAGATGCTCCAAACCTGAATGTTTTTATACCAATGTCCAGTGCAGACCATTTTCAGAAAATAGAGCCACTGTCACCATCAAAAATTAATGCAAACCAGCCTGGAGCAGAATTTACATTCCTCAAAAGACAGTAAATCCTCCAGACAAGAGACCACCAGACCATCCCATCAGCATGTCACCATCCCACCAATGTTTTCAAAATCCAGGGGAGCCAGACAAAACCTATCAGCCTGTAACACAAACAATCCCTCAGAAGTATATGTTAGGCTCGGATTGGAGCTGTAAATCTTTCTGAGGAGATTTTCACACACTCTAAGAGACGTAATGCCATCCTCTGTCATGATAAAATGGAATTTCCAATGCTTAGGAGTGCACAAGCTGGCAAGTGGGAAACTAGCACTGGCTGAGCTTAATATCTTAGAGGGAAAATGACTTTTAGGGCACTTATTAGATGAGAACACTGAGCTGGAAGCTGCTGATGGGCATCGACTGTGTAAGCATCCAATGGCATATTTATAAAGTAGTTCAACAGAGGATATATCTTTCAAAACATATAAATTAAAGCCTGGTGTAACTTTCACCTAAATCTATACATAACGTCTGTTAAATGGATTCAAGACTGCCACTACATTACATAAACTCTTGTACTTGTAAAGCTGTGGTGAATCACACAGCTATATCCTACTATTCTGCTTCACGTGACTGAGGAGAAAGAAAGAAAGAAAGGAAAAAATCACATCAATTTACAAAGTGCTATCAGCTAAAATAAGGATAACTGTTCCCCCATAGAGCAGAGTTTTAAAAAAAATAACTTCTCTCAAGACTCCTGGTTTAAAAGCAGAGAATTGCAACTGATGTTATTTAAGATTGTAGTGGCCCATACATGTTGGTATCTCCAAAACCCTGGAAATTGTGTAGGATTCAGTCAGGAGCTACGTAATTACACTTTTCAGCAAGATGCAATCATTGCTGGTGGTAACCAACAACGTGGAATTACAAGTGGAATATGATAGCCATTGTCAACTGTGTTGGACAAGGTTACAATTCCCTTACTTACAGGACAAAGTTCTCATCTGCCCAGATGACAGAAAAATCTCACATTGGAAAGGGCACATCTCAAGCCTTGTTACTTTTCACCAAGCACTTAGAAATGTCAAGCCAGAGCAACATCATTTGGCTTAGAATTGGTAAAAATTTATCAAATCCCTGGTTTGCAATTCCAGCAGAGCCAAACACAAAAAGAACTGTTGCTAAACTGCTCAATGTAGGTGTTGCTTAACCTAAAATCCACAGATTGTGACAGCATTTCTCTCCCAAAACCATCAAATGACCTGGAGCACACACGATTATATTAAGATCTTGATAGCTATCACATGGAAATTAATGTTTCTGGCTACATTCAGTATATTGTGAAATATTTGCCTGTGTTTTTATTGTGCACAACAACAACAACTCCAACTGTGCCTCTTCTACATTCTTTTATAACCGTTTTATATGCTCAGTGGGGGGACAGAAAAAGAATTTAGTTAATCATTAAGCTTTTTCTTTCTAAAAGCAAGCCATGCTGACTGTCCCAATTAATCAACGTCTCTGGAAGTTGCAAAGGAAATTTAATGCACTGTTGCTGTTTCAGAATCCTTTATTCTAAACACCAGCCTTCTGGTTTTCAAATGAAGAAATACACACACAGCTGAAGAAAAGAAGAAATACACACACAGCTACTTGCTGTAATCATAATAAAATCGATTTTGGAGTGGTGGTAAAAGTTATATTTCAGTCCACTAAGAACAATTCTTTCTTTCCAATACAACTTTCTGAAATGAAAATTTAAAAAAAAAACTATGAGTAAACTGAATTTCTTATCAGGAGACTGCCACCTAAACATGATGAAGTATTTATGAACCGCTGAATTTCACACCCTTCCATCTGCAGGTGAAGTTTGAGCCTCAGAAAGGTGGACCTGTCACCACCTACCTGCTCTCTAGCATTCCAGAAGGATTTCCTGGTTGCTATTCCCAGTATAAACAGAAACCTGCACCTACTATGGGATCTACTACTGAAATTTAGCCAAATCCCAAATATAGTAGGATTTGGCTAAATAATAATATACTTTAAGCAAGGCACACAGGCCCCTGTGTGGACATCAAGTCCCTACATAAGTCAGACAAAACAGCCAATTTTTGTCTTTTTAAAACGATGCCACAACAGAAAGCCTCTAAATTAATACTCAATTATTTGTAATTATATGAGAAGGGAGCATTGTATTTGTTTACAAATTGCATTCTGGAGTTTTGACTTCTCAGCCCAGGCTCCCACAAAACTGCTCCCCATCAAGCTGCCCTGCAGCAAAATTTATCCCCAGTTCTTGTCCTTGGAGCACTGTGCTACCACCACTGCCTTCTATTCCCTTTTACAGAGCTCCAGCCATTCAAGGTGCCTGACTGTAGACTGCAGAATGTCTTGATTTCTTTATTTCCTTGGCAAGGGCCAAGCTTTTTGTTAGATGTTTAGTGTTTACCCCGTGTCACTTTCAATATAGATTCTAATTTCCACAAATAGGTCTTCTCTTGTACTCGAAGCCTTATTTTCTGCTTGGTTATACCCATGTAAATTAAGAGCAATTTAACTAAATAAAAGAGAGTTACAGTGAAGGAAAATTAGCATAACACAAAGGAAAGCCAGTCCACTGTTTAGTAATAATTTCTTTCATGTACTCCAGATTCTCATGCTCATACATCCATTAGAGAGCCAAAGCTGTAATAACAATGTTATATTTTCACAGGAAAAAAAAATGTAGCATTTTCTCACTCACACAAAGGGGCTTTTTTTTTTTTTTTTTAAGAAAAGGGAATGTAGCTGGACTGCATTTATTTTTCTATTGGTATAGTGGCAGCCACAATTAATAATCATAATATTAGGGTGTATTTTTAGAAGAGACTGTTTGCACATGTGAGGCCTCATGGCATCAGAAAAGCACATTCATTTTTATGGCACTAAATCACAGAAGGTAAGACTGTCTCCCTCCATCAGTTCTGAGCAGTTTTACTGTTCTAAACTGCATTTCCATGAGTGTTTTAAAAACAGATACACATGGGATGATCAAGAAAGGACAAAAGGAGTATTTAGAAGACAACAGACCAAATTAGCCCTGATTGGGATGAAGCTAAGTTACACCATTAGGAGTATGACTTTGCGATTGGATTTTTAATATCCTAGTTTTTATGAAAAACAACTGTGATACTTCAACTTAATGACTGCAAATTAAAAAAAAATATATCCAAAGTGAAATTTATTTGCCCTAGTGTAAAGTCTCATGTACCATTTTTCTTCCATGCTCACTGGGAAGAACACCTTGGAAATTTCCAGCTACACTACCACCATCATTCACAAGACAAGGATCTTAGGGCAATTTCTAAAGAAATTGCCTCTCTAAAGATTTTGCTTTAAATAGGGCAAAAAGGCCTTGCTTCTCCTCAGCCTTGCCCTGATGGATGGTGTTGCTCATGGGTGGAACAGCTCTGACAGACTTGGAACAGGCACCACGTCTGGTGGCAGTGATTTATTCCTGCAAGCAGCTTTAAAGTTCAGACATGACACTTCCAGATAGCAGTGACCAGTTAACTTCTAGGACAATAAATAACAAATGCTAAGAAGAACTGGGCTTTGCCCAAATTTAGAGTTTGTGGGATTCCTTAACACATTCCTGTCCTGCAGTGGCCTGGCTTCCACCAGGCAGAGCTGGGCACCTTCTTCCTGGAGGTCAGGACATTTATTTGTACATGGGGGTCTTCTGTGCATACACACATGCACCTGATGTTTAACCACAGATATCATAAAGCAAGGCAATAAATAAATAATCACAGTGATAAATCATCTGGGGGTCCAGGAGACACAAAGGGGCCATGTAAGAGGAGAGCTGGTTGTGAGCAGAGGCAGCCACGTGCTTCCAAGGCCTCTCAGTCCAATTTTTAGGAGCTACTTTAGGCAGTGGATGGGGATTTTTCTATTAGCAGATAAGAACTGAAGGTTGGACAGCATGACATAAATCCCTGAAGATCCATTATTGTTCATTTGTTACAGCAACCCAAAAGGAGGGCTTAGCTCCAGCCCCCGGCGTCCTACTGAGGAGTATTGAATTTACACAACTCCTTTCCTAGGCTGTAAAATGTATCCAAATAAACACATCATACAATGCAGTTGTCTTCCTCCCCTCTTACCCGTCCCTCACACACAAACTCAAAACAGTGCTGAGGAGAAAGAATCAAAAAAAAAAACAAAAAACAAACCAACACAATAAGAGACACCTTTATCAGCCTCAGCCATCTGTGTTCCTTTAGTCTGATCCAAGCATTTTGGCAGGCATGCGTGCAGCTTGCTCCTACCCCATATCATCCTGCCCTGCAAGAAAAAGTCCCCTCCCTCTTCCTCCCCTCTCTGCTGCTGCAGGTCAGGCAATGTTCTGAGTTTTTTAATTCCAGGACTTGAAATAACAAGGTGTTGGTGCATGTGTTTAATTAATTATGATCTCAACACAAACATTTTGCCTCATTTGAGGAACTGCAACCCCACTTGATAGCTTGGCCCAAAAAACAAACAGATGTCAAAAAACACACAACTTTCAGTGCTGACCATAGGAATTATCTGGAGTTTAGAAATGCCTAGGTAGAAATAAAATAAAATAGGCTAATTCCTCAAAAGCTTAAAATGTAGGAGCTAAGGGCACTGCTAAAGAAAAAACAGTGGCAAGAAAATCACCACCACCATAAATTAGTTTCCAGACATTCTGACATGACTCTACTGGGGTTAAAAATCTGGATTTTCATTAATGTGTTCACTGAAATCATAAAGGCTCAAATTCCTTCCTCAAAGCAAGCAGGCATAAAAACATTTATAAGGCAACTTCCAAAGGGACTAGAATCATGCTCAGGAAAAAAAAAAAAAGTCATTTAAATACACTCAGAAATGCAGGTCTCAAAAGATTACAAGTACAATCAACTACTGAGTTTGCCTTCTGTTTCTAAACAGCCTTGTAATAGCAACATGTCTTCAATATTTCAGGAAGCATGACACTTTGATAGATTAAAAAGAAATGTTGTATTGAAAAGAATAAAGAATGAAAACAGAGAGAACACCAGGAACCCTGAAGTGTAATATTATAGAATAAAGACCCCTATGGAAAATTCAACACATATACTACAGATGTGCAGCACAGCTCTGGCATCTTATTTATTCCTCTGAACTGCTTCAGGAGAATTCTATTAATTTATCAAAAATGATCCAGAAAGGAGTTGACATGAAAAGCACTCAGCTGGGCTCTCTCCAAGGAACAATTTCTCTCCTAGTACACTGGGAGGGAAATAGAATCACTTATTTCCCCGTGCACTGTGCCCATGGCAAACATACCCCTCCAGCTTAAAGTAGTGTTCTTCTGTCCTAATATACATACATGCCCTGGGATGGGAACTTGGATTTTTTCCTCTCCTCAAATGCTTCAGGATGCTGCAGATCAAATTCTTGTTCTGAAAGCCAATTTTGACTTCCACAGAGCCACGCTATCTAGTGTTCGATGCTACTTAAATTAATTCGGTACAAGTAGGATATAAATTCTGTTCATAGCCTAGCAAGAGGACTACACATCTGGGTAGGTGAAACATCATATACATGTTCTTGGAACTAATGGTCTTCTCCTAGATTGGCCCAAAAAACAAACTGATGTCAAAAAACCTACAAAACTTTCAATGCTGAAAAGTGTGGGTTATTATAAAATTACATCTTTGCCTTAAAACCCAAAGAGTACTAGGTATGGAGCACTTGTTTAAAACCTTCTATTAATGTTCTTCTCATTTCTGTTTTAGACAAAGAAAACATCTTGAAAAGGCTTCAGAAGCATTAAAATTCAAACTAGCTCCAAAGAAATCCTTGAGGAAAAATCTTACAATGATTTTATAACCAAAGCTAACACTCATGAGCGTAACTCATTGGGTTGAAAGGAGTCTTTTGTTAATTTTGCTTCAGTAGTAGATGATAACCTTGCAGCAGTATCAGGGCAGAGCTATGGCCCGGGGCAGAGCAGCTCCACAGGTGACACGTGGCAGAAAGCCCCTGGCAGGATGGCACAGCCTGCTCCCAAAGGCAGGACACACACATGGGTGCTGCTGGTCCAGCTCTGCTCTCCAGGAGAGAGCACAGGAATGAGCTGTGAGCCTCCATCTGGTGATGGAGGCCTCCAAAAGCAGCTGCTGCCCTAACCCAGCTCATAAATCCCCTCTTGGCTCCCATCACCAAGACAGACAGTCACGCTCTGAGCTCTTAAGATGCCCCATAAAAGAGAGATCCAGCTAAGGGCCTGGAAAGGAGTCAGAAGTAACTTGTAAAACACAAAGGCTCCAGCCCATCAGTTTTATCAGTGCCATTCATAAACAATTTAATAAGAAGGAGATGACATGAGGGCTGGAGCACCTCTTGTGTCAGGTCAGGCTGACAGAGCTGGGTTGTTCAGGCTGGAGAAGAATGCAGGGAGACTTCAGAGCACCTAAGGGGTCCACGAGAGAGCTGGAGAGGGACTATTTACAAGGCTCAATATACGGCACATCACAAACCTATTCCCATTCATTTCACTTAAACATCTGTGAGAAAAACCCTGCCTTCATGTTCCAGCTCTATCAGAGAATCCAAATCAGCTTCACAGGGCTCTTAGGAGTCATAACATCCTCACATGGGCACTGCAGAGAACCCGAACTTGCCCATGGGATGATGCCACCTTTGGGACAGAGGGAAGAGGGCAGGAAGGTAGAAGAGCAAAGATGCTCTTTGGAGAGGAGCATCTGCAACAAGATGCTCTTCTCCAAAAGAAGTATCTTCTTCCACCTGCCTGAGCCTCAGAGCTGCTGAATGCCTTTCTGTCCGTAGCTCTGGATGGCTGCATTAATTGCAGCAGAACCCTTGCACACTTAATCAAGACCAAGATCACTTGCTAAGACTGTGTCAACACAAGCCACAGCCTACCTACCATCAGCATGCATGTGTGATGGCTACAGACACGAAATGCTGAGGCAAACTCTTGTTTCCATTACTTTCTGCATAGCTGTTGGCACATAAATTACCACTTCATTACAGGCCCTTTGAAATTCTTGTGCATTAACTAATGTAGCTCGATGTATTTTTACAGTGTGATCATGGCTATCAGTTTCCATCTGTTCTACTGTCCTTTTGGAATGTTTTCCCTGCGAGGAAGTAAACAAAAATAGAGCACTGTAAAAACAAACCGGCCTGACAGTCTAGACTGAGGGTCTAATTAAAAATAAGATTTATTAGAATAGAGAGAAACGTCTCAGTAAAACAAAGACACAGTTTCTCTAACGTATCTGCTATTATTCTTGGCAAAGCCCAGCCAGGCTATAAATTCACTGAAACAAATCAGTGTGGCACTGATGCACCACTCTGATCTAGCACTGCTTTTCCAGACTTGGGGAACATGTGAGGAAAACTCTTTGTTTCCCTTCAGTTTTAGCCCCCATAAATTCCTTTCTTTAACTGGGACACGAGTGTGCTAGGGCTTGTCTCCACAGAGTAAGAAACCAAACTGAGTTACCAGCAGTGCTGCTCCCTAGTCTAGACACAGTTAAAACAAACTGTACCAGCAGAACTGTGTCATGCCAGGGGCTTGCTTTGATATAAATTAAATGGACACCTTGCTCCTGGAGGGGTGGGGAGTGGCAATTCAAACTTGGAGAGACTCAGAACATGGAAACTTCTGCCAGTCAGAAGGGAACGAGCATCCCTTGGTGAGGGGGAGCCTTAGAGAAACTGCACAAGAAACAGGACCAGAACAACACAAAGGTCTCAGACACCACCACCAACACAGCCCTGGCCCCAGGAAAAATGCAGGTGAGAACCGGGGACACCAAAAGGGCAAAGCAGGCTTTGGTGACCAACTCCTGGAGCAAATGGGCAGCCGCTCATTGCTTCACCTAACACATGGAAAGAACACCGCACTCCCTCAGCCCTGGGGATATCACTTTACATGGAAAAGGACTCACTTATTAACATCTATAGGACCCAGGAACCATTTGGAGATTTGTATGAAGAATTTAGCACTTAGCAAAAATAAGCACGTGAAAATTTTGCCCAGTTTTTTTGGCTATAATTTCTAGTGTTTGCACTAGAGACACATGAAAAATAATATTTTCCATAATAAAGAATGTTGTTTTTAGAAGTCTAGTGATTTTTAACATAAAAATTATTAGGTGACCTCACATGCAAAAATGCCCAAAGGCTGCTAAAATAGCAAAGAAATGAGAAATTCTAGATATTAAGAACATGTAGCAAGGCAGATTCATTAAAGAAATTAGAGAGGATGAAAAAAGGGCCAATTCTGAACCAAAACACACAAATTGGTTCTGAATAGTTCTCCACATAAGGAACATTTATCTCCCACTCTAGTTCAAGGACAGCTTAGAGATCCTTTTTCAGATCATGCAAATGACAGCAGTAACTTAAATAATTACACATTTCTTAGAACCAGCAATATCAGTTTTAGGAAGAGAAAAAAAAAAGTGTCTTTGGAGCTGGGACAAGGCAGCAGATTTTCATTGTTTACTCCAACATTTCATAAGCAGTTTCCTTTTTCAGGCAACAATTGATGTGCCATGTATGATTAAAGAATGAACCAATTTATAAATAGCATGAATACAAGGAGAACCCCATTGTTCTTATTTGTGCTGGTAAATATGAGACATGCCAGATAAGACTTCTCTGAAGTGGGTTTCTGATTCCCTTACTAAATTTAAAGCCTTGCATTAGCCAGCTTGGCTGGAGAAGCAGCACCTTCAGTGTCTGGCCCCAGCAGGCCAGCCCTGCTCCTCTCTCAGTGGGATGGTGACACCACAGCCCTGGAGCAGAACCCAGCCCAAGGATGCAGGAGTGACACAGAGCAAGTTCAGCCACAGGACACAGCCTGGGCTGGGACAAAAAGCTCCAGAACAGCTCTTTACACCATGCAATCCTAGGTTAATGGCAATGGCTGCAGTTCCTGCTGAGTCAAGGCAAACCCTCCTGTGATTGCCTTTCCAGGAGGCCAGGGCCATTCACTCTGCCTTTCTTCATTAATTTCCACATCTTTACCAAGCATTGTCTGAAAGCCCCACATCTTACCTGAATAAGGAAGAAACGCTTCCCCAGCTTGGAAGTCCAAGATTCCCAACAGTGCCAATCTGTCACAGTTGAGATGGCCACAACACACAGAGTGTCACCATAGAGTATCAGAAGGCTTCAACCCACACAGAGTAACACCACACCACTCCAGAAGGCTGCAGGCATCTGCCCTTCTTGTCCTTCAGCCCAGCCTTTTATCCCCTCCTGTTGATGCACTGCACCTGTGTGCCCTCTGCTCCCTTTGGTGGTTGGGCAGTGCCCCGGGCACTCCTTACCTTCAATGCTGCTCACCTGCTGCTCACAGCTGTAGCCCATTGGGGATGAGGCTTGGCCACAGCCCCACTCCCAATCACCACAAGCTGTGTGCCTACAGCAACCATGAATCAAGATGAAGCTACAAATGCAGTGCAGAAGAAAACCCAGCATCTCAATTCACCCTGTGTGCAAATGAAGACAGTCCCCCTCTTCTGAGAGGACA
>WBNP01000607.1:765517-927527 GCA_013401095.1 Passerina amoena
CAGCCGGTCCCTGATCCGCGGCCGCCCGGACCCAACTTTGCCCGGCGCTCATGGATCCCGGCCCTCTTGACGGCCGGGCCGGCTCCCCCCACGGCCGCCCATTGGCCGCCGGGCCGCGCCGCCCCGCCCCGGCCCGCCCCCCGCACCTGAGGGGCCGCCCCGGCGGGACCGGGACGGGCGCGGAGCGGGGGCAGCTCCCGGAGCGGGGCGCGGGTCTCCCGGGATGCTCCCGCCTGGAGCGGGCAGCGAGCCGGGAGCCGGGCGGAGCGGAGCGGGGCGGGACGGGACGGGCTACCCCGCGAACCGGGGACGGGGCTGCGGCGGGCGCCGCGCACTTCGGAAGCAGCTCTGGAGAGAACTTGCGGGTCCGTCCCGTTATCCCGGGAAGATGCGGCGCTGGCAGCGCCTCCCGCGGGCCGGCAGCGCCCTCTGCCGCTCCGCCCGTCCCGGCTCCCGGGAGCATCACCGGGATGCCGGTGCATCCCACGGGAACCTCGGCACCGACCGAAAAGCCCGAATCCTTCCTCCATCCCAAAAAGCCTGCAAAAAAACCGAGGAGCATCCTTTTCCCTGAGGCGGCGCAGGCAGCAAAAGTTTTAATTTTGTGTGAGTTCTTCTTTAAATGCAAGTGGCTGTCATAAACACAAATCTACAGATGGCAATTAAAGTCCCAAAGGTAAATCTAGCAATTAAAGTGATCAGGTAAATCCAGCATAGCCGCATAAGGGATCAGAAAATTACAGAGTTTATTTATCTCTGTGAGTTAAAGAACCTGGTAGCGTATTTTCCAGCATGGAAAAGTCGGAAAAGTGAGAAAATAAGTGGGGAAAAAAAAAGTAGGGGAGTGTAGAAGGATGTGGTGTCAAAGGCAGTTTGTTCCCCGCTAGTACCCTGAATATGATTAAAGAAAGGGAGGTCAAATGACCATTAGCAGCAATCTTGACTGGAAACAGTAAGACAGAACGGGTGGTTCTTGTTCTGTATTGTCATCTAACACGAAGAGCTACCTCGGACCAGTAATTGCTGCAGATCCCTCTAGGGATGGATGCTCACACCCGCGGCCAGCCCCGACCCCGTGGACACAGCACCTCTCCCTGCATGGCACTGCTGTGCTCTGCCTGTGTTTAGTTTTCATTTCTCAGCTCGGCTGCCGACCTGGAGAAGGGCTTTGGTGCCTCGCAGCGCTCTGCCTTTCCTGGCTGCTGTAGTTCAGTGCAAGATAAGCCGTCCGCGGACTATTCTTGGTGCGAACACCTCCTCCTCCCTAGCGGGGAGCTGGGGGATGAATCCATGGGACAGCCGAGCGCGGCTCATCCGTGCTGCCCCCGCCGGGATCCGCAGCGCTGCCGCGCTCTGCTCCGGTTCTTTGATATTTAACTCCACCTAGAGGCGTGCATCGACCCTCGCCTGCAGCCTCGAAAGGTGCTTTAACTTCTGTCACAAAAATGCTCGCGTCCTGTGAGCCAGCAAAATCCAGCAGTGTTCAGCAAGAAATAAGATTATATGGGCTGGAGGAGGATGATTACCAACATAAGATAGCATCAAGAACATAAGGTAGCATCTTCTCTAGAACAAGTCTTCGAGCATTCATCACGTCCTAATCGCTGGAGTTTTTTCCTCACTGCGTGGAATTTTTCACATCTGCCAGGTAAATTTGACCTCCAAGTCCAAAACACAGCACGGAGAAACATTCTGCCGCTGAAAGGGGCTTTGGTTCTTTCCCCAGTTCTGATTAGAATTGCTGACCAACTATATTTCACGGGGAACAGGCACAATCTTGTTCTGACGTTGTTCAAGCTCTTCTGTGCCCATAAGTTTGTGCTTCCCTCTGGGTTCTTCTCTCAAATGCCAAAATAAGAAATGCTGCTGCAAAAGTATGGAAATTCAAATATATGAAAGCAAAACATCAGCCTTTTAAGTACTGTACATCAGAGGTAAGCAAAATGGCTAAAATTCTGGGCAAGAAAGAATATCCATAAAACAGGAGAATAACTAGCATCATTTTTTTTGCTACTCTAGAGACTCATAAGTAATGTCTGTCAATATTAGATCCCAGAAATATCATCTGTTCCCCTTGCATTATGTTAAAATTATACATTGCAAAGTTTGGCAACACATGAGAATGAATCAAACTAAATCTATTTGCCAGTTTGCAGGCCCTGTAATTTAATATTTGCAATTATATCAATGATCTGTTATGATAGATGTAAATATCTCAGAATTTCTTCAGAAGCATAATTTGCTTAAGCCTTTTGTACCTGTAGATGTAAAAATGTTTTTCTAGATGAGTCATTCACAAAATAAAAAAGAATGCCCTTTAAATTCCTGAAGTGCTTCAATATATCAAAATTCCATTCCTTAGGATTCAGAAAGTTACTTTCTAAAGTTCAAATGTTTATGAAAAGTTATACAAAATTTTACAGAGAATTTTCAGTTATAAAATAATTGCAGGCAATTATTTAAAAATAATTTTCTCATTACAACTGTTTGTTGTTTTTTTTTTTTACTGTGAGCTGTCTCAAATGTAGTCAAACTTAGAAGATGTTTTAAAACCAACTGTACTTTTTTAAAAGTTATTTTAATGGCTAAGAAAAAGCCCATTAAAATTGAAGCAGCTCTGGGAGGTGTTAAGCAATACCTTTATTATAAGTCTGTGGATGTCAGTGGAATTACTCTGGTGGTTCATCAGCATAAATGTGGGTTGAGTTTTGACCCCTTTTAGATTAACACAAATATATTTAGAGAGAGTCAGGACTGTGCTAAGAAGCACTCCACCACTCTTAACTTGCAGGAATGGAAATAAAGTGAAGAATAGGTCATTCTTGCACTTTTTGTCTTGCCTCCAGCTCTGCTGATAATACCTCCCAACACTTCATCAGGCTTTCACCTCCAGATATGGGAGAAGCAATCTAATCCCAACACTGTCCAGCTCATGCTCCACTGCAAAGTCTTCATAACGACCTCGGTGTCCATTGTCAACAGATCAACACATCTGGCTGTCACATTTAATGTGCTTCCAGCACTGTTTGTGCCTAAAGTGGGCCATGATGCTGCTGAAATGTTGTGCTGGAAGGCACAGACAGTACAGAAGCAGAGGGCTGACGGATGAAGTGAAAAACATTGTAGGGAAGAAAAAATTTCTAAGCAATGTTTGTTCCTTGGGTAAGTCTAATGAAAATTGAACGCATACCTATTATCTCACACAGCCCTCAGAGGTCTCAGGGTTGCAACTGAATATCACAACAGGGAGAGATATTTATTCTGCAGCCAGAACAGGAACTGGTTATGAATCCAGCCGATCTGGCAGGTAGGTTTCTGTGTTTTAGATCCAATGAGCTGAAGGTAAGAGCACAGAGGCTCTGTCTGATGCACTGTGCTCCTGAGTGATGCAAGACTGGGCCCTGGGCATTCTCATTGTTCCTTGGAGGCAGCTGGAATCCTGCCCACACTTGCAGCATTGTAGTTTAGTCAATGATCTTTAAGGTCTTTTCCAACCTAAATGATTCTATGATCATCTACAGACCCCAACTTCATTGAAGTCTTCGTTGATGTGAGACATTTCTTTCTTAAAAGGGTGCAGGGTGTATTTGATGAATGAGTAAATCTATTTTTCTTTGGTGAACTTCCTCTCTGTTGGTTCCTCTTACTAACTGCATGTGAATTTTTAACACCACTTTGTATTTCAGGCAGGAACAGACAGAATGGAAAACACCTTTGTTCCACCACTTTCTCCTGTGATGCTCCTGGAGTAAAAATATTACTATAGCATTTTTCTCAGGATGCACTTTAGCAGTCCTTGAGGCAGAATGATGTTGATTTAAATCGATAGGTGTTGAACCCTACATTTTCATTATTAGATAGATAACACACCAGGAGTCCTGCTGTTGTTTTGAGGACTGAATGTGGCATATCAGTCAAGTTTCACTTGCTCTAACACTAAACAATTCAGATGGGGGTTGCCAGAATGTGCCACTGAGCATCACATCCTCCCAGACAGGGACAGCAGCATCTGACTTTTAGAGCCTCATTCAAGTCTCAGTTCCCATCCCAGTCACACTAATGAGAGCTGAATTGGCCTTTTGATATTTATTACTTAATAGACTCACTCCACTTGGAAAAAGAACATTAAAGTGTTTTTCCAGCCATGTTTTATAGCCTAGAAATGTACTGGTCTGAACTCAGTAGTTTAATTTTTCAACACCTGCTCTGCAACACCATGTTTTCTTTTTCCTTTAACAGCTACAGCACCCCACAGTGCTTTTAACTGCATATTGTGGCTTTTTTTCCTTTTTTTTTTTTTTAATTAAGGTTTGGGGTTTTTTTAATAGCTCATGGCCTGGCTTCTGGTAAAGCCCCGCTGAACTCAGCAGCTACCACATTTTAAAAGGTTTCGAAAAATACCCTCTCCAGTTCAAGTGTTAAATTCAGCATTATTTGACTCAAAGTCAGATTGCCATCAAATGAACAGACAAATCCCATCACTCCTGAACAGAAAAAGAAAGTAAAAACTTCCTGTAAAAAATCCCTACCACATAAAAAGTGGAAATCCTGCAGTTCAAAGCCAAAATTGTACTGATCTCTGGCACTTAAAGATAATTCAAATGACCAGGAGAAAGAAATAGAATCTCAAAGCAAGTGCTTGGTTTTGGTTCATTTTGTTTTAAGTGCTCTGATTTGCTTGTCACAAGATGCAAAATCCTAAATTGCAACAAAGGGCTTGCTTGTATCATTCTCTTTTCTATTGTCACAGTAAAACTTCCACTGATCAAATCAGGAGTTTGCAAAGTAACTGAGAAATACTGAAATAAGTGGAATGCACACATATCATTATGGCTTGGAAAGCCACAAATTGAAAGAGTAAATTAAAAAAAAAAAAAAAACCCTTAATAGTATTTTGTCCATAATATGATACTTAGCCATTAAAAACCCAAAAGCAGTGCTGTCAGCTATTTTAGCTGGTTTATTAAGATGATTTTTAAGACTGAAACTGTAATTTCCTGGGAACCCACAAGATGGTAGAGTTCAGCTGAGGAGAGAAACTAGCCTGAATCATTTGCCTGGACCATGAGCTCATAGTTACTAACTAGTTAAAAGTGCTAATTTTGTTATGTCCCACAAACTCAAACAATTTTGACCTTTTTCTTTTTTTTTCCTAATCTGTTTAAACATTTGGAAAGCTTTTCTTTTCTGGCTTAGTCTTTGTTTTCTGTTTGAATGAATGCACTTCATTACTCCTTCAAGCATCTGTATTCCATACTCTTGATGGAGTTTAGTAATGGGATGCAATTACTGACAGCAAGACACTGGGAAAATGAACTATTTGTCTGGAATCCAGAAAATCTGAAACACATCATCGTGCAACTACACACGGTCACTGTGAAGCTGCTGTGCACTTACTCAGTCTTCATTAAACCAAGCAACCTAAAATCTCTAAAACCTAAACCTCTTAAAGTCTCTAAATCAGAAATACCACCTATTATCCAGTAAAACTGCTCAGGGAATCTACAAATCTGGAAGTTAAATCTGTTCATTGCAGCCCAACAGCTTTACTGGTGGTCACCCTGACGCTAAGTGGGGCTTTACTGACTCTCTTGTCATGATGCCAGTTGCTCAAGGAAGAGAAATAAAGTACCTGTAACATCTCAAATGCAGTGTTTGAAGAAGTAAGGCCATGAATGTCCAAATTACTTGGTGCTCAGAAGAATAAAATGTTGATATGAGCATGGTTACAATGGCAGCTTACTTCAGCGTGGATAGATTAGAGGATAAAGGAAGAAAAGCTGGGGAAAAGTCTACTTAGAGAGAACTTAAGAGACAGTATCTACACAATATTCAGAAATGTGTGCTCTTTATAGGGGGAAAAAAAGCTCAACAACCTCCCTCAAGTCTTTTAAAAAATATTAAGAAAAATTATGAAGCATTCAAGGGCAGACAGCACACAGGCTCTGTACTGAGCAGTGTGAGATGTAAGTAGGCCTTACACTACATAACCTTAAAGTAAATTATTTTATTTCATGTTTGATTTTAAAAAAGGAGATCTCATATTTAAATCAGTCTCGGAATACCACAGAACAAGTTTATTATGTCTTTACTTTTAGTAGCACATGGTGATTTATTAGGAAGACTTTTTGATACGCCAAGGAAAAACCTTGGAGCCTTTAGGCTGTGCAGAAGGTGAAATACATCATGTTTTATGTTAATTAAACTTTTAGTCTTTCACTGATTAAGGAACTAAGGTAGAACTTTATTTTTACAAAAATTGCCAGTAATGTAAAAATTCCAACACATTATGAAGGGACCCCAAGGGTAAGTCACAGTCACTTTATATCACTACTTAATGTCATCCTCAAAAGTACTTTCATTACTCTGAGGTGAAATATGGCACAGTAAGTGCTGAATGGGAATTGTCAGTGAGAGCTGGGGCTCACATCAGGTGACAATAAATGACGAATGATTACTTGGGGCTGGAGAAGCAGCTGGAATGCCCCATGCTGGGGAGGCTAAGTATTATTATTATTATTATTATTATTATTATTATTATTATTATTATTGTTGTTGTTGTTGTTGTTGTTGTTGTAAGATATATATATATAAATTTATATATAAATACCAAAATTACAGGTTAACCCAGAAATGGGTCAAAAAACAACTTTCTCTTGAAATTTATTTTGGTGGTGGTTAGAGGGCTGGAGCAACCTGGGTCAAATACAGCAAGAGTTGAACCCTCCCCAAAACAGAGAGCAAAGTCCCTCCAAAACTCTTTGATGTCCCAGGTTTTAGGTTGTTAGAAACTTAAATAATAAACCTCTTTGGTATGCATAATTTCATGTAGATATTTATGTGTGTGTATCTCTCAGGAATGAAATAGCAATAGGAAGAGAGAAAGAAAAGGGAGAATGAACCCAGCAGGTGTTTCTTTTCACCTCTTTAATATTTGAAATAATCTTGGACTGGGAACCACTAAAATTTCTGCCATGATTTTCCTTAGAGAATGCCTCATTTCCAGACTGCAGTGTCTGCTCTGCATTATTTCAGAATAGAGTCCTTGAATATGCTGAGTTGGAAGGGTCCAGCGGGATCATTGGGGCCAATAAATTCTGTCTGGAAGTTTTTGCTGTAGTACACAATCACTTATAGTAGCAAGGGGTGGGGAGTATTTATTTATTTATTTATTTATTTATTTATTTATTTATTTTTATGCAAGCTTCATTTGAGGCTAAGCTGCTTGACTTTCTTGAGGAGTCATTATCCATATGGAAGAGCCACTGTCCATCCCATTTGACCCATTCATCTGTTTTACAGCTGACTGCTTCCATTTAATTTTGAGGTAACGAGGATTTACCACCCTCCCTCCCCACTTAAAATGTTTCTGGTCAATGTTTCTGGTCTTGTGACCCTAATGAAAAGCTGAAAGCTGCTCCCTAGTCACCATTCCAGGACATGGCAGGAAAAGAGGCACAACAGGTTCCAGCCCCTTCATGGTAATAAAAATAACCAATATAACTCCACAAACAAAATACAACTAATTCCTTCACACAAAATGCACTGAATGCAGAGACTCCAGAGCAGGAGAGCATCTTCTTGGCCATGGGGAGGCACTGCAGGTTTCTAAAACGGATTATTCCAGACAATTTCTATTGTATTTCTGCTCTGTCAGGAGTGTTCTTTCACCTTGAGAGCATTTATTAGCCAAACTCTCCTAATTATCTGTTCTATAAATCCTGTTATGAAGTTCATCCAGTGTGCAACTTTAACTAAACAGTTATTTGCTCTTAAAATTCTTGTCTTTATAATCCAAGCCACATTTTGAAGCAAATATTTAAAAAGACACTAAATATTAGGAAGCCTTGTAATTTCACACTGAAATAAACATTTCCATTGCTCCAGTTTTGGTGTCTTTTGAAACCATCATGTTTATATCCCCGTGTTATTGTGAACCAGATTGGTTTGAAGGTTTATATTTAAACAAGAGGCATCATTAGGCTTTCAGAAAGGCAGGTTTATCTGTGTGTTAATAACCAAACCTTTCTCCCTGTGTGGATTTCTGCTCTTCTGGGGATGCCCCTGCCAGCCCAGCTCAGGTTTGCAGACAATGAGGTTGGGACGCCAGCAAGGGGGACACATCCAAACATTAATTGCCTTATCTTCTACCTAAAATTGTCCTTTATAATTCCCCTGACAGAGCAGTGACCTTAAAATGGGAGGCAAAGCCTGGAAGGGATGCAGAAGACTTGTGAAGGCAGGGAAGCTTTTGGTTTAGCAGTTTCCTTGTCCTTGCCAAGGAGGAGACCAGCATGCTGTGGACCTTGTGTCCTTGCACGACCCAAGCCTTGCCCAGATTTCTCTGCATGGAAATGTGGGTGTTGGGGAGAGGGATGGAAGTCAGCTGGGCCAGAGAACCAGCAGCAGAGCCGTGGTAATGAGATAATTCCCATCCTTGCCCTGCAGTTTCTCAGCATTGAACTCTTCCTGCTGCAGGTCATGTTTCCTTAAAATTCACTAAAACTGACTTGACTTCTGCTAATATCTGTCCTTTTCCATGCTCCATCAGGAGTGTGCAGCAGGAATTGTGCTGGGTGGGTGTCAGAGGGAGCTGCTGTGTTTATGTTTAGGGTAAATGGGTTTGGCACATCACTGCTCACAGGAGAACTGCTCTTGGGTGCAGTCTGTGCCCACAGAGTTTCTCAGGCTGTTGCAAACCTGCACTTGTATGTAGAGAGTTGTACTGGGTTTGACAGCTTAGAAATGTTGTCAAATCATTTCCTAATGTTGTGCTTTTTTGTTCCTTTTTTTTTTAAATATATGCCAAGAGGTTACATTTTGCCAGATCAGTTTTTCTCTGTGGCAGGAAGTGTTGCACACCAGCATCTCAAATTGAAGGTGGTACATATTTCCCACAGCACACTTTTCCTTAGCTTTACAAAGCGCTGCCAAAATCCCTGTGTGAAAAACACCCTCCTGTTCTTTGGCACTCCCTCCTGCAGCACAAGGGAGGGCACAGGCAGGCAGGATGGATGCAGGGAAGGAGAACCACAGCTAATCTTTCTGTTTGCCTGGAAACCTGAAATTGTTGGTGGGCATTTCCCAGGGAAATAAAAGTAATTTAAGAGATGTATGGATGTCTGTTTCTGTGGAATGATGTGTGCACTAGGAAGCACATACAGCAATTAGCACTAAGAGCTATTAATACACAGCCCTGGGTCAGAATAATTTCAACAGAAGGATTTTTTTTTTTCAGCAGAAAGTTCTCATAAAAAGGTGTCTGCAATTGAATCTTTTTAATTCATCTTCCTTTATCTTTCCTCTCTTAGTGTTTACCTTGTTCATTGAGATCTTGAGCCATGAAGAGCAGGGACTGAACTCACTCCCCATTTGAACCACCCATACCACAGTGGCATCCCTCCATGCTGGAAGTCCTTTTCTTAAGTAACATCCCGGGTTAAAAATATAATAATAATAATAATAATAATAATAATAATAATAATAATAATAATAAGTGAAAATACCTTGAATAAATATTCTGCCCCACTTGCCCAGCTCTAGCTAAACAACAGAAAAAAAAGAAGAAACCAGAATTTTTTATAATGAGCTCTTGGGGTCACATCATTGTGAATCAAGTTTTATAAATCATTTCCTGTGAAATTTGAAGAATAAAACCCAAGGACTTATTCAGCTTCTTATTCTGTTGTCTTAGATCTGGCTTCCTACCAAAAGAGGTTTACAACAAAGTTGTTAGTGCTGTATTTCAGATCCAAGTGCCAATATCAGTATTTTTCAGAAAATAAAACTTCATTGTTAACCAAATTTATTTAAAAACAAATCAGCGGGATCTCTTTGTAATTATGTATGCGCCTAGCTATTTGCAAAATCTTTTCTTTATCTGTAATCCTTCAGAGGATGTAGTAGAAAAGGGCCAGTTCCTCTGAGTTTCCCCCCCTGCTCTGAGTCTCAAAGGGTTTAATTGTCTGCACAGATGTTGGTCTCAGCAGGGTACAGTAGCTCTCTGTTATTTTTTAAAAGGGGGAAGAAAAAAAGTTAAAGATTTTGCGAAAACTAATACTCTAAGTATTTTCTTGGAGCATCTATGTATATCCCTTTTGGCTGTCTCTGAGCATATGAAAAGATGGACTATATTTCCGAGGAGCTCTGGACACAAAGCCAGCCTTCTGTGTGCCCCGTGTCCCCCCATCCTGCCTGCCCTGCCCAGCCCGGCCCCGGGGCTGTCCCTGACCCCCATCCCTGTGCCCATGGCTGCCCTTTGCCTGGGCGTGCTGGAAACAGCTCTGGGATGCCTGGCCTTCGTGCAGGTGTAGTCTCCCTGCTCTGAGAGGGGGCTGCATCAGGTAGATTTGCATGATATTTGCATATCTCTCCTAAGAGAAGTTGTGTATGTCCCATCCCTGGAAGTGTTCAAGGCCTGGCTGGATAGGGCTCTGAGCAACCTGGGATAGTGGGAAGTGTCACTGCCCAAGGGGTTTGGAGCTAGAAGGCCTTTTAGGCTCCTTCCAAACCAAACTGTTCTATGACTGATCATTTTTTAAAAGTGCAAATTGTACTGGAAGGAAGTATCTTATTTCTGTTACACGTGTATGACGGTACCTTGAACAAAGTGAGAATGACCACCTCTCAAATGAGTAAGAATGAAAACTGCTAATGAAATGATTCTCTCAATTCGTCCTACTTAACACATTTTTTAAATTTAATTTTCAACATTTTATAAACATAATTTTGCTTTCATGCTTTCTCTTAAATTTAATACATATTGTGATTGGAAGTCATCTGCTATTATGTTTTGATCGTGTCAAAAATGAACACTCTTGTTAATTCTACCACAGTCATCTGAACCTCATTTACCACAATCTCCTTGTTTTTCAAAATAATTGCATCCCCAGAAAGCTATTAATTGCACTTAAAAGCACTACCATTAGCCAAGGCCTTAATTATGCAAACATATTCAGTGTCCCCATGATGCTTGGATAATCAAGGTGGCACTGTCTAAACAGCAGCCGTGTGCTTCGGTCTTTCTGCCCTTGGCTGAATAATCTTCCCTGCACCTGTTGTGCACCACAAAAATAATAGGATGTCTTATGAAATACTAAAAAAACACCAAAACCTCAAAGATGGTTCCAAGTCCAGTACACTGCCTGAAATAATATTCAATTTTTTTTCCATCAGCAAAGGACATGATCCGAGATATCGATCGATTATTAGTAGGTTTTTTAACAGCAGAATTTTGAAAGATGAAAGCTCTCCTTGGCTAGTCTGTTTTCTTTCAAATGCCTGTTTAGAGATCAATTATTAAAAAAAAAAAAGAAAAGGAAAAGGTCCTCCAGTTATATGGATCAATATCCAACAAATCATTGGCAGAAGGGAATCCCCATAAGGCACAATTAAATTCTGCAGGAGGCAAATTCCGCGCACACCGGCTTTCTGACCACTGTCAGATGGGATATTCTGGAGGATATGCTGACTAAATGTAGAAAAATAATAATTCATAACTGATTCCTAGAACAATAGCTACAGTCCTTGATTAGGATCATCCCATTATCTTTGGATTATAGACTCTTTTTTCACAAGGAATTGCTGCCTTATTCCACATGCATTGCTTCCTCCCCAAATAAATGTATGGCATAAACATGAAATGCTGCACATGGAGCTGGTATTTTGCTCTGGGGTGGTTGCTGCAGGTGGATTTGTGTGCATGAGGTGGACAAGACACCCCCTGCACTGAAGCAGGTGCCCATATTTTTTTGGGAATGCTGCCGAGGCTTATCCTGCCCTGCTCTCACGGGAGGTACCGCTGGGACCCCCATGCTGCCTGGCTGGTCCTGCATCCCTTTGTTCCTGAACAAAGGAGCCTCAAGGTAAAAGCAGCCCAGACCCTTGCTCTGTTATCAGCATTGATTACAAAATCAGTTCATGCTACTGAGCAAATGCTCTATAAATTGCTTTCACTGAGGTGCCTCCTGCTTATCCTCCCCCTGCGCTGTTCACTCATTTCCTGTGGTGTTTGTGCTCAGCACCCTCCATACATCTCGATTTCTTTCAGTTTCCCAGGCTGGTGTGTTTCCTTAGAGCCTTGCTAATGTCCCCTGATAAGCTTGCTCTTTAAAAAACCAGACATCCATGATCACTACCTGCCTTGTGGACTGTGTGTTGGATGTGCAGAGCAGCACCCTGCCCACGTGCCCCATCCTTCCCAGCTTCACTTCAGTGCCAGCAGTGCAGCCACACTTGCATTCTTTCACAGAGCTCTCTTCTCTCTGTTTCTGCTAACTGGACATCAGTGCATTGCTTTCCCATTCAAGGTTAACACTATCAAGCCAAATTTCATCTTGGATCCTGTTACTCTTTGGAATTCTGCACCACAAAAATGAAACACCTTGTTCTATTCACTGCTGGCTCAGTGCTACCCAGTGTTTTAGAGCAGAGCTTTGTCCTCATTCCTCCCAGAGCCTAAAATGATGGCTGAAAGCTTGCTGCATGTCCACTTCAGACAACACTTTGCTCATCATAGCCTGAAGAGCAGCTCTCTAGCCTTGCTCAGTAAATACCTGGCAAAACTAAATTTCTTTCTATCCTCTAAAGACCATCACATTTTACCTTCCTGTTACAAAATGTGTGATTCAGATGATGAGAGAAAGATCTCACCATTGTTTCTACTGACAGTGTTTTCTCCCTCCTTGGGCAAACCTGATTTTCCTAATTAACAAGATGTTGTCAGTGCTGCATGGAAACGTGGGAACCCGTGAAAATTTTCTAGAATTGGCTCTTACACACTTAGGAATATCAAGTGCTTTTCAAGATAATAGCATCTGGTACCAGAACTTGGAACACAAATTATACTTGGTAATAGAGGAGGTAAGGGTAAAATAAAATCAATGTCTGTGCTGTGAACAAAGAAGAATCTGAGTGTTCCATTTTTTAAAATTTAGTAGAATACCAGAGATTATTTGAGCATGAATTTCACTGGCATATTTACCATCATTTTTTAGGTGGAGAAAATCTGATTTTATGCAAATTCATCTGTTCCCAAGCATTTCCCATGTATCCAAAGTATGGTAAATTAGAATAAAAATATATAGATAGGATTTATCAAGCCAGGAGCTTACCATAAAATGCTGTATGTGTTCATATGAGAAATATACATGCAAGAGTTTCAACATACTGAAAGATGCCTAAGGAGATAAAATGTTCATCTCACATCTACTGGATCAAAGTCAATCTTGGCTTGATTTGAATTATTGGAAAAATTCCCAGGATTTCACCTTGCAAGTGTGTCCAGTAGGTTCTTGTAATGGCCAAAACATATGGCTAAGCCAATAAATCAGCTAGTATTAAATTTCCTTGCTAATTAATCAGCAAGAAGGATGCTTTACCCTATTCCATGCAAACACTGGACAAAATTTGCAGCACTTTAGTTCATATGGCATAGGTAGAAATGAGATGTAGCCTGGAGTGTGTCTTGCTCCACCTCCTCAGCAGGGGCACTGAAGGACAGAACTATCTTAGGATGGGATCAAGCACTTGTAATCAGAGTTGCCCTGATCCTTTGAGCTGTCCATGTCATCTAAAACCTTCAGTGATGTTCATTCAGTGATGATTTCATACTGTCCATGATGCATTAGTGAGAGATAATGATGAAATTAAGCCAGTTATTTTAGTTTTCAGCAGAGATTTATGCAATACATTTATTTATGGCCAGCGAAGACAGGCAAAAGCCTGTCATTAAAGAGCACAGAATCATAGAATCATTAAGGTTGGGAAAGACCTCTAAGATCTTTGAGTTCAACCATTAGCCCATCACCACCACGTGCACCACTAAATCATGTCCCCAAGGGCCTCATCCAGACTCCTTTTGAACAATCCCAGGGATGCTGATTTCATCACCTTCCTGGGCAGCATGTTCCAATGCCTGACCACCCTTTCAGGGAAGAAATTGCTCCTATAGTCTAATCTAAACCTCCCCTGGCACAGCTGGAGGCTATTTGGGAAACTCTGGGCCTGATAAAATCCTCTCCTCAGTCTTCAGGGTGCATTCTCTGTGTCCATAGCAGCGATGGTGGAGGCACATTTTGGATTCAGGAAGGGTTGGAAGTGGAAATGCAAGGAGTTGGCTGCTGTCACAGCAGTTTCAGCTGGGTAATGTCTCTCCTACAGCCAGAGACTGCAGTAGCATGTGTTTACCCAGAGAACTCTTCAATAATGTATGGTAGGCTGAGGAGCACATCATAATTCTGTCAGGATGGAAAGAGGAGCAGAGAGGGGCTGCTTTAACATCCAAATTGCCTCAGGAACCTGTGCTGCGAGGGCTTCCCAGTGTGCCATCACTGCCACAGCAATCCTTCCATTTTGGACTCATTAACACTCCCCAAGAAGGAATAAAAGATGATAAAAGCTGAATTTTCAACAAAAAAGGAGCTCAATTCATCTGCAGCAGTTCACAAAACTCCATAATAACAGACTAGAAGCTGCAAGGATGAAAAAAATAGGCTTTTTTCCAGAGATATAGCTGTAGCTATCCCTGGCTGCAGTTTGGTTCCTTGGCAAAGCAGGGACACAGTGTGTGCTCTGTCACTGCAGAGGGAAATGTCCACCCTGGTCAGCACAGGCTGTGCACTCACCAACCAGGAACTGAGAGGTTCCATCTCAGGTACAAACCTCTTCTCTAAATAATGCATTCTGTGTCCCGGGGATCGGATTAAAAGTAAAGGATGCGATTAAAGGATTTTCTCTCTCTTTTCTCTTTTTTGCTGTTTCTCAGTGCAGAAACTGCCATTGAAAAAAATCCCTCAGGGACAGAGAGGAAAGAAATGTCTAAATGTTATAATACCTGTTCTCCTTGACTTATTTTTTTGGTCATAAAACCATAGCAACATATAACTCACTTCTATCTCTCTGTTTGTCAAGTGTCAAGCGAACTGGAGCTACTGAGGTGCAGCTGGTGGCTAGCAATGATGTTTTCCATTTACTGATTTATTTATTTATGACAAGGAAACATATGCATGCCTGCAAATTTTATCATTTTAAAACTGAAAATAATGTTGGTTCCAGAGAGGCAATGAACTGCCTTCATTCTGCAATTTGACACTTGAAGAAGCTTCCTGTGAATTCGTTCATTTTCATTTCATTGTCTTCTCATTTTTGGCCATAACTTGTGCCCATGGGTGCATGTCACAGAGGGGCAGGGATTCAGGGAGAGGGCTCTTGATGGCAGGGGAGAGAAAGAGGGGGGGAAAGGAGTTAGAACAAGTATGGACATAACACTGGATATTAGGCAAGGGCAGGATATAGCACAAAGAATGTGGGTGTGGCCTCAAGTGTAGCACTTAATAATTATTGATAAAACTGAAGGATACAAGATATTTTAGCTTGGCTAGCAGGTCTTTCAAACTCTGCTTTTAAGATTCAAAATAAAAAGCTCTAGGGTAGAGACTGACTATCTGTATGTCTGTATATTGAAGGCACTTGTCTGTACAACACTTTCAATTCAGTTGTAGGTTGATTTTTTAAAATGGCTTTATTTTGTGCTTCCACATTTTAAAGAACTTGAGATATATAGGATGATTAGGAGATTTCAAAGGAATGTTTGCATTTAAGCCTAAATATAAATATTTTGAAGTGAAAGTGCACCACAGTATTCTGCATTACAGTAGTTCCCAAAAAACATTCCTACGGCTCTGCTCCCATGAGTGCTGATATTTGCCAAGAGAGCCTGATCACACATCGACCAGAGGAGAGGAGATAGCTCAAAGGGAATCTCTGGCACTCATATTAACACCTTCAGAACCATCACCCTCTTCTACCTTCAGAGGCACAGAGATTTGCTGACTCTCTTGACTCCTTTTGGAGCAGAAGGATAACAGATTCCTGATTTGTTGGGTTTTTTCCCCCCTTAGACTGTTACAGTGAGTTAAATAGATTTTTGTTTGCAGATGCCAATGACTTCTAAACAATGCCACCATTGTGAAGGCCTGTCCTCCACACTGCAGTGCCTGGAGTGGCTTTCCTTTCGAGGAAACCACTCCCAATTATCTGTCCCCCTAATGAGCATTCCTGATTTCTGAGAAGCTGTAACCTAGAGGCTGAGGCTGTATTGTTATGACAGCACAACTGTGTATTGATGTCAAGCTTGTAGGTCCCTTATCAGTTGTCTGCCCCAGCGCATTCGGTCCAGGACAAACATTGTCGAGGCGACTCCATTTACAAGAAGTCCCTGCAGTGCTCAGAAATCCCAGATGCTATCAGGGAGTCTCACAGCCAGGGGTATAGTGTGACAAAGTGAAACCTCATAGCCCCCGTGCCTCTGTGAGGCCGAGGCCTGAGCTTCTCTCTGCGCAGCGCCGGCCATGGCTGCCGGTGTTGTGCCCAGGCCTTTCCTTGGGGCAAAGCTACCCCAGCACTCCCAAACTAAGTTAACTCTGCCCTTGAAAGGTGAGTTTCCAGCTCCAAACTGTGCTTGGGTACTGTGGCAAAGATGGATTAGATGCCTCAGGTTTTAGGTTTTATAGTTTTCAGATTCTGTGCTGCTTTAGTGTGTGGGTCTGAGCTTCAAATGAGAGGATAGTGAGCTCTCTGCACAGAGCAGGGAGACAGAACAATTCCTTCTCTAGCTGGGGACCAAGGACAAATGACCCAAATGTCAGGCCCAAGAGCATAAACAACATGGACTGAAGAGTAAAAAACAAGAAGGATGTGACTTAATAAGCTAAAGCTGTAATTGGACAATTAACTCCAATATGCAAATAGACCAGAACTTGTAAAAGTGTGATCCCCCGTGACTGATCATCCATTTTGTGACCATTGTGGGTTCACCTGGGGTGTAGCCCTGGCTGGGCTCTTGTGCTGCCCAAGGGGGATCCATTGAGGCCTCCAAATAAATCCCTACTTTATTCTTTAGCTCTGTCTAACCTCTGTTCTAGGTCAGCCTTCACAAGGCATCAGGTTCTTTGCAGTCTTTAAGGCCCCTTCCACTCCCAAAAATTCCTGTGATGCTGTGGCCAAGGCCCGTTCACCCAGGCCTCATTGGTAACCATCCTGTATCCAGCATGCAGATGCAACTCTGCAAATATGGCTGTGTTGAATACCAGGCTGAAAGTATATTTTTGCATCTCCCCAGAATATTTTCTCATCAGTGAGAAAAACAGGTTAAAGCTCCCAGGCATTTTGTGAAATAAGGTTGCAAAATTTTATTTGCTTAGTCCCCTTTTTTTAAAATTTTGACTTAAAGGGGTTTATTGTATAAATCCCTTTCAATATAGCATAAAAGTACATTTCAAAACGAAAAGAATCATCTGAAGCCATCTGAAAAAAATGACTTGTGACATCTTGAAAAGAAGATATTTCTACTTTTTTATTCTAAATATAGGACTGTTGTAGCTAATAGTTTCAGGTAGGAAAAAACCTTGATTCTGAATGACATCGAGGTATCCTCTGTTCCTGACAGAGGACTAGAATATTTATTCCTTGCTGCCTTTAGGTGCATGAATTTACATACATCATATGCTGTACTACACTGGGTTTATAAGGCTGATAAAAATGATGTATGAGGGTCACATTACATTTTGAAAAGGCTGCGTGTGGGGGGGGGAAAAAAAAGGCACACAGAAGGAGACAAAAAGGAAGTCATTATCTGTGAATACAGGCCCAGATTTGGCAAACAAAGCTCAGCCCAGAAAAAACATGTACTGCTGCCTCTACAGAAGCATGTGGCTTAATGGGGCTCATGTGGGCATTAGGCCGGCTTGGCAAGGCACGCCGCCAGGAGATTGAAACTGGAGCAAAACAGGAGGCAGATATAAATCAACTTCCAAAGTGCAGTTGAAAGAAATACTAAAGAAAGAAGTGTTTGTTATATGCAGAATTAAAACCTAGTGCTGGGGAAGTGGTCCCTTTTATCGCTGGTACATGTCACTCTACACTCACAAGTGTTTCAGAGGGCTCGAGAAACCCCAGAATCGCACATAAAAGCCAAATACTCCATCCCAAGTGAGGAACAAAACATCAATGAATTAACTCAGTCTGCTACCAGATATTCATTCAGTCATTACACAGCTTTTCCTCACGATCGCTGTGCCAGCTGGAGTTCCTGAGCTCACATCCAGTGGGGATGTCCATCCATTCCCCCCCCTCCAAGCACTCCCCACAAGTTCCCTGAGGGACAGCCTGGAGCCAGTGGCTCTTTTTGGGAGCTCTCCTGGTGGGACCCTGGCACTGACTGCTTGCATCTGTGCCTGTGTGGGTGTGAGAGGGAACACATGGGGTTCCCAATGCTGTCCAGCATTCCCCTGACAATTTCTGGGCTGGAACAATAGTGCTTTATGCGTGCAGGGGCTGACACGGGACACGGGGAGAGGCAGCCAGGAGGAGAGCAGCTGCAGCTCCTGCTGTCCAGCCCAATCCCACCCACCCTCTCTGCTCTGCACACAAATGGAGTCCCCAAGCCACCCCTAGAGCTGGCTGGGCTTTGCTTGTGCCCCTCACCAACACCGTGTATTGGCATTCACTGCATCCCATTTTCTCCCTGGCACCTTGTGCTATTGGGATGGCAGCAGAGGGAGGTGATTTGTGAGCACATGAGACTCCTGCAGTGTTTTACTACTGTGCCCTGTTGCCCCTGCTTTGCTGCTATAACCAGCCAGTGACAGCTGCATTTAAATGTAAATCAATAGGGCTTTTCTTTAAGATCGTCACAGCTGCCAGGTTTTTCTCCTCTAGGCTTTTTCTGGCATTAAAAATAAAAGTGTCACTACCTGAGAACTAATAAGTACCTGCACTTCTGTCCTTCCACGAGGAGGAGGATGTGCTAAAGGGACACATGCCAGCAAAACCCTCTTGCAGGTCTCATTTTCTTTCCAGACTCCAGTGGAAATTCAAGCTAAACATGAAGATTCACCTTCTCTCGTTCTTTTGTATGATTTGTGTGTTTTGGCTGCTCTGAAAACCTTAGGAACTGCAATCAAAGGTGTTGCAAAATCTGCCTCAATGGAAAGCCTGCAAGAAGGAACACGACTGCCTGCCCCATGGCCGCAGCCCTGCCTGGCAGGTGGAGACTTGTGGCCTCACCTCCATCTCCCAGGCTCCAGACTGTGCCTTTTCTCCTTCTCAGAAGTGTAACAGCTACCACAGGAGCTGGGGAAAGAGGCTGCTGTGGGAAGATGCTGATGACTCAAGTTTTTGGGAGCATTACCTAGCTAGCCTGCCTTTCACAGCCCTGAGCATCCCTGGAATTGGAAGCATCCTCTGGCCATGCTTCCCCCAAAGGTCCCTCTGAAGCTGCTCTGGCTGGACTCTCACGTGGGGCACGGCTGAACCTGTCTCTCTGGTTTGAAACAAGGGATGACAGGGCAAGGCACAGGAGCACAGCAAGCTCAGGCAAAGAATAAATAATCAGGGAGGTGTGAAATCTGTCTCAGGCTGAAAAAAATCCCAAAGAGTAGACCTCATAAACATGGTGGCAAACCCACATTTACTCAGGTGTCATTTAACTGTCACCATTCCACTCCTTTTCACACAAAATCCTCCTTCTTCCTTTCTTTCTCCTAAATATATCCAGCATATCAGCAGCTCTCAGCTGCAATTCCCTGAGGTTGGTGTGGGCTGCCAGAGACAGGTCTGGGGATGGAGGGAATTGAGCACCACTGATTCAATTAGCCTCCTGTGACTCATGGCTCACACAAGTGCCAGGAACTGATGGGCTTGGGAAAGTGCTTATTTCTTTTCTAATCAGGAAGGAGCAAATCCCAGGAAGTCCAACAGAGCATATGAACATCAAAGAATCCAAGAGAGCCAGGCCAGGCAAATCCCAGTAGTGTGGAGGCGAGCCCAAGCTGCCTAGCAGGACACAGTGGAACCCAGAAAACCTCATGTTATTTTCAACATCTGCAGAACCCAGTAAGACAATAAATTATTTGTCACCTACTTGCAGAGAGATGATTTGAAGGTTGAGGTCTGCAAAGTTGCTGGCAAGCTTACAGCTTTCCAATTTGCTTTTCTTTTTTAAGGATGTGGCTCCAAATATTGACGGAACATGTGAAAAACAAAAACATCTGAATAAATACAGCTCTTATTTTTCTTATTTTAATACAACTGTTCTATTCTGCAAGTCATAGACAAAGCATCAATTATTTGTCTGTTGCCAGTGTAATGTTTAGTTGAATTGCCCTAGATTTTATTATTTCCAGGCTAAGGATATTTTCTTTGCCTATCAACAAGCACCTCTCTAATTGCAACAGAAGCTATGGGTCTTGTATTCATGCTGCAGAAGACAAGATAATGAAGAAGTCATTATCAGAAATTATAATTTTTGTAGCTAAAGCTATTCTCTCATAATTAGGCTCACCACTTTCTGTGGTAAAAAATTAACTGTTGTAGGCCTGGGAAAGGAGGAAGGGGGAAAAAACCTCACAGAAAGACTGATTTATAAAGATGAGTAGCATAGAAAAATAAACACTGGCAGTGCATATTACAGAGCCAGAAGTTTTGATGTGGTGGTCATGATGAATTTCTTCCTTCCTAAGTGTTTTAGCTGAGGTCAAAGGTAGGACAGAAGATATTAAGTCAGTGAGCTCTGCCCCACTCTTTGGCTTCATGGTGTGCATTAGTTGGTTTAGAAGGTGACAGATGGAGAGAAGTCAAAATCTATGACTACAGTAGTAGTCAAAATAGTGAAGACACCACCAGCAACAATTTCACCAGCAGCACTGTAATTTCAGAGCATTCCTTTTCCCTGGGTATTCCAACAACTTGTTTTGAGATCATTAAGAGGTAAAGCTGAGGTTATCTGTGGTAATGAATGAATCTGAGGGAAAAAGTAAATACAATAAACCCAACAGACTGGAACAGCAGAGCTGTCTCACTGAAAAAGAGGGCAGCAGCTGTGAAGGTAAAAAGTGTTCATTTCTCTTTGGTTTAATTTTTTTTTTCCTGTTAAGAAGTACAATATGATCCTGATTTTCTGTCTCTTCATGAAGATTCTAGAATAATTACAACTGTGAAAAGGAGACCTGTCAATCTTGAGATCATTTCTGTTTCAAATAGCTACGGTATGAAATTGCGGAGCATAAAAAAACAGTGACCATCACCCAGAATGGAGGTGAGAGCAAGTCTGTTCAGCTGGGTGCTCTTCAGTAGCACTGGTGTAAAAATGACACCCAGGGTGAGCCAGGCAGAGGCTTCCTCCTCATCTTCCCCTCTCCATCAGATCCAGAACCATACACCTGCATTCCTGCTTTTACAGCTGCTATTTCCCCAACAGACACACTCCCTGTCCCTGCTGCTGACAGCCCTCACTTGTGGGTATTCCCATTAACATCAGGGCAAACATAGGTCACATATCTGCCAGTCCAAAACCAGCTTTAAAGCTGGATTTTGTTGAGGCAGTTGCATCTATTCAATTATTGCTATTCACTTCCCAAAGATTAGCAGTACATCTTAGTGCCTGCAGCTGTGGTGAAGACCAGCAGCTTTATGAATGGAAAACATTAATAAATCAGGTTGGGCTGGCCTCATTGAGAAGCCAGAAGGAGCCCTCACCATCTCTGCTGCTCGATTTGTTGTGTGCTCAGTCATAAGCTCGAGTCCGAGTCCTTGGATGACTCCAAAGGCAGCGACTGGCGTTTGACAAATGTGGATGTAGCAAATGTGACACAAGTAAATGTGACAATGGCACAGCTACACCTGCATGGATGGAGAACCACAGTGGTGGCCATGCTGGAGGGCACAGCAGGGATCAAAACATCCCTGTTTTGTGCGCTTCAGGGCCGCCACGGCCACGCCAGAGAGGGGACACACAGCTCCCATGGGCTGCCAGCAGCTGAGTGGGGCATCTTCCTGCAGGGGTGGGAGCTGGCATCTCACACCATCCTGGTGCCATCCCAGGGTCTGACTGCTGGCCTGCTACAGCTTAACCCTACTGTCCATTGTGTGGGACAAACAGAATCCAGGAGGGTAAATCAAGAGAAATAAGAACGAGACATGAGTAGAAGCAAATATTCTTCAAAAGGCTTTTAGACAGTGCTAGATTTAGTAACTTACTCCTTATGTTTTCCTGCCAGAATAATATTTGGCTAGAAAGGATTGTCCTTTAAGCTGCTGAATGAATGCAGCATGGCAATATCAGTTTTGAAAAGACTTTGGAACAGCAGCCCACTACTTTTTCAGTTGTGCTGCCATGGCTTTCTTGTTTATTTTCTGCCACCTTGATCTGTTTGGTTTGGGTCATTCAACTCTATGCCATAGTAATTATGATTGCTTGCTAACAAAACACGTTATTAGGAGGAAGTGGGATCAAAAGGATAATGTGAAATTAGGAGCCTGGAGAGCAGCATCATCTCCCTTGCAGAGATGATAGCAGAGCCTGATCACATCCCCTCTATTGACCACTGTGCCCACATCTGATTTTTCTGCTCAGCTTCTCACAGAAGACACCTCAGAGAGAGTGAGCAATGCCTGAAATGGGCCCCAGCTTCAGCTGGAGTTTTCTGAATGTCTTTACCCTTAATGCAACCTCAAGAGCATCCTTATCCCAATTTTGAAGTAGGACAGCAGAGTCACAGCTCAGAAGTCACACAAAGGCAGGACTGAAAGTTCTGAAGTACAATGAATAATAAATTAAATTCTACCAATGCTTGGCCCAGGAGCTGTTCATTAAGACAAGGCTATGCAGACTGTTTAGCAAATTTAGGTATGTGGGGAAATAAATCAAATGGAACAAGATAATTAAGGCTGAAGGAGCTCAGCAATCTAGAAGAGTAAAGGAAATAATCAGACCTGTACTGAAGGTATGTGCTCTTGAAGGTAAAAGGAAATAACAAAAAGGCTCTTCTGGTGATCCTTAAAGAATGTTTTCAAGATTTCAATTAAACAAGCTAAAAAAGAAAAAAAGACTCACAAACAACAAGAAAAGCCATTATAGCCCTAGAACAAAGTGAGGAAAGCCCACAGAATTGCTGGAATTCGACTTACAGTGCAGTGACAGGAGCTTTAAATTCTCTAAAAACCACTAAAATTCTTTCAGTACGATCTAGGAAGGAGAAAATTTCCTTTACAAATGGAACAAAGATTCATTTCCTGAAGGAAGGAGGCCTTATAACACGCAAGGAGAATTAGAGTGGCTTCAAGGAAGAGAAATCATGCATTTCTGCTTGTGATAACAAAGTTGAGCAGAATACTGAGTAGCAGCCAATGCTTTTCGTGAGGTTAAAACATTTTTGCAATCTTATTCTGTCTCAGAAGTCATTTGGGAGCAACATATAATTTGTGCTATTGTTCAATTTTTCAAAGTATTATTAAAATTTTGGAAAAAAAAATTGTCATGTGTTAGATATATATC
The DNA here is from genome assembly GCA_013401095.1 of Passerina amoena. NCBI lineage: Eukaryota > Metazoa > Chordata > Aves > Passeriformes > Cardinalidae > Passerina > Passerina amoena. Next base: position 788,850 of record WBNP01000607.1, read on the forward strand.
TATGAACAAAAGAATGAGATGGAGAGAAAGGTAACATTTTAATTTGTGCCAAGCAAAACAGAGGATCCTTGAGACACTAATTATTCTTCTTCTAAATTCCAAATCATTTTGATACAGATGCAGAATAGTGAACGACTCGTGAAGCTGCATTTAAAAAGAAAGTCTAACAAAAAGAAACCAGCAGAGCCAGATAAACCTCAAATTAGCTGAAGGAGTGCTGGGGGTTGCAAAACTTAACCTGCCCAGGCTGGCAGCTGTAGGTGGGATCTTCTCCAGATCCTGTGTGGGCTGTAGTCAGTGGGAATCTCACACATGGCAGTGCACCATGGACATCTGTGATTTCATGACTGAAAATATGGATTTCTCAGCCTTTACTCAGATGCCATTATCCTAAATTAAGTGTTTTCTGTAAAGCCAAACTAAGTTAAAATAATTTAAAAATTATTAATTTTAAATAATAACTTTAATTAATTTTTAATAATTTTAATTAATTTTAATAATTTTAATTAATTTTTAATAATTTTAATTAATTTTTAATAATGGAATTAAAAATTAAATAATTTCAAGCACAAATTTAATGCCTTTTTAAAATTTTTCCTTAAAAATAATACACAATTAGGTGGTATCCTCAAACTTTCCTTGCAGTCTCATTTTGGACATATTTAACCCCTATTTTACTATCCACTGAGTAGGTTTAGAGTATATAATAGGAGTGAGCAGATTTTTGACTGGCAATTTCCAACCTAATTCAGCCTTTCACAGCAGGAAGAGCGTTGGTCCTTTTGGAACAGGCACAGGACAGCAGGTAAGGTGCCAGCAGAAAGGTTTCCTGCCAGACAGAGCAGAGAACAGGGAGGGAAATGAAGAGAATCATGTTTGCTAGCAATGATTCCTTTATTTCCAGCACTGGATCAACTGGGCCACTGCCCTCAGTGCCAGGGGACAGCAGGGTGGCCAAGAGCCTGATGTCCTTCACCCTCATCCCAGCCAGCACCTGTTTTCCTCAGCATCTGCAAGCAGTGAATGATCAGGGCCTGAAAAGCCCTCTGAGCCCACCCAGCCTGGATGCTCTGTGCCCACAAATTCTGCAGCAGCAGAACACAGGCAGAGAATCCAGGAGCTTGGAGCTCTCCCTGTTTGTTACAGGGAGCATCCATGAATGGCACGGGTCAGTTTTTAAACTCCTTGGGTATGGCACAATGAGATATTATTCATTTTGTAGATATCATCTGGGTGCACAGCAAAACCTGTCACTTGTTGTATATTCACTTATTCACATGCTTGCAAGGTGGCTGGTTTGCTTCCCTCCTGGGGAATGCTGCTTCATCCAAGGTCACTGCAGCTCCCTCAAAACATCTCTACCTGCTTTAATGATACCATTTTTTACCCTCTTTTCAGAAAGGAGTTGCTTCATTGTGGCTCTTTGGCTTCACAGGGAAATGACATTTCAGTAATGGATGAGTCCCACGATAAAAAGCATGGAGGGTTTTTATTTCTGACCATAAATTCAGGCAGATAGGCAAATCTCAGCTCAGAGGAACACTGAGCATTTCTCAGTGGTTCTGGCAGAAGAATTCCTCAGATGTAAAAAGCTACCAGTAACAATAACTTTCTGTTATGACTTTCCTTAATGGAAAGCTGTAGCAATGGGCTGTTCTAACCTCTACATATCTATTTATTTACAGCTTCAGTCTAAATAGAAGAGAAGCTGCAAATCAGGAGCAAACTCATAGGATACTAAGCCATACACACACTACTCAACTGAACGAAGACAAATATTTAATTTGAAAAGGATTCCTTCTTAAAATTGATGCATTGGTGGATAACAATTCCAACACACCTCCTTTGCTGTCCAGAATTCAAGTTGGGTAGTGAGCAAAGTGTCTTCACTAACAGCCTTCCTGAAAAGTTTTACACTGTTAGAGTATTGTGATAATTTTTCCAGGTTTCTCCAGAGACCTAGTGGCATACATTAAAAAAAAAAAAAAAGGCAGCAGCAGGTAAAGAAAGCCACTGGAGGTGGTGTGAAGTTTGTGTGGTGTTTCCTTCAGAAAGTATCTCTGCAAACAAAGGGAGTAAAATAAACATGCAACTTCCAGGCGGTTGAGATTGCTTTGTGGAGCCTGAAAAAGCTTGCTTGAGGGAAGCACCTTCTGGTGCAGACAAAAGAGTGAATTCATCAAAGCTATGGGAAGAACCCTCTCTCCCCCAAAGAAAAGATCTAATGGCCCCTCATAAAGAGAGCCATACTCTGATGCTGTAACCTGATTAGAGGGAAAGAAGGTCTTTGTGTCTGTGAGTCTCACAGGAAAACAAGGTGTTCTGCAATAAATAGGAAACCTTTTTTTTCTAAAGCTTTATGGTCTTCTGTGCTATGTCACAAAGTACCCTATACACTGCTCACCTCAAAAATCCACCATTAAGGTGAAGTGATTCTCCTCTTTTCAGAAGTCAGGATGCTGGGAAGGAGAAAGCCAAGAGGCTGCTGCTTTGAAGCAAGCAAATGTGATACTCTCATTTCAGAAAAATTGCTGTATTTTGGGGCACAAGGAGATGGGAATGCACCTTGCAGCAGGGTGAGTGCCTTCAGGTCAGCCCACAAAAAGCCCTTTTGTGAGCACCCAGGGGCAGGGATGACTGCTCTGAGTGACTGAGCCCCTTCCTTTATGGAGGAGATGACTGAAAGTAAACACGCAACAAAGCGGAATAAAGGAGGAAATAAAGGAAGTCAGCTAGGCTTGCCATTCTTACAAACACAGAAATAATCATAGAATGGTTTGGGTTGGAAAGATCCTTGAAGATCACTGGCTTCCAACCCCTCTGCCCTGGTTAAGGACATCTTCACCAGACCAAGCTGCTCAGAGCTCCATCCAACCTGGCCTTGAACACTTCCAGGAATAGGGAAGCCAAAACTCCTCTGGGCAATCTGTGCCAGGGCCTCACCCCCCTCACAGTAAGGAATTTTCCCCAGTATCTAATCCAAACCTCCTCACTTTCAGAAAAGGCAGGGGCCATGCAGGGGACAGGGGGGTTCTGCTTGCCATGTTTTAAGGAAAACACATGTTCACTTCCTGAATGCTGGAACTTGCCCTGAGACATTTTGGAAACTTTAGCATGACTTTAAACAATAGCTTTTTCTTATCAAAAGAAAATTCAAAACTTTAGGGAAAAAAAAAATTCCCCTACCTAAGAAAATAGGTACAGAAGGGAGCTGTTGCAATTAAGAGTGCATACCTAGGAAAAAAAATTGTCCTTTGGGAGAGCAGTTGAAGCAAGCAGCCTCTGTAATGCATGATTCTTAACATCCTCCCCTAATGCAGTTCCTACCAACCACTTTTAAAGAAAATTAGAGCTGATGGACTGTTATGTTTAGTCTGTATGACTCCTGGGAGCCAATTTGTGTTATACTATCCAAGCTCCTTTACAATTACATCAGCAGCAGTGCTCTACCTGCTGGCTGCCTGTTGTTTAAATGGAGGCAGGTGAGCTCTGCTAGATTTGATTTCTTAAAGGGGTGGTTTATTTGCCTGGAACAAAAGAACTCCCTATGTTCCACCTTTTTCAATTGCTTTGAGGTTAAAAGGGAAATAAGGGAAAGAGCTGAAAGTCTGGGACAAGGCTCAGCTAAGCTGTGCTTTGAGCTTTCCCATGGAGAGCCTTCCTACCAATGCTGGCCTGAGAGGGTGGGCACAGAAAGAGCAGGAGCCAGGGCCTGCTGCTGGAGGGACCTCAATGCTCTTCCTTTGTAGGTGACTTCAGAGTGAGAAACCTTGGAGGATACCTTGAGCTCGTGGGTGGAGTTCTTACAAAGACACATTATCCCTACCAATGCTTTTTCTCCAAGCACTTCCTAAGGATAAACAGGTTTATAAACACCGTAAATCTCAGCTCTGTGCATGGAAGCAGATCAGGGAGCCCTGGGATGAGAAAGGCACACAATTCCTCATGGAGGTTTCCATTTGGATTTGGCAGAAGAAGAACGTCCTTTAGGTCAAATAGGCTTCATTTCCCTTAGTGATGAACAGGGCAGAAATGCACCAAGATCCTTTTCTGCTGACATTTCTAGCAGCAAAGTGCTCCTTCAGAGGAGTGGCTTGTCTGGGGCTATGACAGGGTCACCCTGCCTGCATTTGCAGAGGTGGATATTTTTCTGCCACACAGACATCTAAGCCAGCAATCCACCTATTTCCAGCTGGAAAGAGTAAGGTTTGGGAGACAAGTAGGTTCTGCTGGTTTTTGAGTTCTTGAAATGGTGTAAGAACTATGTGACTCATGGGGGTGATGAAAGGGGTTCACTGGAAGGAGAAATATTCCTGCCAAGAATATTTGTCTCTGCTAATCCTTTCTAACAGACCCCATTAAGCCTCTGGATATGACTGTAAACACAAACACTAAAATTATGTATTATCTACTTACTTTGCATGAGATTTCTCAAATATTCCAGCATGTTCATCCACATGCTAGAAATAAACAATATTTTAAAAAGCCCTCAGACTCATGCTATCCTCCAAAGCATGTTCAGGGGAAGCAGATAGCAAGCAGTAAGGGAATTTGGGGTAATACAAGAAGGGACTATCTTGAAGAAAATTAGGTCATTGAACAGTACCTAGTAAAATGGATGTTGATTGCTTTGTGAGTGTTCTCCACAGATAATGAACAAAGAAATTTTGACACAAAGTTAATTACAAAAAAAACCCAGGACTCTAATGGCTAATTACTACCCATGTAGGCTGGCAAATGGCAAAGCCTCCCAGTTTCACTATTAATAAAGCAGCATCCAAGATCCTGAGTTATGATAGCAGCTCGAGAATGAAGCACATGCAAACACCTTATCACTTTGAGAAACCCTCTCTGCACCCAGATTTAGCAGGTTAATTTTGCCCTTGTGCCTAATCTGCCCACTCATCCCCACGTCAACAGGCAGCTCATTAATCACATCTCCTGCTTTGTTTTCTTCTCCTTTGATATCACAGCAGGGCATTTTTCTCAGCAAAATAATCTGAGTAAACAGGAATATTTCCTGGGCTGGAAATCTCTGCCCTTGGAAGGAGGTTCTGTCAAGCACATCAGATGTAAAGCAAACCCAGAAAAGGGGGGTGGGAATGGATGAGTACAGCATCTCCTGCTCATGTGCAAGTGCCCTTGCTTGGGAATGCAGGAGCTGCAAAATGCTCACCATAAATATTTATTCCAGAGCTATGGTAAGGATCACCTTCCTGAAATCCATTGTTGGGTGTGTGAATGTAAAGCCCATAAAGCACTTACTCTCAAGGAAAGAGAATGTTTGCCATTTGAGGCTCTGCATCCCTTCTCAGCAGGCCAAGGCATAGGAGGATCAGCTGGCCTGACTGTTGTGTTGCCTTAAGAAATTCTTGATAACACTGCAAATGTATGAGCTATAGCAAGCACAAATGGCTGCCAGCACCATCAGGATCCTCTCTTTTCCTCTGTGGATATTGTTTCTTATTTGCTCTCTCATCTGTTCCCTCTGCTTGCCAGACACAGCCAACAAATCCACCTTGTGAAACCGAGGGGATGAAGCACGAGGCATAAACCCACCCATATTAATCCATCCTTCTTCAGCCAGAACCAAGCCAAAAAGTAAAAACCCCACGCCCCCAGCTGGTTCACTGAAGGTCATTGCTACATCCCTCAAGGGCTGAGACTGCTGTATCAGCTGCCTGATACCTCTGGAGACTGTCAGCAGCAGAAAGGGCAGCTCCTATCAGGCCCCTCTGACATGCAGCAGCAGCCCTAATCTAACAGCTCATGGCAGCATTTTGGGTTAAATCATGAGAAATGTTTCTCCCCCTGCTGCCCTTCTCAGTGGTAGAAATCAACATTTTCCTCCCCAGTTTAGGAATTCTCTGCGGCCAGTATAGCTCTTAGACTGAGATTTTTTTATTATTTTTTTTTTTTAATCCCACATTTGGTCTGGTTTGCAAAAACTTGATTTTGTTAAATAGGAAGGAAAATGCTGGGCAATGAAAGGAGGAGGAAGAAAAAGACTGTGCTAATAATTTCTGGGTAATTAAACTGGCATGGTGGAGAACTGAAGCACAAGGCAGGCGAGGGATAATTCTAACTCTGAACCATTACCAAAACCTATTTTCCACAGCAGCAGGAAGTCAATGATGTAAGTGGAATTTCCTACAGCCTAAGAAACAGAATAATGTAGGTTGGCATGTGAATATCTGGAATTGCCTCAACAGCAAACAAAAACTTTCTTGGGTTTAGCCATGGATTTATAAGTAGGATTCTCATCCTTTTTTCAAATGTTTTTCCTATTATCAGTTGAGCTTGTATGTTATCTTGGAAGCAATAAAGCTTTTTATATCACATTTTGGTTGACAATAACTATTAATGTTGCTATTTGATCTGGTTGGAACAGCATGCTGATTTTGTGAAGCCTTTTGTGAACCGAGAGACTGAAGCAAGGCAAAAAGAAGCCAGAGAATTCCCAGTTATTAAGTACAACACATTCTGTGTCTCTTTCAGCATCTAAAAGTGGCCTGTCCAGCTTCCATCAGATTAGTCTGAGAGCCTGAATTTTTTTACCTTGTATTTCCATCTTGCACTGTAGATACACACATCTCCAAATATGAGAGTTTTGTGTGGTGACTGAGAGCATTAAGCCCCACAATATTCAGAGTGAGCATCACAGCCCAAGTGTTTTATGTATTGGCTTTAATACTATCAGACATCTCTCCTTGGGAATGGCTATGACATATGGAGGCAAATTCATTTTGGAAGAAGCAGTGAAACATCCAGAATGGATGTTAAAAACAGAAGGAGGTTGGGCTTTTTTAAACATCACAATTTAAAACCTCTTCTCCAGCCACATAAAAAAAAAAAAAAAAAGACAAACAAAAAAAGAAGTCACAAGCTTAATTACCATGGCTCCATTTTGCACAGGCTGCATTTATATATAACTGGTGTGATTGCTGCCTGGTGATGAATTAGGCTTTGCTAAAGCTCTGCTTCTTTCTTTTTTTTTTTTTTTTTATTTTTTTAAGCCTTGCAGCTGCCTCTGTAAGTTCTGACCTGCCTTGCTCTGTGCCTGTGGCCCATCAGCCAGCAAAACCCTGATGCTGGGTGAAGTGTCTGCAAAAGGAAGCAAACAAATCCCCTGTTCCAGAGTGGTTTTATACCTTAAGGTTTTTGTCACTGGAGCATTCTGGACTTGCACCCCAGAGGAAGCAATGACTTCCAAAGGCTGGAATTGAAATGGCCATTTGTGTTCAGAGGTAGAGAAACTCCCTCCAACTCCAAAAACATCTCCTGAGCCTCGAGAGGCAAGCAGAAAGATGAGTTTTGTGAGATGCTCTGCAGCCATCTGGGGAGTGGTGCAGCTGATCCCCATCACAGAGGTGCTGATGGAGCACAGGGAATGCACTGGGCAGTGTGCAGTCCAGCAGGAGATATTCCATCAAATTCAGCCTGCATCTGCTAAAGGATGCAAACATGGCCCTGTCTGGGCTTCATGAACCAGCAGGAAATAAGTGTGAAATCAGTGTTTACCTGACTTGGACATTTTACTTTTTTCAGTAGTACAGCTGTTCTTTCAAATGGGGAAAACAATATTTGGCCTGTAAATAGCTCCATTTCTCTTGCTGCCAGTTTCCCTCTACCCAAACCAACTAGGACCTCTTGCTGTTCCCCACATTTATATCTTAAAGATACCAAGACAAGTTATTAGACTCCTTGTGCCAGTGAGTTTCCCTCAGCTATTTTTTTAATCTGTCCCTGCATACCCACAGAGTGCTAGGATGCATTCCCAGAAAGAGCCATCAGATGCATCTTGCAAGACCATCTAAGTGCATCAAATCAAAATAAGAACTTGCACAAAGTACCACTTATCTGAGCTCAAGAGCATGGTTTGAATATGAATACAAAAATACTTCAAAAAAATGATACAAGAACCAGGGCTTGAAGTTTCAGCTTGTTGTAGAAAGGGTTGGCAAGAACACTTGGCTGCATACCAAGCTGCATTCTGCAAATTATTCTTCTGGATTCTGTTCCCTGCTTCATTAAGGATCACCAAGAAGCAGTGACCAATGTGGGCACATTTACCATGCCTGACCTATCATAAGAACATAATGCTGCACTGATGCATTTCAAAGACCTCAGAACTTTTAAAACAAATTATCGCAGAAATTTAACTGTCCCCAGAATAATAGTTCTCCTCTACTCTTAAGGAACACAACTTCCCTATGGTATGCCCTAGAATGACAGAAAACAAAGACATGAGCCAACAGATCCCCATTTTTCCTTTCCTCAGAAACATAACCCCTATAAAGCATAATTCTCCTGAGCACCATGCTGGGGCATTGGCTGGAGATTAGTACAGAAACGGAAGCTCCACCTCTTAAATCACCAAAGTCACTCCTTTTAGCACTTACTTAGCTTTTCTTTGGAAGTTTCCCAAAGGCAGACCAGCCCTGAAAGTCTCATTCCTTTGAGATGTGGCAAGATCACAGCTGAGACACCATAGCTGCAACTCTGTGGCCCTCCTTAGGTGACACACACACACACACAATAAAAGTAGGAGTGCAGAGGGTTATTCTCTGAATGCTTTTGGTTTAAAACAAAAGCTGATTTTGGACAGCAGGTTCCTTCTCCAATCTGAATGCCATGAACTTCCAGGTTGTTTCCTATGATGCCTTTTACATAGGGCTAATGTAGCACCAACTAATCCTAAAGCAAGGGGAGCTGCAAGGAATGAAACTTTACAAATTCTGCTCAAACTGAGATCTCAGAGGGGTTAATGCTCTGTGCTTGACCAGCCTTTAAGGGACTTTTAAATTAGAGTGGGCAAAGAAACCAAAGTTCCAAGTGCAAGACAGGAAAGCAGAAAGGGCAGTGTAAATGGAGAAGTTTCTGCTCAGAGCAGAACGGGCTGGGATGAATTTTTTTCCGTGGGACAAAGTACAGACGTGCCAGCAATGTCCTCATAATGCAAAACAAAGCTCTGGAAGTTTATTGCACTGAAAACAAACAAACCAGCAAACACAATGTGCTTTATTTCATAATGTCTGCTGTCCTCCTCCTCCTCCAGGGATCAAATCCACATCTGGTGGAAGATACCATTTGGTTATCACAACTGAGCTACACTAATTTATTGAAATTTTGCATCTGTCTCCTGGTGCTCAGGAATGTTTTCAGGGTAGAGGCTGCCCAAGATCTGATGCAATCCTCACTGGCACCCACACCTGGATCACCACAGGTTGTATGAATCCAGAGCAATGCAGCAAACAAAACCATTTTCTCTTCCAGTGTTTGGCCTTTTAAAGAGACTTTCATAGCACAACTCTTCTATTTGGGGTCTGGCAGGAAAACAGCTCTGGGCAGGTGTAAAGGAAGCTTGGACTGGGTCAGGGGAAATATGGCCAAGAAAGGAAATGAGTTCAGTCTGGAAAAGAAATTAGGACAAGGACATAGGGATCAGTAAGCCCAGAAGTGGGGCTGAAGCTGAAAACAAATGGAAGGGGAAGCCCAGGAAGGATGCAGCAGAGATGATGGGGGGGGTGAAGAGGAAACACACATGGACAGGGAGTAATTAGGAGACTGTGGTAATGAAAAGGAAACAAAAAGAATCCAGAACAACATGAGAAAGATGTAACACTTTTTTTTTTCCCCTCAGGCATAAGCTGAAAGCTCTTTTATCCAAAGAAAAGGAATAAATTGCATCTGAGCCAGACTATCTGAAACTTCCTGCACACATGAAATTTTTATAAAATTGTCCTCATTTGCTGCCTCTGGTCTGAGGCATTTCATCTTCAGTGTCACAAATGTGAGAATCATTTAAATCACAGAATATTCTGAGCTGGAAGGGACCCACCAGGATCAAGTCCAGCTCTTAAGGGAATGGCCCATAGGGGGATCAAACCCAAACCCTTGGTGCTGTCAGCACCATGCCCCAGCCTGCTGAGCTCATCACACGGGATTTAGGCTTAAAATCTATTGTTAATAAATACCCCTAAAACACCAGTTAGGTGCTGCTCTCCTGGGTGAAGGACTGAAACTGCTCCCCAAGCAGGAAAAGAATTGGTTTTAATTTGAAAATAAGCTTCTTCACTGGAGTGTTCTTCATGCTTCTGAGTGGTACATTTGACAGTGAAATATCTCCCTGCAAGAACCACTAGAATGTACTAAAAGTGATCACCTCACAAGCTTTTGTTCATGAAAACGAGGAAGGACTGGGGGGGAAAAAATGACAACTTAAGAAAGAAAAGACCAGAATTTAAATTCAATTCACAGTTTTATAAAGCGACTCTTAGTTTCTCAAGAGCAAAGATTGTCTCGAGTTTCCAATTTCAGCTCAAAATGAGCTTCAAAATGAAGTTAATACAGTCATCCTCCTGCTTCTGATCAGTTGTACCCTGGCTCTGATGGGAGACAGAGGTGTAGGAAAATCTAAACCAGGCAATTACAAAATGCCTTCAAGGCAGCCTCTGGTTTAGAGGGATTTCCTGAAGCAAAATACTCATTGCATTGAAACTCTGCTTTTATATATGCATTTTTTTTTTTTTTAATACTTGTTATTGTTCCACTGTTAACAATCTGCATAGGGAACAAGGAGGCTGAAAACCTTATCTGAAATGGAGAAAGTCCTGTTGGAAGCTGTGCCTTACAGAAAGAAGTTATTTCCAATTTATGATTCTTACATGCCGCCTTTCCTGGTGTCTCTCTGTCCAGAAGAGGATGAAACAGGAAAAGAGAAGCTGAATGGAAATGAAGTAATACCGTTTGTAAGACAAAAGTGTACCATGTGGGCAACTCTTTTACTGAGACCATTCCCTTCCCAAATATAAATGTGCTGCCTCAAAATGAAAACAGGGAAAAAAACAAACAACAAACAAGAAAACCCAACAGCTAATAATATTAAGAGGAACACCAGAATTATTTCATAAGGAAAAATACCCTATTTTCTCTTGTTCAGAATTAATAAACTGGTTTTGGAATAAGCAGTAAATAAACCCACCACAAAGCTGACTTCTAACAAGGAAAATCTCAGCTTGTTATTTATGTTTGGCGTTTGTAGAAGTGAAAACCACAAGCACAGAGGCACTTGGAAATGCAAGAAGAGTCGGTCCAGCCACAGGCATCATTTTCTGCCCTGCCTGGAGCTGCCTCTCAAGACAGTTTCTAATTACATCAGTTCACAGCCTCACTGGTTTAGAGGGGACTGCACTGGGGACCAGGGGCTGCTCCCACTTTTACATACAGCAGATGGATGTTCATTGCATTTTAGTGACATTGGGATGCAGCTACTTATTTGGGAGGAGTTCTGCAGCAAAAGCTACAGCTGATTTCTGATGCAGGTTGTTTTATCACAATGATTACCTGCCTCAAAAGGTGCTGGTTTATCCAGGTATTTTCCCTGAACAAGGCTGCCATTATTCCCAGAGAGCACTCATAGGAAGTCTGCAGATGATTATCTTGTACATAGAAGTATTCTGACATTTTATCAGATTAACTGGATATGTCTATTTGAGGTTTGCTGGCTTTTTGGTTTGTTTTTTTTTTATTTAATTAGGGCTCTGAGACATAACCATAAATAGGGTAACCTGAGCACTGGGTGGCTCATTCCAGGCTACAGGGGCTGCAATTTTAAAACAACCTCCCCTCAACTCAGTCCAGTGGCAAACTGATAAATAAACCCATTACACAGATGTGTAAATAATAATTCTGTAGTTATCCAGCACCATTCTCCCTGAAGTAAGAGCAGCACCAGCAGCAAAGTGTGATGGTTTTCGCAGGATGAGGGAAGAGATGAGGATCTGACTCCATGTTTCAGAAGGCTGATTTATTATTTTGTTATATATGACATTAAAACTATACTAAAAGAATAGAAGAAAGGATTGCATCAGAAGGCTAGCTAAGAATAGCAAAAGAGAGAATGATAAAGGCTCTGTCTCAGGCTCTCTGTCTGAGCCAGCTGGGCTGTGATTTGCCATTAATTAGAAACGTCCAACATGGGCCAATCAAAGCTCCACCTGTTGCATTCCACAGCAGCAGATAATCAATGTTACATTTTGTTCCTGAGGCCTCTCAGCTTCTCAGGAGGAAAAACCCTAAGGAAGGGATTTTTCATAAGAGATGTTTGCGACTGCAAAGAACCTGAGTAAGGGCAATGCTCAACCTCCTTTGTCCCAGTGATGGCTGACCTGAGCACTGCACAGCACCTTCAGGAACAGCAGAAACACAGTCAGGCATCCCACTTTCTGCATTTTTGATGAGAGTAGAGGGTCCCCAGGGATCCCTGGCAAGGCAGGCTGGGAAGAGAGACACAAGCACAGAGCATCACCTGGAAGGAGCACCTGGATGACCTGACAGCACCAAGGTGAGGTGGCAGCAGCAGCGCTGACCCAGCACAACCCAAGCTTCTCCTGGGGCAAACTGCAAGTTTCAAGAGAAAACTGCAGTCACTTAAAAATAACTTGATGCCAACTGTCTCAGAAAGCGGGCCCTTGCACTGGGCAGATGAAATCCTAGCTGAGTTTTTTATGCGCTTGAGAAAGGAATTTGATGCATCTCCATCGTACATAAATACACAAAAGGCATAAATAGAAGGCTTGGTGCTTCAGCAGAAATAGAAAACAGTCTTTGGAAAAACCAGCCTTTTGGGTGGAATTGTACCCACAGATATTTGTGAAGCCAGGGACTGAGAAGCTGCCACAGCAGAGCTGACTGCAAGGAGCTCAGCCAGAGGTGGGCAGATGCTTTGGGCAAGGGATGTCAGACAGATCAATATCTGCATGTTAGCTGTCACACACAGACCTAGCTAAGGACAAACCACCTTGCTGAAGCTGGCAGAGTCACACACACACACAGGAACACACAAAAAAAGGTGTCAGGGCTGAGCTGCCTGACTGCACAACCACCACGCAGAGAACCCAGGTGAGGCGGTCGGGCTGCAAAAGCCAAGGTGCAGCGGAGCAGAAAAGGGTCCCACAGAAACCCCCTGTGTGGCAGCAAGGGGGGCCTCTTGGCAGCGTTTTAGAGGCTGCCTTTGAGGGCCAAGCCCCTTTGTGTTAGGTCAGGACAGAGGCAGAGGGTGACAGCTGCAGTGGCAGCCCAGGGGCTGAAGGCACAGACGGTGTGCAGCCCACCCCAGGGCTTTGTCCCTTCAGTGCCTCCTACAGAACACTGACACAATTATCAGTTCTCCTGTATGCTTTCAGGGAAAGAAAGGCAAGGAGAAAAGATCCAATTATTAAGACTGTACCATTTTCTGCAGCTTTACTTAGCACAGACCAAATGGTTTTGGTTTTGCTTCCCTTGTTAGAGAAACCAATTGGAAATCATTAGTGGAAATATTAGCAGGAAAAGCTAATGGGTTTAGTCATTCATATGCATCAGTCACTGGCTATTTCACAAACTGCTACCTGGAGCACTGTTAATGTAATTTCCAATCCTTTGATGTTGTCAGCCCCCTCGGGTTTGAGCAGCAGCAGCTCCGAGTGCACGGGCTGGTGAGGGCTGAGCCTCCACCTCTGCCCTTCTCCTGTCCCACTAAACACTGCCAGAGGGAGGACAGGGACAATGACATCTGTGGGAGAGTGCAAGGCTCACTTTGGGCACACTGATGTCCAACACCACACCCAAAGCAATTCAGGACCAATCAGTGCCAGCAGTGTGCAGCAGGACAGCAGCAGACCAGCAGGCTCCAGGCCAGAGCTTTCTCCAGCAGCACTTGGAACAGCATCCTCCTGGTACCTCGATTGAGAAGAGTCTTGGCCAACCAAATCTCTCCCAAGGCTGCAGCCTTCTCACTGAAGGGCTGTGGAGTTCAATCCAATGAGAGTATTTCAAATGCCCTCTATAAGGGAAGGCTTGGGAAATAAAGTTTCTCCCTAGCCATATGAACTCAGGGGTGAGCGGTCTCTGTCTCCTGCCCTGACAAAGGATCCCTGGGCAGGAGAGCAAAGTCTGTGCTGGAATCAATGCCAGGGATGCAGTCCCAGAGTGGTTTGCTCCCCTTTCCTTAGAGAGGGGAAAAGGAACCCTGGCTATGCACACACATGTTCAGAGAAAGCCTGTCACAACACCAGAGGGCTGCAGTGTCACCGTGATGCGTAATGAAAAATCCCTTCTCCAGGATTTTTCTCCTTAGAAGCCTCAGAAAAGAAATGTACACAATAATGATCTGATTGCTTGGAATGTGGTCTGTAGGTTGCTTACTTTGATTGGTTCCATGTGAATTGTTTTTAATTAATGACAATCCCAGTCCAGCTGTGTCAGGACTCTGGTCAGTCACAGGTTTTTATTAATCATTCCTTTCTAGCTTTCTGATGTCTCCTTTGTCTTTCTTTAGTATATTTTTAGTATGTAATTTCTTTTAATATAATGTAATATCATAATAATATAATAAATCAACCTTTTGAGAATTTGGAGTCAATTCATTTCTCACCTCATCCTGGGGACCCTCACAACACCACAACAGTGCAGCCTTTCCTAAGATGTTTCCTTCATCCCATGATTAATCTAATCAGATGGGATAAAAGCCAGAAGGGCTTCAAATGTGTGCACGCACTGCCCCATCACTGTTTATCAGGGCTGGGGAGGAGCATCTGTGGAGAGAGTTAATTTCATTTCAATCCTCTGGAAATTACACCTGGATTTTACCTTCAGTGAGATGTTCACATGAGAAGAAACAGCTTTGCCAGAAATAAAAATAGACAAACATTTTCCCTGGATAGATCTTCCAGGGAATTTAAAAGTTAATCCCAAGCAATTAACTCCTGAGAATTTTAATTCCCCTCCCTGACCCAGCACCCCATAAAGTGCCTGGTTCCTTCTGAAACCAGGAAGGGATAATTTCTCCAAAATGATAGTGACTGGTCTCTTTTCATGCATAATATTTAATCCATTGCTTTGAAACATGAGAATTAAAGTGCAATTTTTTTGCTATGAAATCAAAAATCTATGATGCAGATGTAATTTTCTTTCTTTGTGTGATGCTTTAAAATGCCACTGGCGTGTAAAGAAAATATAATGTATTTTTCTCTACCTCACTAGAGACTTCCACTCCAGCATGAATTGACTGCACAATTAAAATTAATTTAGAAGATCCAAAAATTTTTTTTTCAGCCAAACAAATGTATATGAGGCACGCTTTTCAAAGAACACTTTTCCTGTTCCATCCTGTGTGCTCTGTGCATAATCTGTACTCAAGATGAAGGATATTTTTCTGTGCCTCAGGATGCATTTGAAGTATTTTTGAAGTAATTATGCATTATTATGGGATAGGAAATGGCAGTTTCCTCTCTCAGAGCTGTCTGGAATTCAGGATTGAAACACTACAGTATCTTTAAGTCGCTGCTAGCCTGATCTGAAAGATCATCTGTTTCCCCTCAATAGTACAGGCTCAAATCCTGCCCCAACAATGTGCTTTTTATTTGCAAAACTCATCACCACTGGCTTTTTTTTTTCCTCCAAGCCATCTTCACTGGTTTAAGAGGGTAGGTCAGTGCCTGCTGCAGCTCATCTCTGCTGTTAAAGGCAAAACTCACCCGCTGATGCACAAGCTATTGAAGGATGTTGCTGCTGCCCGATGGCAGAAATTTTGGAGTGGAGCCCAGAGTGTAGGTTGGGTGCACAGCCAGCCCTTCTCACAATGAGTGCCACACTCTGTGTGTCCTAGAGCTGGGCAGAACTGGAGTGTTACTGTCCCAGAGAGGTGAGAGCCAGCTCCTTCCTTATGCAGTTCAGAAGGCAGCTGAGGAAATTAGAGAATACATTTGCAGCATCATTTTGGGACTGTGACCTGCAGACAGGAAGGTTGCTTTGCTGTCTGGGCATTTGAAATCCAAACTCTTATCCCAATTACATGCATTTTTAAAAGTCCATAGGCTTCTCACAGGCAATTTCATGGAGAGGGGAAATAAAAGAAGGGGGAAAAAAAGCAGGCTAATAAAATACATTAATTGTGACTCTTTTACCAAGCATCACTAATTAATCCACTCAACAGCCCCATGGGACAGATCACTGTAATATCCCATGGGTGATTTGTCAGTACATCTCTGCTTTTCTCCAGTTGTCTGCCCAATCCACAGGAACAATTGGACTTGAGCTTGGACATCCTGCCTCTCCAAAGTGATTATTGATAATTCACCCATACCCAGAGAATGATAATGGCAGAAGAGACTAAAGAGTTCCACTGCAGGAACATCTCTATTCCTTCAAGTCCACAGCCCTAAAACATTCTCCCCACTACACTGAGGAGAAAAATGGCCTTGGAACTCTGTATTTGAAAGATGTTTTCAGTGAAAAGCACAGGAAGACAGAGGTCTTGTGGCATAAGAAACACAAGGACAAAATCAGACCTTTAAAATATCTTGTTCCACTAAGACAACCCAGGTTTCACCAAGATTTCTCTCATGAGTAGGCACCTGCAGGAGTGAGGTCAGAGTAAGCCTGAGCTGCCATTCAGACTCTGTGCTCACCAGGGCTTCTGCTTCAACCCTGCCCTGGGGACTCCAAGCCATGCAGGGCAGCCAAGAGAAGAATTGCAGCTCATTTAAGCAGTTGCACCAAGCCTGGTAAATTTTGCCAGGGAGCAGCAATGCAGGATTTTACCCAGTTCCTTGATGCAGACTTCCCCTGGATGAAACTCCACATTATTTGTCAGACACTGACAACAGTGTCCCAGCTAATTAGCTTCAGCAAATGAGCTGCAGTTATCTTGATCAAGTATGATTAATGAAAGGTTCTGAACACCAAGTAAGCTTTTTAATTTACCATTTATTGGTTCAGAACCAGTATGCTGACTCTGATCTGGGCGAGGCTGGAGATCAGAGTGACATGCAGCATTGGGCTGCCTGTCAGCACTGAGAGGAGCCCAGTCTGCATCTCCCAGGTTGAGGGCACCTGTTTCCAGCAGGAACCTGATTTTGCAAAACCATCACTTCATTGTGGTGCCTCTAGCTCGATTCCCAGGAGATTTCAGCATGCACATTGATGCCTCATGGAAATAGCCTTATAATTCATATTTGGAGGGTTGGTTTGAAGCCCTGAGGATGCCAAAAGAGAGGCTGGGGTATTCATCAGCTTCTCTTGGTACTGCTCTCTCCAGCAGAGGCATAAAACACATGAATGTATTTTATGTAAAAAGTAATGAATGAGCAGAAAAGAAGCTCTGCAAGGGGGGAGGAATGAGAGGGGGAAAGCACTGCAGCACAGCCTTGCTCCAGAGGAAGGTCAGTGCTGGGGCTGGAAAGCAGTTTACATTCAAGTGTGACCTCCCAACCTTCTGCTGCGCTGGCTACATCAAAGAAAGATGCCCTATCTATGACAATTTACACAAATAATCAAATCCCTAAATTTACTGGGGTTTTTCTCCCTTTCATGTGTTGCCTTTGATGTTGCAGCCTCCCCGTGCAGGTGCAAGAACAGCCTTGGCCAAAGGCCTGGTGCCAGAGCCCTGCAGCGCAGCTGAATGTCCCAGCTCTGACTGGCCCCTGCAGGATGGCATGGCAGCAAGGGGCACGTGAAAACCCACCCAGGGCATGGAAAACACTTATGGACATACTCAGGAAGCCAGGTAGGTACAACTCTGCTCCTCGCTGCTCTTTGGAGGTTCGTGGGGCAGCTGAAAGACACCAGCTCATCAAAACGTCCCTTGCCAATTCCCTTCCCCTGACACCCAGTTTTGCCTTCATCCAATTATTAATAATTTTCATTACACAATGTTAAATATTGCACATAAAACCCGAGAGTGACCATATTCCCAAAGTATCACAATCAAGTAAAGCCTCTTTAGCTCAGAGAGCTGTTGCAAGGCGAGTCCTGAACAGTAGGAAGCAGCACAGCAGGCAGGGGCCTGGCTCAGAGACCCCAATGAAATCTCCAAGTGCTAAGTTAGTAAGACATTTATATATATTTTATGTTAAATTTCTATCTGCCAGAAGCCCCCTGGGAGCTTGTCTTTGTTCTGGGGGTTCCAGGGACTAGCTGGAACATGCATTATTTATTAGACATGCAAATCATGCATGATAATCTTAATGAGCTAAGTATAACTGTTCTGGACAAACAATAAATTTGTTTAAAAACTGGTCTAATACAGCCATATTTCACCCCGAAGAAAGACATTAAGTTTTCTTATTCTTTATATAAAATGAAAACATTCAGTATAGAACAGTCAGTTCAATGGTTTGGTGGGGGACTGCTTAGGTGATCTAAAGAATAATAATAGCATGTGAACTATGTTTAAGAACTGATAAAAATGCAAATCTAGGTTTGATACAGCAAAAAAAAAAAAAAAACATCAATGGGCATTACTAGTACTCCTAGAAGATTATATTTATTCAATCAAATTAGGATTATTTAGATGTAAGGAAATCATCACTTAGAAATATTTCTAAATGCATAAGCAACACCACATACAATTAATAAAAACAACTACCAGGAGCACACACCCTGATATCAGCACACTGTTTTACAGGAAATAGGAAGCAATCAATATTTTTTACATTCCTTTTAACCACTTGGAATGTTGTACGTAACATATTTCGATTACTCAAAAAAAGATATTTACCTAGAATTTTCAATACAACTGCATTTCTGACTCTTTCCATAGGGCACAAGGTGGTTTTGTTTTACAGAAACAGTCTCTCCTTAGCATGAGGAGCTCCACAGCTCTCTGACCACAGCTGATCACAGCCCTCAGCTAACACAGACAACAGGAATCCCCTCACAGTTGCTAATTATCAGCAGTGTTCTGCCCAAACTAGAATAGAAAAGAATCTCCATCAATGGATTTTATAGACCCACAGTATTTATGGCAATTTTCTTGCTGTAGTGGGATTCTACTCATGAGTGATTTTACCCAGTGTACTCCAACATTTACTGGAAGTTGCCTAATGCTCTTATTAATCTCAATTCAAAACCTATGCAAAAATAAATCCTGCAGAAGATCCAGCCTCTGCAGTCTCAGTCACCTCAAACTGCTGGGCACAGCTTTGGGGCTACATTTCTGGATTTATCCAGAAACTGATAAATCCATTATCCATTGGATTTATCCATACTCCCCTGTGACATTAATGCATAATATATAGGGATACCTGATGCAGCATCATCAATTCTGCACCACCTCCCAATGGTGGTTGGTTGCTTTCTTGTTCCTTTAAATTAATCCCTCTTGTTTATCATTTTATATAATATTCATATGTGAAATATGTTGTCTGAAGCCCTCTTCATTCTTGCCTTTCTTTTTCCTCAGAAAAGCTTTTATCTTTCTCAAAATCACTTGAAAAAAACAAAACAAGCCAACATTGAAAACCAGTCGTCCTTCTCCTTTCCTCCCTACTTTTAATTCTTCCCATTGTTTAAGTCTGTGAGAGCATGAGTTGGTAAATTCAGTCCTAAATGCACTCAGACTTTCAGGAATTAGCACTAAATAGAGAAGTACTTCATGGCACAGTCCAGGAAAACACCAACTCACCACAATACACAAAAAGATTTACTCCCTCTACCTCAGTCAGCAAAGCAGCAAAACATTCCCGTCGTTGTTCTTAAACACAAAATGTAGGAGAGAGAAATTGCATGGAACCATCTACAAAGTACCAGCTCAGTTTGCACTTCTGTTCCAACAGGATGCCCAACTGCATAGCCCAGTCTCCTTAAATGACTTCTTGGAATATTTAAGCCATTCCCCACTGCTTTTGTTCATTCCTTTCAGAGAGTGCTCCCATCAATTCCTCCTTGTCACAGCACATATTGCACTTGAGACTGCCATGTCACACAGAGTATCACCACACAATTACAGAAAGCTTTAAGCATTCTCCAAACAGAGTCACACCTTACCCCATCAGAAGGCTTCAGACATCTGCCCAGACAGAGTAGCACCACACCAGAAGGCTGCAAGCATCTTCTTGTCCTTCAGCCAGCCTTTTATCCCCTCCTGTTGATGCACTGCACCTGTGTGCCCTCTGCTCCCTTTGGTGGTTGGGCAGTGCCCCGGGCACTCCTTACCTTCAATGCTGCTCACCTGCTGCTCACAGCTGCAGCCCATTTACCACATTACCACAAATTACTACAAACTGTGTACCTGCATCTCCTCCCTCTCCACCAGAGCCCATATGGCCCTGTGGTTTGCCTGCCCTCCTCCTGGAATGAGCCTGAGATCCTGCTGGAGGTCACCAACTGTGGGAATTGCAGCAGGACCAGGTGGGAGCTGGAGGCTCCCGTACAGCATTTCCTGGTGACATGGAGCTGGATCTCCATCCCACCCCATCCTAGCCCTCCATCCCAGCTCCCAGGCAGAGCTGGGGAGGAAGACATGCTATTAGCTAATAGGCATCTGGGCAGCAAACACAGAAAGGTCCTTCACCTCCTGGGCAGGTTGTACAGCCCATTAGTGCAGGGCAGCAGGTCCTGGGTGCCACCTCTCCCTTGCAGGAGTGCTCAATACAGGTGTGGAAGGGCTGAGGAACCTCAGGCTCATTCACAGGGGGCCAAAGCCACCTTTCTCCAGCCCAGAAGGCAGCCAGCAGGAGCAGGGGGTGTGTGCAGCACACGCACCACAGCCTCCAGACATCCACTCACAGCCCTGCTGCTCTGCAGTCTCGGAGCTGGGAGCAGCAAAAGCTTTCCAGGGTGTTGCTTTTGATCAACAATTACATCAAACCAAGCAAGCATTTTTTGATAGCTCAAAAATACCTGTTGGCTTAGCAGCTCATCTCTTTTCCTGGTGTGTTTCTTGTGGCTTTCTCTCAAGGTCAAGAAAACCCCACCAGCAATATTAGAGATAAGCCCGTGTCGCCAGCAGAGCTCTGAGCCAAGCTCAGTGTGGTATTGTCAGGGTCCCCCAGACAAAAGGAAAAAAATTATGCATCTGACTCCATGTTCTTAGAAGGCTAATGTATTATTTTATGATCTCATATTAAAGAATGTTATAATAAAGAATAAAGATACAGACAGGAGGCTAAAAGAAGAATAATGAAAAACTCATGACTCTCTCCTCAGTCTGACACAGCCTGACAGTGATTGGTCATTAAGTTAAAATTAAAACAATTCACATGAAACCAAGGAAACAACCACCTGTTGATAAACAATCTCCAAAATCTCCAAAGCAGCAAAACACAGGGGAAGCAACCAGATAATTATTGTTTTCATTTTTCTCTGAGGCTTCTCAGCTTCCCAGGAGAAGAAATCCTGGTGAAGGGATTTTTCCAAAAACATGACAGTGACAGTTCAGCTGCTGCCCTTTCATATATTTGGCACAAGCATTACCACAGTCCAGCAAGAACTTCTCCTGCAAGTTCATCTCTATTCCTTTTGCCTTGACTAAGATCTCAGAGAAAGCACACATAAGGAAAAAATGTATTAAGTTCAGCTTCTGCAAAGTCTTGGAAGCAATTATGGAGGCATGGAAGTGTAGCACTAGTAAGTTAGACAAGGCCAAGGGGAATGCTCTACTAATAACAAATGTTGAAGGGACTGGAAAATAAGCAGAGCTTCACTAGATTTTATTTGACTACACAATACAGAACTCATCATCAATATTCCCTGTGTAGCACTACGATTCACACTGCAGTGCAGATGGTTCACATATTTTAAATTGTAATTTAATTACACTTTTCATGATCATACTGTATTTGAACTCAACACAATTACTATCATGTTTCTGCAAGCACTTTATTGCAGAAATATGGCTTTAACAGCCAAGTTCCTTCCCATAATTATCTTTTATTTTTATACATCTTTTGCATCATTAGAAAAATACAAATTAAGTACAGAACATAGGCCTTGGAAATTTATATTTGCAATAAGGCTCTATTTTATTTTTTTTAATTCTATATGCTGTTTCATGGCTTAACATCATTAAGTCAAGAGACCTTGTAGTCAGTAGCAAGAGAGCAAAGCAGGAGTACACCTTTCCTTTGTCAGTGAAATCCTGCATTTAATCTTTTCATATTTTAACTGCAACCTTAAAAAATTATCACCCACTCTGAGAACCATTGTGGTGGGTTAAGAGACATTGAAGGGGTCTGCACGTCCCTCACCTCTGAATGAAACCTTGGGGAGCTGCATGAATTATCTCGCACCCTTCTTCTACCATCACCATGCTTTTTATCTTCTTTTCCCTCACATGCAGTCACAGGAGACATTTCTCAATAATAGAAACCAGCCTTCAGTCTCACTAAACACTCATTTCTATATTGCATCAGGAAAGATAAAATCCCTTTTCTTCTAGGACTACAACTCGCACCTACAAGAAAAAGTGTTTCACAAGAAATAACTTGACGTATTCCCTATTTTTACTTGCTTTCTAACTAAATATAAATAGGCTCACCTTATTCGTTCTGACCAGTCTGACAAGGATCACTAGATATTGGCTTTTCCCTGCTAAGAGCTCACACCCAGACAGAAGAACTGCCTTTTGAACTCTTTGTCCAAGGTTTATATTGATGTAAATTTATCCATCACTGCTCCAATGCCCTGCCTGCAGAACCCATGTCCCTCACCTGGCATGGTGGGTGGAGCCCAGGGGAGTTAAAATCCAAAAAAAGGAGCATTCAAGGCAGAAAAGGCTTTTAGTCTGGGCTTGTGGTTTTTTGGTTGGTTTGAGGGGTTTTGGGGAGTGTGGTGTGGGTGGGTTTGTTTGTGGTTTTGTTGTTTGGTTTTTTTTCTTGTTAGTGACAGCGGAGGAATCTTTCACATAGTGGGGTTATACTGATTCTTAGCATTTGATAATCTTGTTTCTGAGAAAATTAATCTCTGTTAGCTGCTTGCGCTTAATATTTCTCTATATACTTGAAAACAAGAACAAAAAACAACAGACCAAATCAAAACAGGGCTGATGCAGAGGGCTTCACTTGGGCTTTGTGGTGCAGATGAGCATTTTGTGTTTCAGCTGCAGCTGAGCTCTGGGGCAGAGTGAACGTGCAGGACAGGGCAGTGGGGACCTGGAGCATCCCCTGGTACCTGCAGGCACTCATTTGTGATCAGAGCATCCCTCACCCGAAACATGGGTTCCAGTCCCTCTCCAAATTTTCTCTAGACTTCTAGGCTGATAGATAGAAGCAGGACATTGGGAGAAAACTTGAAAAACTTCAGGAGTGCTAGTTCTCCTGTCAAAGCAGCTCTCATAAAGAGAACACCCTAACAGCAACAGCAACCCCTTCTCTTGCTCTATTCCCCGGGCATCTGGAAAGGAAGCAAACAGGAAAATGATTTTGTATGTTAGTATCTAGGTCCCAGCCCTCAGAGGGGATAATCTGTTCTTCACTGGATTTTTCACTCACATTACAAGGAATCATCACTAAATAAAACATTTGAAATCTTGTGGAAGAGAGTCTGGGAGCCTCATTTTCAAACTGATAATGGAATAGTCTGTCATAAGCTATGGTTGTGCTTCTTCTCTTGCAGCAGATATTAGAAAGAAGCACTTATTTTCTAGGTGCCAGTAAGCTCATTGACCTAACCTAAAATCTTTCGAGGATTTTAATTCAGTCCTCTATTATTTACCTCTAAACCCCTAGTTCAGGTTTACTTTAAAAAAATATTTCTTATCAGAGCACATCAGGTTTTAAAGTTTTCCTGAGTAAAGCAGTCTTTTAAAAACAATTTCGCCATAATTGTTATGTTGCTGGATTAAAGGGAGGTCAAAACGTAAAACACTGTGTTTAATTGCTTTGTTTTGGTTTGCCTTTCCTATGCCCTGATTAATACTGTTGTTTTAACACCACCTTCAGACAGGGGAGCTCTCTCATCTCTGCAGTGGGTTCACTCCTTTGCAGTATTGACTCCTCTGTCTACACAGGCTTGTTTTGTCCATTTATGCTTTCTGGATATGCTTCCCACTGCTCACACTTCCAAAGGCTGGTGATGACTCAGGTCTCAAGGAGCTGAAGTCCTGTTTCCTCTTTCCTGTGCACACCAAAGGTTCCAGGACTATTGCATACCAGTGGCCATGGAGCTGGTATTTATTCATAGGAAATAGGAAACTGAAGGTGAAAAGTTAATGTGGGAGTCATAAAGGACTTGGTTATACTCCTGGCTGCTCTGGTGTGTGAGAGACACACTGAAACTCTGAACAGAATTACAGATCAGCACAGAGAAAAATAAATACAGGAGCAGAGCAACTGCCTTTGCTCTCTCGATGGGAAAACAATGGAACATTTATTGTACAAAAGGGCTGTGTGCATTAGAGATGTGTAAATACTTCTGCCATAATGCTCTGCTCTTAATAGAATATAATATGCCATTATGCAGGCAGAACAACGAACATGTCCCAAAGATAAATGTGCTTGTCTTGGATGCTGAGTCACTTGGACTTCATCTCTGTGCTCACAGCACCCCCGAGGCACATCATGCCCACCTCCATGCAAACACACTGCTCTGTTTACCCTCATTTCTCCTGTTTGCCCATTACTGGATGTTTTAATGAGGACTACACTATACTGTTTTCTGCTGCAAGCTTCCATCTTCCCTACTTGGAAGTCATGGAGAACTGTGCTGCCATCAAAGGCTCCTGTTGATTTAAATAGCTCAGGACTGTGAGTTTCCAGGGAGCTCTGGGACATGCTGGTTATGAATGGCATTAACTAAAACCATCTGAAATCACTTCTTTTTATAAATAGTCCTTGGAAAACCAGTATGACTGAAAGCCATTCTTTATTTCCATAAGTGGATTGAAGGCCCTTGCTGAAGTAGCAGAGTCTCATCCAAGGGCAGTCAGTGGCCCTGTGCCCACAGATTTCAGCAGGACATGGGATAAATCCTATTATGGGGGCTCGCTGATGTGACTGCTCTGCCTCCTTGGTTTCTTTTCTATCAAAATGCACACCTCGCTGTCCTTCTGAGGCTCAGCAAAAAACCCACCCATTTTGGCTTTCCTGAAAGCTTTTCTTGTGATTTAAGATTTCTCCCAAGGAGCTGATCCTGCTTATCCCTGCTGTTGGGCCATCTGAAGGTTGAAACATTGGGCAGCAAAACCGGTGAAGGGTCTGAAGCAGAAATCCCCAGAGGAGTGGCTGAGGGAGCTGGGAGTGTTTAGCCTGGAGAAAAGGAGGCTCAAGGGAAATCCCATCACTCTACAACCCCCTAAAAGAAGGCTGTAGCCAAGTGGCTCAGCCTCTTCTCCCACGTAAGCAGTAACAGGTTGAGGAAATGGCCTCAAATTGTGACAGAGGAGGTTCAGATTGAGTGCTAGAAAAAAATTTCTGCACCAAAAGCCTCACTGAGTGCTGGAACAGGCTGCCCAGTGAAGTGGGTCAGTCACCATCCCTGCAGACATTTAGGACTTGTAAGTGTGGCACTTAGGGACATGGCTTAGTGGTGACCTTGGCAGTGTTGGGTTCATGGTTGGGCTCAAAGATCTTTGAGGCCTTCCCCAACTGAATGATTTTATGATTTTATCTATAGAAACTGCTGGGAGTTTGGAGAGTGGCAGGGTTTGAGGAACAGTCATCTGTGCAGGGAACAGCACAAATCCCTCCAGAAGGATTTCTCAGGCTGTTCCTGAAACCTTCACCTTCGGTGTCCAGAGTCCAGCACACAGCCCTGGCTCGCTGCACACATCATCATCATCACCATTAATAATTTCTGCACGCCTCCCGTTTGGTTTGCACGCTTCTGTCTCACATTTTCACCTGTGCCTTGAGACCAAATTTTTCCATTTTCTCATGTGGTTCCCTTTTGCACTGCATGATTACTCAGCAGTAGGCTTTGGGCTTTGTTCATCTGAAAGGTGGCAGCTTTCAGACTGTAGGAGGGCAGAGGCAATTACCAGGCAAGCAGCTCTCTGGCTGAACTGAAACTGAGCTCATGATCCCTTCTCTTTTTTCGTCGTATCAAATACATCTGTGCCCTCTCCCGTTTTTATTTTTTCCTCTCTCATGTTACATATTTATTTTGCTGCACTATTTGTCCTTTGGGGACAGAAGCCAAGAGATTTCTGTGGGCGGCACAGGAGCAAACCAGAGGAAGTAAACAGAAAGCAATCCAAATAAACAGTTCAAATACACACAGCACCTAAAGACAGACAGCTGATGGCAGGCAGGCATTTCTGAGGGTTTTCAAATACTCAGAATCTATGAACTGTCTCTCCTGAGCAAACCCACTCAGTGCACAGTGATTGGCTCTGTTAACTCCTTGTGCTCCTTCCCTTCCCCGGTTTTGTCTGGATCTGCTTCCAAGCCTGCAGGCACGTGTGTGCCTGACTTTATTAATGCAGAAACAGTACAGCCACCTGCTCCTGCTCTCCTTGAGCGCTTCTTTTCTTTGCTCCCATCCCCTGCATCCCACATCAGCCTGCTACCTTTGATCTCTGCATCTGATTATGGCTGGGAAAACAGCAGTGGGTACAGAATAAAGGACAGGCATCCACAGTGAGGAAGAGGTACCGCTTGAAAGCCTAATGCAACGATGCTTTGCACTGCAGCATTGTTTTTAGAATGTTTTCTTTCCTTATCTGGTAAATATACTGACACATTCCCCACCCCCTTCCCAATTTCCTGCTGTTTTCCTGTGTTTTCCAAGGATGCACTGTGTTTTTTGCAAGGAGCCACAGAGGGCTAATTGCTCTTCTCCACTGCTTGGGCTAATTAACTTTTCCTTACTGTTTCATTGCTCTGAAATATGTCATGGAATTCAAACAAAATTAAAAATATAAACACAGATTGGGCAGAACTGAAAATGAATTTCTTCTCAGGAAGCCATAATTGTGGCTTCACTGTGGCCACAGTTTGACAGAGGAGTAAAATAATGGATTTTGATAGCTCTGATATTCAGACATTTGCTTTGTAACAGAATATGGCTGCTCTAGGCTTTATTTGGGTTTTTTGCTGCTGGGGGAGGGCAAGAATGCCATTTTCTCAGTTTACACTGTGTAGGATTCTTTCTTGGCAGTGGACTGTATATTCTACAACCCCAGTAAAGATCATCCAAGCCAAGACTAAAGAAACCCAGTTGATTTTTAAGGAGTTTCTGGGTATATAACACTCCTGGGTAGCAGTTTTACTGCATTTTCTTCCTTTCAGGCCTTCTTGAATTATGGCTTAGGGAACAAAAAAGTTAATAAATGAGAAATAAAACATAGGAAAAAAGTAAATTATCATATAGTTTTCTTAATTGAATGTCAAATGAATGATTTGCCCAGCTTGTATTCTAATATATAGTTCTGCTTTCTTGTTACTCATGAACCCTATTTAGCTATTCTAATACCTTCTCTAATTTTTTTTCCCATTAAAAAAAATCTTCTGAAAACAAAAGAGCTATCACTTGGCACTCAATCATGTAAGCAACACAGAAAATTTCTTTGACAAGCAACATCTTATAAATTAAAATTTGTGACAGTAGATTTTTTTTGAAACAGTCAGTCATTGGTGGAGCTACATTTTAATTAGGGAGAAATGATCAAAAAGTGTGCTAGGGCACAAGCCAAACCAATCTTCATCAAACACACAGGCTGTGCCCATTCCTCTGGGACATAACAGGTGTTTTAAATTCCCAGGGAAAACATAACATTAAGGTTTGCCTTTCCTGATTGCACATTTGTGTAGGGCAGTATAGAGGTGTCTGAAAATTGCTCATCCCTCCCCAGAGAGCACTCCAAAATGTCATTTGCTACCCTCAGCTCATCAGTATTTCATTCCTGTTATCCCTGCACCTCGAGTCAGGACCTGGGAGCCGCTGTAGCAGAGCTCAGCACGATCACTGAGCCCTTTTTGAGAGTTATTTCATCCTCTGCCGCTGCCTCAGCTCAGCCCTGGCTGCCAAGCCAGCCTGAGGGCTGCAAGAAGGGAATATTGACTTTTTTGGCTTCAGCCATGCAGCTTGGAGAGTGAACAGAGACCACAACAGTGATTCACCTGCTCTAGGGGAAGGTGTCCCTGCCCATGGCAGGGCACTGGAACCACATGACCTCCAAGGTCCGTTCCAACCCAAACCATTCTGTGAGTCTGTGATTTTTACCCCAGAGAAGGAAAGCAGAGACGAGGTTACCTCATAGCAACTCTCTTCCTGCCCCACATCTCTGGGATAACCAAGCATTTCCACACTGTATCACACATGGGGGAAATAGATCCTCACCTGTGAAATCACCAATATCGCTGTGTGCTACCACTGACAACTTCAGTTTGCTCTGATAGATTCCTCTGTGCCACTGACAATTAATTCAACCTTTAATACAAGGCAAAAGAACTGCAGGGACACACAATGGTCTCGTGCACAAACCTCACAAGGGAATTTGGTGGGATCCCTTCCACACAGAGAAGTTGCTCCCCTCTTTATGCAGTGCTGGATTTCAGCCTCATTGTATTCTTGGTACTCTATTTCTCTGCTGTGTGCATTACAGAATTCTCTTAATTTCATGCATGGATGGCTGTAGAAAGAAGAGATAAAGTTTCAAGTCTCTTTGTTTAACCCATACAAAATAATTAAAACACATTTTTCATCTTAGCATTCCCCTTAGGGCTTAACATATTGTGAGAAACACATCCTAATGTGAAATGAGCTTCAAGACAAATGGTCCTGGCTTTAGTTTGAAAGTCACCTCTGGAAAGAATGCATTTGTTTCCCTATTCATGCCACTCATTTCTTTTTAAATTCTGACACGTTAAGATAAAATTGTGACAAAAAAGCACTGCTCTATAAATACAAGGCTGTACACTTTTATACAGGTATAAAAACCCTTCAGGGCTGGTTTGCTTTAGGCTTTGGCAGCTGTTGAAGGCTCTCTTCATCCAACTTGCTGGCAGAGCTGCAGTCCTGCAGGGCAAGGACAAATTCTTCTCCCCAGCTCCGTGCCCCTCTCCTGGCACACACTGAGGGTGAACACAGAGCCCTGATGGTCTCTCCCAGGAGCCACAGCCAGGCTGGGCTTGCCTCAGCTTGCCCAGGGGGCCACTTGGATAATTTGTCATTTCCATGCTGCCTGGCATCATTGCATTCACCAACGCTTGTAAAGAAGGAGGCTATTGGGAAATAAAACACAACTGGGAATCAGAAACATCTTAAACACCCTAGAGCACATCTGAAGGACACAGGGTGACTTTCTAGCACATAGCTAAACTTTATCTATACACATATATACATTTTTCATGGCTTATTATCTATTTTTGAAGCATTATTTAGTGGAAGCCAAAGCATTGGCACTGAGCCCTGAGAAACAAATGTATGTTCCCAAAAATTGGGAAAATCGAGGTGTTTCCACCCAAAGTGTTACAGCTACCTGAAGAAGCAACAGGACCACAAAGGCCCACAGAAGAGAGGTTTTATTTGGGTTATGCTGTCATGTCTTATGGCTTATTATCTATTTTTAAGCATTATTTAGTGCAAGCCAAAGCATTGTCACTGAGCGCTGAGAAACAAATATATTTTCTCCCGAGTTGGGAAAACGAGGTGTTTCCACCCAAAGGGTTACAGCTGCTTAAGGAAGCAACAGGACCACAAAGGCCCACAGAAGAGAGATTTTATTTGGGTTTTGTTCTCATGTCTCCAAGAAATATGGGCTCACAACAAGGCATTATTTGCTCTTACAGCATTGGGTAGGGCTGCCCTTCCCAATAAAGCCAGGAAAGGCCTGTGGTATCTCTTTCAGCAAGGTAAATGAGAGTCTATTATAGAAAATAGATCTCTCTCTCTCTCTTTCTGACTGACTTCTCCCATGTGCCTGTTTATAAATTCCCCCAGCCCAAATCCTTTCATCAGCTGCACACACACATGAGCCCCAGTCATGGAACACTTGCAGTCATGGAAATGCATCGAGCTCCCCAGTTCCCACAAAGCCTTGTAAGGCTCCCGTACACTTATGAGTACAGAAAATCACTCTAATGAGAAAACTACTTAAACTTAATTGTCTCATTTAATAGGACTGTTTAAATTGCTAATCATTTTGTAAGTATTACTTTCCAAGTTGTTTTTAGCGGGTGGTTTGCCCTTTTTGCTGTTGCTGGAGGAATTCAGTGATAATTAACTGACCTAGTGTGTAATTACACCACTGAAAATAAGCTATGAGACATTTAATAAAAGGAGACTATTAACAGGATTTGAATTTATGACCTTCAAAATATGAAGCAAACACTTTATCCATGAGGTCACACAAGCTTTCACTACTGTCTGAGAATTTATGGTCAGTAGATTAGCCACGGAGAGACTTTGCCCACTCTTTGGATCTGCTGAGAACACACTGAGAAACTGATTAAAATAATATTAGAAGAAATAGAGCAGTGGAAAAATGCTTGAGAAATTTTCCTCCTCTTCAACATCTATACCATGGCCTGTGGAAGGGGGACTTGATGTGGTATGGCAAGCACAAATTCTTGGGGTCTAAGGATTTCCCTCCCTGTGGGGTTCCTTATGGAGCACCAGCCCATAATACCCTTTTCTCAGCTAAAATAAATGGTGGTGATATTTTAATCTGCAAACTTTGCTATCTCTGAGTCTTTTCTGTACTAAGCTTACAGGGCACAGTTTGAGATCAAAAAATTACCAAACCCCTTGGCTCTCAGAGAGCCTGGCAATTTGTGCTGTGTTTTTCTTTGGCTTTTAGGACATAACGTATTTTGCCAAGTCTCTCACATAGAGCTGCAACAGCTTTGCTGTATTTCCTGTGGATTTCTGGCTATGTGAAACACTGCATTACACATAGAAGCATGACATTTTTAGAAGTTGCTGCTCCAGCAGCATCAGGGTAGGGAAAACGAGGCTGTTGTGGTTTCTGGTTACCAGGAATCCATGCAGTTTCCTTGGGAGTTATCAGCTGTGCTGTGCTTTAGAGAGTAGAGCAGAGCACATCCTGTGTCCTGTGCAAACCTCGCAGGATCTGAGGAAAAATTGCCACACTTGCTCGTGGAATCACACAGAATTTCCCCCAAATTCATACAGGATGGCTTCTGTCCCTTTAGGACTCTGAGTTTTTGGTATCTCATGCGTTTGAACAAGAGACCACGTACTTACAGACATGTGGTGCAAGGAAATGGTCCTGCAGCAGATGCCAAAACATCTTCACATTCAGATAGCTGTGAAAACATTCAAAAGCTAAGGGCTGGTTGGAAAGACCCCAGCTCTTTCTGCTGGCCAGAGAGTTTGTGAAACCCAGGTTGGGGTAAAAATTCAGGCAGAAAATTCAGGAAGCAGAGGCAAAGGGGAATAAAGCAAAGGAGAAGTGGAACACACTGCAATTTGCCATAACCAATTTCAGAGCTTCTCGGGTTTGCTCCCATCCTTCATCCCATGTACCTTTAAAACTGAGTGTATTGCAACCAAAGGAAAACAATTTGGACCAGAGGAATACTTGAATTATTTCTTCCCTATAAACCAAACAGTGTTATTGAGACAAATAAAGTGGAGATCCATGTCCCCTAATCTCTTCTGCATCATCAGTGACGTGCATGGCAGGTGGTGTGGCTGTGAACTGCTAAAGTTTGGGTTGTCTGCACCTCACAGAGCATCATGACTTTTCAGAAAAAAAACTGGATTTGTGGGCTGGGATAGAGAATAAATATTCACTAAATATCTCTGATGAACAAGAATAGAGACCATGCAATCAGATTTTTACAGTATACCTGAGTACTAGCAGCTCTTGGTTGTTTGCTGATGTACAGGGCAGAAAACAGATTTTGGGTGCAAACAGATTTGCAAGCTGTGATTTCTAAAACAAGCAAAGCCACTTTTCATCTGTAAGAGGGAGGAATGGTCTGTGTTATCAAACACAGGTCCAGTTCAGGCAAGGCTGATGACCTCAGTCAAATATTTATTAAAGGGGAAAGAAGTATTTGTAGTGACTTGTTTATTCTAGCTCTTGCTCACACTGATAGGATTTCCTCCCCAGCATTATTGTGCCAAAGCCTTCTTTGTGACTAACTCTGCCTTTTGGGAATGTTTCCCATCCAAATCTGACTTTTCCTGCTTTTCTTCACTGGAAAAACAAGCAGGCCATTTCAGTGGTGGGCTATGTGGCTTTCCCAGACTCCAAAGTGGGACAGATGATGATGATGAGGGTGATGATGGTGATGATGAGGGCGATGGTGGTGGGACACCTCAGAGCACAGGAATACCTTCTCCAGACAAGGTGCAGCTCACCAGCAGCTCATGGCCAGCCTGCAGTCCCAGAGAGGAGGGTTGGAAATTCAGTTTGGGAATGTTTGAACCATCATGCATGCTCCAGATGAAACAGCTAAATACTTTTATTGGTCTCATTTGTCTCCTGAGCTGTACTGTGGAACTAATTGCAAAATTACATCTAATTAAAAAAAATAAAAAAAAAAAAAAAAGAGGCATGTGTTAAAGCTTTATGACAGATATATTATTGCCTGTCTAATACAAAAAGGATGCAATAAAAATTGCTTTCAGGTCTGGCAACATTTTCCCCATGTAAGATTTGAAGTAATTTTTAATATACTTGTCACCAGGAAGATAACACTTAATGCTTTTATAGGATATTCCCCCCTGGATCTGAAAGTACTGTGCAAATGAGGGTACATGCAATTATTTCTGCAATTATAAGAAGAGATTAAGAAGCAGACAACCTACAAAACATGCCCAGTATGATGATAGAATTTAGTGACAAGCCTGGTAGAGCTAGACACCTTTTCTGGCTTTTAAAAACTAAAAATTATCAGATATTTGTAACAATAATGATAAAAAATGGAATTGAAAGTGGTTTAAAATGATTCTATCTACATAAATTAAGCATAATTTTCATTTAAAGAAATGGCCTTTGGAGAATAGAATTTCTCACACACCACTGTATCCTGAGGAGAATTACTCCTTTTTAAAAATGATTTTTAAATAACTTTTCTAGTTTTCCATGACTGTTGTGCTCTCCCCAGGCACTGAAATGCCATCAGGGATCTCCTCAGCCTCCTGTTCTTCCAGGTGCAGCACTCTCAGCATGGCACTGGCCTGGTGTGAGCTTTCTGCTCCTTCTGGCCAGGGCTCACCACAGAGCAGTGACAGGAAGAGTTCCCTGTCCAAGGAGGAGAATAATCTTGTTGGGCTCTACACACAGTTTATGTACAGCATGTTTTCACCTTATTTCATCTTGCAATTGTAATTTCTATTCTAATAATTGAAAGGGTATCCATTTGAAGTTAATGCAGGCAATCTTGTCTTTACTGGTTCCAAAAGTATTATAATACATTTATAACTTATCTTAATTTAAAATAAAATTAGCATTTTTCTTCTTCATGGGTTTCTTCATCCTAAGCAGAGTTCAGAGGATAATTCATCATCATTTTCTTGATAAACACTGTTTTACTCTCTGCTTATTACTAGCAATCCAATTTGTCTATATTTATTTACTTTAATGGCATAAAAAGCAGTTTGATGAAAGGATGCCAAGCACGACCTGTGTTCTATCAAAGAATTATTTAAACTAGGTTACCAGTGGGCTGGAAAACTCTAGGCTCCAGGAGCTACAAGATTGAGAGCCAAGGCTATTAAATTTCAGGGACCCTCTTTGTGAGCTGAAGTACATTCTGTACTTCAAGGCCACACCTTGTGATGAAAACAGAACTTTTCACATACCACACTATTTTTCAAGCAATCCAAAATGATTACATAAGCCCAGCGGACAACAGGAAGACACCATGCTCTGAAATCAGTTTTCCCACCCTCCTCCATTGTAGATTTCACACAAATCCATCCCTGTGCTCCCCTGCCCCATCAGAGGCAAAGTGTCTGCATGCCAAAGCATCCCAAGGTGTGCTCAAACAAGAAATGCAGGCCAGGTGACCTCTTAGGCTGTATTCCCCCTCCAGACCTCCAGCACTCATCACTCCTGGGCTGGATTCATTTCCTCCACCCAGCTACACCACCAACAGCTTCCAGAGAAAAAAAGGGACAATTTGGTTTCCTCACGGGCAGCTTACAGGCTCAAGGATATTTTTATTTTTTAATACAGTGAAGAAAAAATTTGGAATATTTGTGGCTAGTGAAAAATTTAGACTTGACACTGGGATTTATTCTAGTAATCTGTGAAGGATGTGAACCCATTGCACATGGACAAAAGTAGTTTAAATTTTGCAGCTTGGAGGTGCATCTCTCGGTTTTACCACCGAAAAAAGAGAAAATGAAGAAGGTCATTGGGAGCATCACACAGATGGACCAACATTCATGTGTTTCTAAGGACTGTTTCCAGTGTGCTGCTTTGCTGTGCTTGGAACAGAGTCCCCTCCCAGCAAATAAACAGGGAGCTGTGGTGCTGCTCTCAGCTGCTCCCCAGGGCTGGAGACCTGCTGCGGCTCCAGACCGTGGGATTCCAGGCCAGGGCTGTTCCAGCTTCTTGGCAACATTTCCCACTTAATCCCACTGACTTCAGCTTCGATCCTGAGGTATCATTCCCACCTCAATATTGTTTACAGCTAAGAGGGACAGGAGGATTCTGGAGCTGATTTAATCTAAACACAGAGCTCAAGGCTGTCCAGACCTATAAAGGAAATAAATAAACTCCTTTGAAGATGGGAATTGTAACAAGAAGGGTTTTGTTTGGTCTTTATTTAGCTTCAAGGAAATTAAATTCCTGTTGTAAGAGCTAGTTGCACTGTGTTTGTTCTTAATTAACTAGACAAACTTTGCATGTGCAGTGCAAAAAGGAAAACCTTGGCACTGCTCGGGCTGTGTTCCTTATGTAATTTGTTTTGATTTATTTCTCAGTAGCATTTGTGAGGTTGTGTTCGTGAAACAAAGCACCAGAACAACGTTTCTAAAAAATTAATGAAAACAAAAGACATCTGAAAATATAAATCATCATATGGTTATATAAATATCCCTGCTGCTATATAAAGGATATGAGAAGTATGAAGTAGCAGTATGTGAAAATCTAGTGTAAGACAGGCAATAAGCTTAGGGATAGGCCTTTGAATTGAAGTACCCATGAGAAGGTGGCAGGTCAGGAATGGAAAACAGTTTTTTGTTGTCAGTGTTTAAGGAAAAAAAAAGAAGAAAGCCACCTTTCCCATGGTCAACTGAACCAGTGCAGGGAACCCCCAGCAAAGTGGAATGGTCATTTTTCTCATCATGCCTCTAAAGCAATCCTATCAGCTGAGCCTCTTCCTCACTGGGCGGATATAAATAGTCAAAAATAATGCCTGAACTTTTTGTATTTTTATTTTCCCACCTATTGACTCAGGAAGAAGCTGAGGAAACCGCTGAGTTTTGCAGCTGGAGAGGTGGAAGAGTGTCCGTAATTTTCTTCCACGGGAAACGTGCCCTGCAAGGCAGGTGATCAAAGCAGCTGGCCCTGCTGCCAGCAGTACCTGGGAATTTCTGTGGCACCAAAGGAATCACTGCACAGGAGACTGAGGAATGCCAGAGTCACAGGTCAAGCTTTAATGGCTGCAGGAGCCCAGAGTGAGATTCCTGCGATTCCTCCTTCCTGATGACTCTGCCTGATAAAAGGAGATGGAGTGGGCATGCCCAGGGACATGCTAGGCAACCCTTTTTCATCTCAAAGCTTAAACAGAGGAGGCAGGGCTGGAAATCTATGTGAGTTAATCAGGGAAGGCAAGATATGGTCAAATCAGAGCATAAAAAAACGCCATACAGAGGATCTATGAAAAGCCTTGCTTTAGATACAGACACAGTAACAAAAATAAATAAACAAGTAGCCCCAAACTGTGTTTTGTTTTGTAATTTTTAGTAATTGCGTTGCTAGTCCAATAATTTCATTATATAAACCCCGCTGGTGTTAAAATATACATCATGTTGCAGCCTCTCTTGAATAATAATAACTGACTGATCATTATTTATTTAAATCCTCTTTCCAGGCCATTTTCTTTTGATGTAGCAAGCCTGAATTTCAAAACAGAGCATTAAACATTAAATTAGAGTCAGGTGGTCAGATCAAAATACAATACTGGGAACAGGTACATATCAAAATCCTAGTCCAAGGGGTTTTGCAAAAAATTTTGCTACAAATTGAAAAGATAGATATTGACTTATGTGGAGCCAAGAACAGCTTGTTAGCCTGGTTAATGTTTTACCAAACTAACCAATTTCTTACTTTTCTAATCAAAATCTTAGGCCACTACAACATATGTGGCCACTGAGTAACAGTGGCAAAACTTCATGTTTTTAGACTCCAAATGTCAAGAGATATCTCTAGGAGATATGGTTTACAGCATTTTTGTCCTTTAAAACCTTTTTTTTTTTTTTTTACTTTTAGGAAATCTTATTTCATTTTTGATAAAAAAAAAAAAAGATAATTCTTTGGGGATTTGATTTATAAATTATGGCTAAGAAAATATTCTGAAAACTTTGGAGTAACTGCATTCCCAGATCCCTGCACCACGGACAGATAAAGGAGTAAGTAAAATGAAAGGTGACATTGGATCTCGAGTTCCCAGCTTATCAGATAGTTGGATACAGACAGATCTTATCAAAACATTAGTCTCCAAAGAAAATAACTCTTCTTTCTAGTGTGGAACAGGCAGAGAGACTGAATTAAAAAAGGACCTTCTCCATTTCACCACTTAAAATGATACCGTAATTTGTAGTGGGTTTGAAGGTTAAAACAAAACAAAACAAAAACTCCATTTAATATCTTACCACAAGGATGCCATTCCCAATGAGTATACATCCTTACATTACCTTGGGAAAAATGGTCTAAAGCACATAATGACAGCGTGGTGCTTGGGATGGTTATTTTATAATAGGTGTTTTTTGCTAAATGAAAAACATATTTCTGATTTAAAAAAATATGTTTTGCTGAGACATCTATTATTCTGCTTGATTATTCTCCTCTGTGATAAAGTTGGATGGTGCTTTGACGAACCTGGTCTAGTGGAAGTCATCCCTGCCCAAAATAGGAGGGTTGGAACTACATGTTCTTTAAAGTTTCATCCAACCCAAACTATTATTTCCATATCTTGGAAAAAGTCTTTGGTGCAACACTAGACAAAATCCTGAGTAATATTTTGGAATCTGAAGGAATCTGTAAATGAGATGTTATACCTCCTGATGTGTGAAATCATGGATGGTCCATGATGGGCAGCAGTCACCGTGCATGGTCCTTCAGTATTGATGGAAACATGCTGGGAAACAGTGAGGGTGTCCTTCACAAACCTGGAAGACAAGAAGGCCGGTTTTATCAGCTATGAAGTCTTTATAAAACTATGAAACTGAAGGAAATTTATTCCTCTTACTTATTTATGTATGTAGAACCACAGCAGGCCCTCAGTGGGAAATGGTATTTCAGTGCCACCCTTGTGATGGAACAGATGAGCTGAATATGGCACAGCGACTACTTTTATTGAGCAACTGGAATGCTCACACTTCCCAGGAATAAAATTCCTGATGACAGGATGCAGCCACTTTGCCCTCTTTCTCCCAGTTGCCTTTGGGAAGAATAGTGCTACATGGCAGATGGCAATACTTCAATAAATTTCAATGAAACCGTTTAGAATTCGCGGCGTGTCTCATGTTGGGGTAGGTACTGTCAGCAGCTCAGAAGTGACAAACTTCATGCATGACTCCAACCCATTTGACAGTATTCAATGGGATCAAAAGCAGCTGGGGTGGAGAGAAAAGTGGACTTTGTTGTTCTTTATTTAAATACCTTCTTGGCAAAGTCTTACTCATTAGAAATTGTTGGTTGTCAGTGATTTTCAAGCTGACGCTTCAGTGATGGCCAAAAAACCCACAGACAAATCCAGTCAAGCAGCAACAGAATTGCACTTTGAAGGCCATTTTCTAACAGATTCTATTGGGTTATGAACACTGCCAATGCCAGTGGAGACAAAAGCAGGGGAAAAAAACATGATTCAGAGCCCACTGGTTACATGTCTCCCTGCTTATGTGGCCCTTAGATGCCCCTTTTATCTTTCTCCAATGGGAGCATTGAGATGCAAAGTACTAGACCAAAACAGAAAAAAAATGGAATAAAATAATAAAAAAAACCCACACAACCCTGTACAGCAAATAAATGGACCTAGTGGGTAGTTTTTACAGTGCTCTGAAAGGTTTTAGGAATGCAGGATTAATTTTATGGTCGGTTGTGTGGAAAGCTGACAGAACAGAAACATAGCAGCCTCCCGACACCAACAGGATTGACCACCCCAAACATGCTGAAAACTAAGGACAGCAACAAACAGAAGGAAATTAGGATTCAGTCCCAGAAAGAAAACATCTACATTTGAGAAGGGGGAAAGAAAATAATTGTGCAAAGGTTTTGACACCGCCAGCTTAGGATGTATATTTGGCAGGGAGCATCTGCCGAGCATGACATGCAAAGAATGGGAATGACTCAGATGAAATCAAGCTAACTGCAGGGACAACAATAAGGAACAGGAGCTTTCTTCCAGCAATCTGGTCACATGCAGCCTTCAGGAATAGAACAGCTATTGATACAATAGTACAACCATGCAAATATCAAAGGCAGGGTTTAACCTTTCCATGAATGACTCGGTAAAATTGTAAAATCGCAGAATGGCAGAATGGGATGGGTTGGAAGGGATCTTGCAGATCATCTTGTTGGGACACCTTCCACTAGGGCACGTTGTTCAAAGCCCCATCCAAGCTGGCCTGGAATGTCTCTGGGGATGCAGCATCCCCTGCCTCTCTCAGGGCAGCCTGTGTCAGTGTCTCAGCACCCTCATCACAAGAATTTTCTTCCTTTCTACCTAAATCTGCCCTATTATTCCCTCGAATTGGTGCTACCTTGAATTCCCGTGCTCAGTAAATGTGCCTTGTCGCTGGTAATTTCTACAGAGCTCCTCCACAGCTGGCTCAGCAGCTGCTCAGGCTGGGAAAGGGTGGAAAAATGTGACCCCTGGAATGGCATGTGAAATGATAACCCTAAATGCTGAAAGCCCTGCTCCCACCTCCTCTGCTGCCACAATCACAGCCTGTCACCACAGTGCTCAGCAGAAAGCAACCCAAAGCCCAGGCAGGTCAGCCTAAGGACTGTGTGAGCCCTGTGGGGTTTATCCATGGGAGCTCAGATCCATGTGTCAGGAGATATGGGAGCAAAGCCACGGATTTAAGTGGCATGCAGCAATGGAACATGGAAAAAAAAAAGCCTTTGCAGCTCCTATCAACAACTTTCATCTTCTGCAACTGTTTGAGGAAATAGCTGGCTTCAAAACAAATTAGTAGGGGTTTAGATGGCTGCATTTCAATTAATCTCAGGAGGAAATGGGAGGATGGGAGGAGTGGTGCCTTTCATTAGAATTTAGACCAAAAAAAAAAAAAAAAGCTTGGGAACTTGGTTTATTCTGAGGTTAACAAAGATGTAAATGGAAGTAAATGTCGAGCACATGAAGATCTGAGTGCTATCTACTGTCAAGTGGGCTTTACCTAGGGTTTTGTGCTAAGAGACTGCTGGCAGATAAGGAAAAAAGAAAAAAGTTGGTCCCTGCCACAAAAAATTATTGTGGAAGGAGGGATGGGAGTGCTTGTGATACTCAGTTAAAAATAAAGATAATATAAATAAACAAACTGAAGCCAATGTACAGAAAGATATGAAAACTGAGCTGCTAGAGGAAAAAAGAGGCGAATTAAATCACAGACATGGTGTTTATTTGTGGCAGAGCAAAAGCCACATACCTCAGAAATGCAAATGATATTGCTTTAATTAGACAACTGAAATTAGGCACTGGAGGGGGAGCAGAGCTGCTCCTTCAAGATATGTTTTGGATCAATTGATCATGAAGCATCGTGCTTTTATTTGCAGAGGGGATTGGGCATCAGACCACAAAACAAATGAAAGGCAAACTCTCCTTCAACTCACTACCCTTGCTGGAGAATTTACTGCCAGTGTGGCAGTGTTTTAGAGCAGTAAGAAAACGTTATAATCCATGGGATTTGTCACAGTGGGAAACCCTTTTAAGTGCTCTGTCTTTCCCCTTGTTTTTTAATTATTGGGTAGCGTATGAGCTCTGCCATTTGTTGCTTTAAAACTTTCAGTGCAAATCCATCCAAATCTGAGAAGCAGGAGTGATAATAATTGGGTTCCACAGCAGAAGAAATGATATTGCTAAGAGACTTGCCTGACAGAAAGAAACTTTTGGAGCTGGTGAGCACCAGCTGTCTCTCCACAGCATCACAGAATCATTGAATGGTTTGTGTTGAAAGGAACCTTAAAGAGGCGTTGGGTTGTTTGATTTCCTTTTAATTCCAAATCAAGAAAAATGAAAGAGAAACTAAAAATTAACTTGCAGGCACCTGTGGCAGTTATTTGAAGCCTCATCAGCCTTTTGCTTCTACTTGTACTGTCAGAGGTAGCAGGAAAAGTAGCTGTTCCCTGTTATATTTCAACCATCAGGAAATCTGAGAGGATGGCACGTAGGACAAGGAAAGAGGATGGAAAGGATAAGATTAATGAACCAAAGGGGAAAAAAGCAGAGTAAAGCCAAATCAAGAAGGAAAAAAATGATGCGTAATAATCTGACTGTCCTGAAAATCAAGTGCAATGAATTTTTTGTCAGTGTGCACTTGTCAGATCAGTGCAACCTTCTGGAGGTAAATGGTTCTGCTCCAAGCTTTCACACAAAGGCAAAGTACAGCTTTCTCAAATATAAATCTGTATCAAATCATACAATTACAGTGCACTAAAAACACCATTTAATCACCTACATTAAACAATAGACTACTGCCTGAACTTTTGAAACTAGAAAAATGATTGAGTTAAAGGAGGGTTAGATTGGGAATAAAATGTTTGTATTTTCATCTTTTATCTCTGAGCCTTTAGAAACAGCTCTTTGGAGCAACAACCAGGTGCTTCTGCATAGCATTTCTGGTCCTGGAATTTCACAGACTTATAGAATGGTTTGAGTTGGAAGGGGACTTAAATATAATTTATTTCCGAGCCCCTGCCATGCACAGGGACACTAAAATAGGTTGGTCACATCTCCCCAGGGACACTAAAATAGGTTGGTCACATCTCCCCAAGGAGTTTTTTCTCCTATTTTATTTTCTTCTCTTTTTCTCCCCAGCAACAAAGATCTGGAGCTCTCAAAGGGACTTGAAATGTCTGTGCCCTGTGTGATGAGAGGCACTGCAAATTTAGGAAGAGGGGATCGATCTTGTTGTAAAAGGGAGACTTAAGGAGCAGACTGAGCAAGGAAGCCTAGGAAATGGATCTCCCAAAGTTACTCAGCCCACTTCTCCTCTAGGAGAATAATATCCCTGTGGATACAGACATGGTGGGGTTTTCTTTGAGCTAAAAAGGTCAAATTCATGCAGCAGAGAGCAAGGCTGGGCTGAAGAGCAGGTGACAGCAAGCCTGTACCAGGGTGACATCATGAGGAGGCACCATTCATCCAGCCAAGATCTTGGACCCCTTTTAGGACCTCTGGGGATTGAGAAAAGGGTCTGTCCCCATGCCTCAGTTCCCAGAGCAATGGAGCAGGGTTGTAAGGAATTGTGTCTTTGCTCAGATCTCTTTCCCTCATCCTCCTTCTCCACCAAGTGCAACAGGGCAACTAGGGTAAAACTGCCTGTAAGAGAGGAACAGTGCCAGGAGATCCAAACCTGCTGTGTTTGCAGCCTGGTTATCGTGCACGTCAAGGCACAATAAAAAACATGGAGGTTCCCAAAGTCCTCGTGAACTTTGCATTGGCAATGGGCTGAGCTGCAGAGACACGTGTAAACATCTCAAAGCTGGGCAGAGGCTGCACATCCTGGTTATTCTCTAGGAAACAAAAACCACAAACTTTCCCAGGCAGTTCTAAATGCCCACAGCAATGTTTGGTGACAGACCTCAAAGTACCTTTGTGAGGGTAAGCACTGCTGCCTCTGTTTACACGGAGAGAGCGGGGCACACAGGGACACAATGACTCCCTCAGGTCTCCAGCAGAAATGTTGCCAGAAATGAGAATATGAGGTAGCTCTTGTCATTCCAGAGCTCTGCCTTCTGATTCTTGTCTCTCTGTATTAAGATCTAAGGTCAGGCATAACTTTATTATGCCAACATTATTTTTTTTTTTTCCTTCTTGGAGGAAGCTCAGATGGAGATAATGGATTGGGGTCAGGAGCTTTAGCACAGATGTAATTTCTACCTGTGCATGAAAGGCACCATTGTGAAACACTGCACAGGCAATGCACATGTTCTGTCCCTGCTATCAGTGCCCTCAAGTGAGGGACTGAATGATCAAGCAGCACCTTGGCATCATTCCATGGCCACGTGGCTCAGCCCCCTTCCTTCTGTCCCTACGGGCTGTGCCTGGAATGGGAATAGAATCACCATAGAATCATCACAGAATCACAGACTGGTTTGAAAGAATGTTTAATATCATCCAGTTCTCCTCCCTTGCCATGGGCAGGGACACCTTCCAGCAGACCAGGTTGCTCAGAGCCCCATCCAACCTGGCCTTCAACACTTCCAGGGATGGGGCATCCACAGCTTCTCTGGGTGACCTATGCCAGGGCCACCCTCACAGTGAAGAATTTCCTCCTAATATCTACTCTAAATCTATCATCCTTCAGCTTAAATGATTTAATATGGGTTTCAAACAGGATTTCGAAGGCAGAAGGAAAAAGCAGTGCCTTCAGAGAGACCAGAAGATTGAAATGCCATATCTTGCTTTCCTCAAAGGAAGTGGCATATGGGCCTTGCTGATTTTGGCTTGCTCTGTTTTGGCTTGTAAGGAGTTCCTGAAACAGCATCATAATTCTCTGTGGGAAAAGGGCAATCATTCAAAATAAAGAAGTAGTTTTATGACATTTCTGTACCTTGCTCCAAGCCCTACTTACCAGCTGCCCACTTCAAACAGCCCCTTGGCAGAATTAGGTCTTCCAGGAGTATCTCAGCCCTAATTTTTCCCCAAATTTCCTTCTTTGACACAGATTTTCCTTGCCCTAGCTGTCTGCAGTTTGGACAGCAGTTTGTACCCTACCACCACCTTACAGCTTTCATGTGCTTATGTCTGCAAATTTTTGCCATTTCCTTGGAAAATCTTTGCTGTTCCATTTTCCAACCTCCTCCATCTCCAAGTAATACTTGACAGCAAATGAAAGCAAATGGCCTAATTTGTCACAATCTGCAGAATTCTGTCGCTTGTCCACCCTGTACGGACAATTTGCACGGAACTAATTCCAGATT
The DNA here is from genome assembly GCA_013401095.1 of Passerina amoena. Lineage (NCBI taxonomy): Eukaryota > Metazoa > Chordata > Aves > Passeriformes > Cardinalidae > Passerina > Passerina amoena. The sequence goes on from WBNP01000607.1 coordinate 831,844, forward strand.
GACTGTCTCAAGGAGTGAAGTGAGTGAGCTGAGGATGCCTGGAATGTAAAACATACCATATTCCTAGATGTAGAACAGCAGCTTCAGTAGCTCTAGGAAAAAGAGCTTTGTTCTTTTTGTAAAGTGTAATTCTGGCTGGCATTTTCCTCCAGGTTTTTACTAAGATCGGTGTTTGCAGTTCCATTTATGTGATATTTTCCAGGTCAGACTTTTTATTCTGCCTCTCTGCACCAAATGTTTTCATCTATTTACTTGAGCTTAAAAAAAAACCCCAAAAGTCAGCTCATACAGTATTCTGAAAAAGTCACCCAAGCCAAAGTGCCACTAAAAGAACCTGTGTTTTGTGGCTGTCTTGCCTAAGGTTATGCAGTTGCAGTCCTTAAATGCACTGAGACAAGTGGAAAATAGCTTCTTTTCAGTGTGTGAGGGGCTTTTTTCAAAGGCACGGTGTGCCTTTCAGGTGCTTGGCACTTCTCAGCATTGGAGCTCTGCAGACGTGGGCTCTGATTAAAAAGTTCCTCATGTTCTGATGCATTATCACTTATTAGCTAATCTCACTGAGAAATATGGGATTTTCTTCATCTTATAATGTTTTGACTTGAAGAAGAGAAAAGAAAAATCGATTTACAGCCTCTCTCTTTCCCAGGGTAGCTGATTAGAGGAGGGCCGCTCCAGCAGTAGGGGTACAGCAATGCCTTTGAAAGCTCAGGAGTACAAAACCAATGAAGTGTGGTGATAAGGGCTCTCCAGAAAGTCAACCTCTCCCAGATCAATACAAAATCCAAGCAGGCAGCACCGATGCAGAGCCGAGAAAGCGCCATAGGCACCGCTGGAAAATTGTAAGGGCTTTTGTTTCCTAGGAAATCTCAATTCCATTAAAATCAATTTACAGCCTGGTTTATCTATTGGATGTGTGCACATTTTCCTTCCCTGCCAATACAACTGGCATCTCCTGGGACGTTGCCTCCTAAATGTTGCTTCCTCAGTTGTACAAGCCAGGCTGCTCCAAACGGGAGAGTCGGGGTACAATGGGTGGCAATTCCACAGCGCTGGAGGATAATCAGCAAGCAGGCTTTCTGCTGCCTGCCGGGCATTTCGGTATTGTTTGGTAGAAATCCTGTTTAGCATTCCACAGTATTTATTCAGGCCTGGCTTCCTGTCATCTCATCAACGACATTTAAAGCAGAACACCAGAAGCTTGGGGTTTATCTTGAGCTGGAAAGATTTTATTTTGTTGTAACTCAAGTCTCTTCTTGGAACACAGACCAAGTTGGGCTGGTTTTTGTTGGTTTTTAAGGTTTGTTTGGTGTTTTTTTTGTTTTGTATTGTTCTGTTTTCACATCAGGAGCAAGAGAGGCTTTGGAAAGGACCAGAACCCGCTGTCAGTTTTCTCCTGTGACAGCTCCTCAGTGGCCCAGCAATTCTGTATTTACTTTATTACAGAGTCATTAGTGGGCTGTAAATCTCACTGATGAGCCAGCAACCTTTCTGTGGGCAACTCACTTACCTTCAGAGCCCCATAAATTCTCCAAAATTAAGGCAGCCTCAAGGATGGTTGGGAAAATACCATTCATAACAGAGACTTGCAGATATAATGAGCTGGATGTACGAATTGAGAGTTGGCTTATTAGATTTGCATCCTGCAATGAGCCAGGAAGGGCTGGAGATGTTTTAAGTGATGAGAGCCAAGGGGGGATTCAGAGGGAAAGGGGAGCCAGGAACACCCTGAAATGAGCATGAAGAAAGGGGTGTTGCAAGATAAAGGGACAGAAAACTAAGGGTGGGATAAGATGACAGTTTTTAATACAGAGGGCAAAGAGAAAAGGGTTAATTGTGGATGAAGCACAAAGTAATGTACTCAGCAATGGTACAGCAAGGAAGACTTCTTTTAGCCACTTGAAAAGCACCTAAGACTAGGAGGTAATAATGCTCTAAACCAAATATTTTGGGAGAGGATTCCAAGCCTTTATGAAGAAGCCAGAATGTCATCTGTCAGGTCTGCCCCAGGTATGGCTGATTTCTGCCTTGGGTCAGGGGGAAGGATTTCCCAAAGGACTGACCCTTTGGATCACCTTCCACCCCTGTGAGCCCTTGCTTAGCTCCAGGTCACACCTCCAATTAGTTTGGCTATCCCAGGCTCCATCACAATCTATTGTAACTCTGCTTTCTTCCCTTTTCAAACAATTTTCCTCTGTTAAAAACACAGTCAATATTTCTGCTACATCAAAAGTACTGTGATGGAATAAACAATAATTTTATTCCCAAGATACTCATGCTGTTCACGTCTCACAACTGTAATTCCAGAAAAGAATGTTGATATCACTGCTTGCTTTTTTTTGTCGTTGTTGCTGTTGGGGTTTTTTTAAATTAAATTGGAGCATTTCTCCCTTACAAACACCTTACACAGATTGTTTTCAGTATGTTTCTGACGTGGTTGGTACAATTTGGGCTTGTTTTCCTTTCGCAGTCATAGATTAAAGTCGAAACAAATCCTATTTCCTCCAGGTCCTTCTAGCATCGTTATGCAACAGTGTCATCCACAATTTTAATGATGACATCTCATTTCAGGAGGGCATGAGCTGAATCCCAATGAATAAATTCATCAAGTTTAACCTCTCCACGACCCCATTTCCACAGTGGTTTTTTTCCCATCCCACCCCAGCTCATTAGCTGTCCTGACAAAAGCAGCTGAGATGGGATGTGAGTCTCATAGCCGCGCTTTAAACAAAAAGAAACAGCGGGAGGAAGGAGAAAGGTGGAGAGAAGCATCACGCTAGGTCTGGAAATAATCTGCTGTGTATTTGTAAGCAAGCTAATTTTTGCTCAATATGACATGGTTCCCAGCCAGAACGATGGATCTCAGGCTGGAAACTACCCTGACATTATAATTACGTTCAACCCTAACTAATTTCTTTCTAATGTACTGTGAGTGGCACCCAGCTCATTGAGATGCAGACTCTGTTCCAAGGACATCCTGTGGCTATCGAGAAAAACCTCTGTCTCACACTCAATTTCAGCAGTGTTTTCACTGTCAACTGTCACCATTAACACAATGTTTAGGTTCCCTTTAAAATAAATCAGCCCATTTTGTCACCCTCTCATTGCTCTGCCAGCAGCCTTGAACCATTTTAATGCAGCGCCAGGTTGGTGCCCAAGTTGCTGTTGAGGTTTGTCTCTGAGCATCTACTCTCTTTGTGCATTTAGCCCTTAATAAGACTACTTAGAAACCAAAAAACCCACATTTCTGAGAGCCTTTATCTCAAAACATCCTCTTATGAATCAAGAGAGTGTATTTTAACCCACACTTTGTAAGTGGCCAGTGAGACTCATTGCCACGTCCCAATCTCAGACAGCATTGAATCCATTGAGTGAAGTTTTTCTTTACTGTTTTTATGGCTTTCTTAATGTGTTGTTATCCACATCTGCAGCATCAAAAACTAGCAGGTAGGAATTTCAGCATATGCAGGATTGGAATTTCCCCTTTGACTTATTTTTTCCTTTCTAACAGAGTGGCAGAGTCAATTTTAGGGGCAATTGATTAAATAACATGCTAAAAGCCTGTTTTATCTCTAGTTTGTTAGCACACTTCAGTAGACAGAGCTTCTGCGGAATTGCTTTTTATCTCAGGTATTAAATGTCTAATAACCTATCCCCATTTCAGTTTTCTGAAGTACCTATGAACTACTTTTACTGAATCCAATTGATTCCAATCATAACTCCATTTACACTGAAAAGGAATGCATTTGACTCCCAGACTATCACCATCAATGGTAGTGTCTTCACCTTTATTTAAAAACCTCAATCTGGGGACAAATAGCAGCAATTTTCCCCCGTTGTTCTACACCAGGAAAAAGGACATTAGAGAAGCAGGAGGGAAAATAGGATCCTGTTGATGGTAACTGAATTTATAGTGAATTGTTACTGGATGAAATCTGTTTAAAGCAAACATATCCTGTTTACTGCAGGATTTTATGGGCAGCCCTCAAATTTGCATGCTGATTACATGAAATGTAGGAAGTCCCTCCCAGCCATACAATGGGAAAAGAGGATTGTTAAAACGTGAAGTTCTCTGGAGCTCTGCACCACTTGCTCTGGGAGATGCAGCAAGGACAGTAGGGGAGCAATCCCCATGGCTGGGAACAAACCTGTCCAACCTGTGCAAAGGTTTCATTATATATGGGAAGTTTCCAAATCTGTCTTGCATAGATGCAGATTCACATCAAGATTATTCTTGTCTGAGATTTCTGGGCTGTTTGTCTTCAAGCCAGCGCATCCTGAGCGTGATCAATAAACACAGCGGAGTGCTAGAGCACATTTATCTCCTGCTCACCCCACAGCACTCCACCTCAGGCAGCCTCAGGCAGCAAAGCAGGGCAGTCAGGTTCTCTACCAGCCCTCTAAAACCCCTCTGAGGTGCCCAGAGGTTTTCCAACAGGACCACAGCAGGCACATTAGTAAGGAAAAAAAAAAATGGCATATTGGGAGTATTTTTTTTTTTTACTGGTAGGTTCCATATCTAGAATTTAATCATAAAACCATTGAAAGTTTAGGCTGGAAAAGATATCTAAGGCCACCAAGTCCAACATGTCCCCAAGTGCCACATCTACACACCTTTTAAATATCTCCAGGGATGGTGACTCCACCATTGCCCTGGGCAGTCTGGTAAAACGCTTGATGACCCTTCCAGTGAAGAGTTTTTTCTTGGTGTCCAGTGATCCACACAAAGCAAACATTTCATTCAAAGATAAGCTGGAATCTGTCCTGCTACAAGGCGGTGGCTGTGTGAGCTGAGAGCTGCTTTGGTTACCTGGTTTGGCACCTTCTTACACAGAAGTCACTATTTCCTCCAGTGGCAAGGGATTCTCTGAAGGTGATTGTGCAAGGAGCAAATGGTTTTTTTCCTATTCACTGACACAAAATGATCTAAGAGTGAACCAGAGTGAGTTGGTAGATGTGGCAATAAAGGGAATTGAACAGGAAAACTGAGGAGAAAGGAAGAGGGAGGGGAAAAGGTACAGGGAAGGGGAAAATGATGTATGGGTGTGGAGGTGGCCAACACACAGGAAGGATATGGGAGCAACAGTTAGCTCAGATGCTGAACTCCTAAATACACTGTTCCTTCCTGAGAAGTTTGACATCAACAGGAGTAATGGCTCAGCTAAAGAGCAGAAGACAACCCCCATCTAAAAAAAAGGTAGTTAGAGGGGGGAAAAACCAGAAATAATTAATGTGAGACACTAAAGAGCCTTTAAAATTTCTCTACAAAGCAAAAATGTTTCTCTCCCTACCATGTCTCTCCAGTAACCATTTACATTTATTCTGCCACTTACCAGCACCGTGAGGATAATCTTTTCTTCAGTACTAATCCTGAAACTTCTGTCCACACTCTGTTGTCATTTTACTGATGAAGTGCCTTTAATTCTGCTGCTGAGAGGGAACACTGATATATTTGGCTCCTGCACCAGTGTCATGGGTGGTGTCCCTCAGGTACCAAGGAGCTTCACAGCTCATCTTCTAGAGGTGTCACTGTGTGAACTGTAAGCCAGTGTCAGGCACAGGTGACAGATACAACCAGTACTACCAAATCCAGATACCCAAATGTGTCCAGTTCCAAGCACCCAAAGAGGCAGAATACTGATAGAAAAATAGCAGATAATCACAAGTGTCCTTTTATAGAGATTTAAAAGTGTTAAATGCTTTAAAGAGTGAGACCAGAGAAAGTAACAACTCAGAAGAAGTCCTGAAGACCCCATCAGTCAAGGATTAAGCGGTGACTTAACAAAGAGGTGCTTTGACAAAGAACTGAACCCAAACAGCAAGTCTAAATTTAGGCTCTGTGGAATGCTTTGCTGATCCCCTTTTCTCTGTTAAATTGACCTTACTGCCCACAGAGGCTGAGAAGTCAACTTGTTACCAGTTACTGTTGTGCTCTGTTCTCCTGCTCGGTTTGCAGCTGCAAACAACAGACAACACTGAGCCCAGTGAAAGGAGATGCAATTCCCAAACCTCTCCTTGGAGCCATCAGCAGACACAGGTTCAAAGGAATGTGAGAACAAACCTCATTCCCCGAGGATGTAGGTCAGTCTGAAGGGCTGCTGTGTAACTACAGGCAGAATTTTCCCAGATAAATTATGGCTCATGGAGTCAGACACAGACTCTAATTGAGTAAAATGCACTGATCCTCTTACTCAACAGGGCTTTGTTTTCAATTAGGACATGGTTCCCCTTGGCCTTGAATTTTTCAGGGATGATTTCTGGATGAGAAGGAGAAATGCTGAGGACTGAGAAGGCAAAGGGCAAAAGAAGCCCAAGCACACTCATTAATGCTGATCTCAGCTCTCAGTGTGGATGTGGCCACATCACTGCCCCTCTCTGTTAAGACATTACCAGATAATCTTAATTATGGCTTTTGCTACACAAGGCTGTCACAGAGCTTCACAAACTGCTCAGTAAGTCTGAGAACATTTGAATGCTTTATTTTAGTATTAGAAAGGACTATGATGACCACCAAAGGTGCCCAGCCACATAACATGGGCCATCTGCTTTCACTCCATAATTTCTGCAGGTTTAGCAGGTTTAGCTATAAAAGTAAACATCAGGAATGGAGAAACCTTCATAGATATTTAGGCAATCTTCAAAAATCAGAATTTTTCTTGTTCCTTTTGCAGTAAGGTTAGAGACTGTACCTACTTTAAGCCATTCATTGACCCTTGCCTGCCTATTTTTTTTCTTTCAACCCGAGCTCTGTATTTCTGTTGCCTTATTAGTTTTAGCCCTCTGCTCACACTAGGAGATTTTAGTTACTTTTTACTATTAGTAGTCAGCTGTATAACATAATATGTACAATTCTAGGTGTTATGAGAACTGGGAAATGAATTTGCAACTGCTTCCAGCATATAGCACATTCCAGCAGCAGCAGCAGCCTGAGCTGATGAGACTTGGTGAATAATGTCTCTTCCCTGACTTGCCTTAATAATGATCATAAAAAGAAAAGACATACAATTTTTCATGGGCACTGAATGACACATACATCCTATGCCAATACAGAATGAAATGGTATTTCCACTAGTTGCAAACAATTTTCTGTCTCTTTCTCATTCTGGGCGTTTTTCAATGTTCCATAACCAACAAATGACAGGAGAACATTGCAAAGGTATCATATCAAATTACAAAAGTAATCGTGTGGCCTGATTGAAAAAGACAGTTATTGTTAGAATTAAGGGTTTCATTCCTTTGTGAGCACAAAAACCCAAACCCACAGCATGGATCCAGACACTGGGCTCTCACAATTTGCGCTGCTGCTTCTGCATGTAGGATATGCACCAGAACACCCACAGAAATCGCAATGGGAATGACAGTGACTGAAATAAGACTTGGAAACATATTGATTCAACTGACTGATGACAATGGTTGACTGTAGCAGCTTTGCTCCTGACTGAAATAACATTATACTAGACAAATAGCAGCAGAATGGGAAATAGTTTTTGGGCATAAACTCATTCACCAGTATGTAGATCATATAAAAATTAATAGTATGGAACTTATTACTTAGTAAAACATTAAGATCTTTAGAACATAAAAAATGATGAGGAAAATTTACATTTCTTCCCTCTGAAAACTCACATTTTGTATCTTGCTACTTTTCTGACACGTCTGCCTAGTGCCAAGGGAACTGGATGCTGAAAACTCAGTTTGACCCTGGAAAGGTGAACAAATAAACTCTGGCATGCAACATGCAAACAATTTCCCCCCTTTGTAAACATTCCATTATTTATGCCCCATCAGAGAGGGCAAGAGAGACAGAGAGGACTTACAGTGACATGAAGGGATAGGACATGGGGGAATGGCTTCACATGGAGATTATCTGGTTTAGATTAGATATGAAGAAGAAAATCTTGACTCTGGGGGTGGTGAGGCACTGGCACAGGCTGCCCAGAGAGCTGTGGCTGCCTGGAAGAGCTCAAGGCCAGGCTGGATGGGACTTTGAGCAGCCTGGTCTGGTGGAAGGTGTCACACATCATGGCAGGGGGTTGGAATGAGATGATCCTTAAAGTCCCTTCCTAAACCATTCCATGATGTGATGCTTTCCTCACAGAGGAAACTCTTTGGAAACACCATCAGGGGAAAGATGTTTGTGGCACTAAACTGTGGTCAAAGCCAAGCCAGAGGTGACAATATGAGCTGGGGAATTTGCAGGCTGCCTCATACTTTGGGACTTCTTTGTGTTTCTTTGGGGATAGCTGTGACCTGGTCAACACCTTTGGAAGAAGAAGATTGCTGGGGGAAACCTCTGGTCTTTGGGAGCATTCTTCTGTTTGGAGAGGGCAAACTGGAGCTTGGAGAAGAGGGGATGAATTATTCAATGATAGAGTTTTGCTGCAGGAAGAAGTGAATTGAAAATACACTTACACGTGTATTTTCTGTGAGGTTTCCTTTTTAGTGAGACATTGGGAGATGATTTTAACCTTGAATTTTTATTTCAGGACATAAACATTTAACGACAGAGAAATATTATCTCTGTAATTTATGCTTTTGGGAAATGGTACACAATTCTTTGAATATTAAACAAGAGTTTATATATAGCATTTAGGGAAAGATATACACAGCATGTTGAGCCAAAATTGTGTCAAAAATATTCCAGGGAACATATGTCACACATTTATGCATTTGTAGGATATTTTATACTGACAGGTCAGCAGCTGCTTCACTTTGTTCCAGGGATCTCTGCCCAAGTGCTTTGTTTCACTCCTAAATTTAGTGGCACTGAAAATTTGTCCTGGTAATAATAATTTCTCAAATTCAGATTGATTTCCTTGGAAAAGGAGGGGGTAAAGTCATGGAAGTTCTCTACAGCTACATTACATTAATTCCTCTTGTTGGGAAAGATGAGTCAGTGAAATCAAAAATTAGAAGTGTATGCAAGAATTTGTAACTATATTTCTATTATAACTCAGTTTGCTGGTGACTAAACAACCTTGGATTTAAAGTATTTTCTCATAAACAAATCTGGTAAAGTTAAAATCATGTAAAAGTACTGCATGCATCAATCAAGATGAGGATATATTAATATGGTGACAAGTTCTACCCTTAAAATCTTTTAGTTTCACATTTTGGGGGTTGATAAGGACTGTTTTCACTTGCTGTGACCCTTTCTGTACCTAGACTCCATAAAAATAATTCTAGCATAGCTGGGTCTACACAGCCATGCTATCAAAACCTGCTGATTGTATTTGTAGTTAAGTTTTTCCATCTTCCCAGAGCAGCCTGTTGTGTCTTATAGGTGGAAGTGGGATTGAATTAAAATGAGATCTGTGTACGGTGATAGTGTAACTCCATCTAGGCTGGGCTCTTCAGCTGGTGTGAATCACAGGCCACAGCTTTGCACGCCTGCAATGGACACAGATTTGATGGCAGAGGTTTATCCAGCAGCCCTGGCCTAAGTGGGGTCGGTATTGACAGTTCCAGCACAGCTCTTTAATTACAAATGGGGACTCATTGCTGCTGGCAGCATTTCCTGTGGATCTCTGCGGTGAGCAGCCAGGGCACAGCCAGAAAGTTTGGCTGTGTGATGCTCAGCAGTGCCCTGGCCAGCAAGCCTTACAATCATGGCCAAGCCTGCTTCCAGGTGGCCCAAAGGCTGACAAAGCAGTGGGTCATGAAGAGGTGCTGTCTGTCCCTCTGGTGAGATCTGGACTGCTGCACAGAGCAGGTGCAGATGGCAGATTCTGGGCGCAGAGAGCTGTTTTTTGGGTGCAGGCAGCGGGTTTTGGGTGCAGCCAGAATGATGCAGGGCTGGGGTTTGCAATGAGGATACAGCAGTGTTTTCCCCTGCTCTGGAAGATGTCCCCTTGCTTTTCCTCCAGCCAGATCATTAATCTCAAAATACCCAGTGACACTGTCACCCCCCCTTCTCCAGAACCTGGGTGGACATTTGGCTCACACTTGTCATTTGCACAAGTTGGGCTGGCTCCTTCCCAGTAAGTCATATTTATCCCTCAGTGCATTACTTCTGTTTATAGTGGTCCTTTCACTAGTTTTCACCTCATTCCTAAGAACAGTTTTGACATTTTAAAAGGGAAGGAATATTGGTTTTCATACTGTGGTCTTTTTACCCCATCCCTTCTCACTATCTCTTGTACAACATGCAGAGCTCTAGTCCCTGTCCATGACAGGGATATTGGATCCAGATGCTCTTTAAGGTCCCTTCCAACCCAAACCATTCTGTGATTCTTTGATTCTCTTCTGACATAAAGTTTTTTTATACCACTGCTTATCCTCTTGTCAGATCCCCTTCCCTAGTTGCTGATAGAGGATCTCAGATTCTCTGCTGTGACCTTCACAGTGGCACAAGGAGCAGTTTTGGTCAGTTTTGGACACCTTCTTGCTGAGCCCTCTCCTTCCTGATGGACCCCCTCTGCATGGAAAGCCTGGAAAAGGTGGTCAGTGGCATAGAGGGGAGAAGGGATCAGAGATTTCCACTCAGGGAAGGTCTTCCCTGGTGATCAGCAAACACTGCGGAAATGAGGCAAGCTGGGAACAAGAAGAATAACCCAAAACTCTATAGAAATGCCCACTGACAGAGGTAAGAGGTTTTACTTTCTGTGTCCCTTCTGTTTTAGGGTGATTTCTAGGAGATTCACTCAAACAGAAGTGCTCTGAACTTCTGTGCTGCTCCCTGCTCCCCAACTTGGATATTCTCACTGGAATGGAGACCACATGCCATCATCCTAAAAGGCAGGAAGGAATAAATCAGGATGATGATGGCAATGTTTGCACATACCAGCTGATTTAATGCTATCTTGTTTCCTTCTAACTTGCATTTTATTCCAAGCTTGTTTAGTGTGAAGAGAATATTAAACTGTTCCAGAATCGTCCAAAATGGAAATCGTGACAGATGGCAATAAAAAAAAACATACATAATAGGTCCCATTTTGTTTTATACTCTTAGGGCAAGGTTATTGCTACAGTTATGGTCTTAAACTCTGTTTTATTTTTATAGCTATGATAGTAGTTAATGTTGCCTTTGCCTAGCCAGCTGCCTCTCCTGAATAAAAAGTCTCTAACAGCTTTGTGTAGCCAACTGGGGGAGCAAACAGTGTGGGAACTGCTCCAAAGTGCTGGTTTAAAATCCAAAAGGGAAATAAATGGGAGCTCTCACAATACCAGGGAAGAGCACCTGCAGGAAAAGTGGCAAAGAGAAGGAAACCCAGCTTGAAAAAGCAGATTGAGCCAATGGATTTATGCCTCAGCACTGGAGGGGCAGGTGAGGGGGAGAGCAGCAGTGGGGCCTGGGGGAAGCAGCACCAGAATGTCAAAAAAGTCTGTGGAACAAAGGGATTTTGAAGCTCTATCAGAACATTCACTCCTTGAATAAAATTATTATTTTTTGTTGAAAAGCACCTTTGCTACATTTATCAGTAATATCAATGGTGTTTATACATTCAGACTGAACAATTTCTCCCAGGTTTAATTATCTGTCTTGTCTTTCAGTTATGCTGTGAGTTCTTCCATTCACTGGAATTTTTCCATTCACTGATAAAATATTTTTAAAATGTAGATACAATATATGGGTCAGAATAAATTACACATTCTTAAATGTTTTTAATTTAAGTGAAACGACCCAGTGTTATTGTTACAAATATTTTCTGTGGAGTTACTTCTTAGCTCAGATTTTCATTTCTTTTCAGCAACTCCTAATTACCAAACTGTGAGGAAAATTATCTTTCTGAGACAGGTAGTGACCCCATAAACCAACAATATGTTTTTGAGAACACACTAATGTTCAAACATTCAATAGTTATAGCGGCAATTGCTTTGCTTTCCTGTAGCTGTGGGAAATTAAATCAAATTTCAGTGCATCACCTCTAAAAACTTTGAGCTGTTTCCATCTGCAGTTTAATAAAATGCTTAGTACCTGTCTGATACAAGCCATGTGTGATTATACAGAAAATAAAACACTAAAAGTAATGAAATAGATAAGTCTAAGTGCAAATCTCCACATACAGAAATGGGAAAGAGAACTATCATTCCAGCCATATCACCTTTTATACTTTCTCAGAACAAATGAACATATGGTGAATAAGGATGTGACTCCTCACCTACCTCTAGCACTAAAAACACTAAAAAAATAACCATTTAAGCCAAGTCAGCTATCTGGGTTCTCTGTCACCAGTGTCCCAGCTTTCTCTGGGGTCATGGACAGAGGTAAGCACCTTGGATGTGACATTTATGGGCACATTTTATACACTCCATTGGCCTTGAGAAGTGTCTGCCTCTTTCACTTGATTAAAAATAAATCTCACAGAGGTGCCTATAGCTGCACATCCAAATTTTGGGTGGCTGAAGATGGTTTTCAGACATATGTGGGCACAGAACCCTGAGCTGCACCCCACTTCAGTAAGTGCTCTCAGAAAGTAGGCCATCCACTGATATGACTGGTTCTGATGTACCCACAAATACCCACCCAACCCTGAAAAGTTTGCAGAAAATGGGGTTTCATTTCAATGTGTTGCTGTACATGGCTCATTCACTCCCATCTCTCTCCTGTTGGGAAATGTGAGAGTCTGAAACAACTCAGATATTTTCATGGAACAGCACATTTCTGTCGCTCATTAGCACTTCAGCTGTCATATTTTGTCACAAAAATCTGTACTCATGCTACTACATGTAGCATATGTTACACAGCTCTGAGTAACCACATTTCAGTAATATATTTACTATGGGAAATAAAGAAAATCCTCTTTCAGACCTGTGATCAATCATAAAATCCCCAATTTGAAGTGTTACATGAGCATGATGCAAGTGGGGTATATTTGCTGGAGGATCTAAGTTAAATTTATAAGCTTCAAGAATAATCTTTTAGTTGATTAGCTATTCAAAACACAACTAAGATTATCCCAAGTGTGTCTGAATAATGTAATGTCTGGAACTTAAAGCATGACTAAGGAATACCTTGAGAGATTTTTGTTAACTACACCTTAAGTAAGTTTGTTATTGAAGGAGTTTTCTTCTGATAAATACAAGTGGCTGAAATTATTTAAAGTACTACGTGTCTGTCTCTATTTCTTGAAGTACTTCATGGCTGAATAGTGGTGATAGTATGTGATACTAAATGAAGGAATTCGGAGATGAAGAGGATCATCCTGTCTTTTGAGGTTTCCACACACACATATCACAGAATCAGAGCATTCCTCTGCATGACCCAACCTGGAGATTTTATTTTAAATTGCTACACTGAAATGCTAAAAATGTGACCATTTGTCTTGTGGTCTAGCACTGTATTATGATAGATTCAGTCTATAAAGAAAAGAAAAAGAAAAAAAAAGTAAAGAAAAGTGATTTTAGTTTCCCAGCAGTCATGAATTAGAGATAAGAAGGACTTGAAAGAAAGCTCTGACTTTGGGAATGTGATGGGATATTACCTCCCTGTGGCTCCTTTTCCTGCTGTTGCTACTCACTGATATCTGAAGGTGAAGGATGCATGTCCCAGAGGGTTGCACGAGCTCTGTACCTCGAGGCTCAGAGTGCTCTTTGTGCAGGCTGTGACTCTTTTCCAGCAGTTGCTGAAGCTGTGCTCTGCATTTGCCCTGGCTGCCAGGGCCATTTGTGCGTTATTTATAACGGGACCTGCTGCACTGTGGAACACGCTTTGCATACAACAGGCATTCTCAACCAAATCAATAAACCCTCAGCCCTTTAAAAGCCAACATTCCCCTTAGTCTGCATTTGTCCCTTGAAAAAGAACTTGGGCCGTGGCCAGGGCTTGCAGATCCTACGGTTTTACAAGTAGCAAATAATTATTTCAAAGAGAGCACCAAGACCAAGCCCAGGCTGCTCAGTCATCCTCGTGCTGCCCCTTACCAAACAAACTGCGAGAACCAGGAGGAACTGAAAGGGGCAAACATTAAAAACCACAGGCTTAATACACAGGTCTGAGCACTGCTCCTGTGGCTTTTGTCTGCCTCTGAAGCCTTCCCCCTTCGCCCTGCTGTGCAAAGCAAGCAGCAGTGACATTCGCAGACACTCCAACGGCAGAGCAGACTGCAGCTGCAGATATTTAGGAGACAATTTGTATTCCTAGGCATCAGCTAAAAAGAAGGGTTGCTCAATGCCATTCAAACAAAACCATGTAGCAGATTTCATGTCTCTAAAACTGATATGCTTTTATGCCCCTCCTGGAATTATTTCCCTCAGCAGTGTGCTTCCTGAAATTAACAAATATTACGTTTTCCATATTTTGATTTTTTTGTCAGGCACTTGTTTATTTTCAGTGCCATGGGTACCACATTAACAAACTGCTTCTTCCCATTGCCTTAATTGTTTAGATCCACCACAATGGAAAAAGCATTTCATATTCAAGGCAGGGCAGCAGCAGCAAGCACAGCAGGTAACACTGAAGAATTCTGTGTATTTAGTCAGATTTTACTGATTACCAGTGAGGTAGTAAAAGCCAAACTACAGCTCTAGTGATTTTCAGAGGTTGAGCTTGATTTAGACTTGCTGCAAACGTTAGCAATTGTATTTGTTTAGAGAGTTTTTGGACAAAAATGCGTTGTTGATGAAAATACAACCAGTCCAAAGGAGGTTGAGAATTTTTTCCAACAAGACTGGAAGTGCAATCTCTTGTTGGCTCAGGAGCGGGGTTGAGCTCTATGTTCTTCTCCAAACATACCCTTTAAACTCCGTTGTTCAGCCGCCCATCAGGTGAGATAAGCAGGAAATTCCTCCTGAGAGCCAGGGGAGGTGCTGCCTGCCTGTGCACCGCTCAGCGCTCTCACTGACTGCCAGACCTGCCTGTGGCTTTCACACACTGGGTCCTCAAACGGGGAGTTTTGTCTGTGCAGGCTGCAAAAGGGCACAGGTACAGAACCCCACACTCACAGATTCTTTTGGGACTGCTCCTGAGCTCCAGCTGTAGGAAAACCTCACCAACATCCATGCAGGGCAGTAATGTTGCACTGGGATTCAGTATCTTGTCCTGTCAAGGACTTGGTGGCCTTTATGTGAAGGGAAAGGAGTGATTCTGTCAATCCAAAGTGGTGTCTTTTACCAGCAAAAGCATTTAAAAGTATCATGGAATTCTGGGAACTGATAGAATGAGAAAATGCCATGGAAGAAGTCCATTTTCCCTTACTTGATGTGTCATGCTAGCACAATCCCTGGTGTGCAAAACAAGAACATGCCTACTCAAAAATCTTTCACTGAATGGTTGATATCTGTCTAACAAAAGGGAAGAAAAACAAAAGATATCAAACTTCTATTTCTGAATACGATTTTTTTATCCAGCAAGGAAATGTTGTGAATTAGCAGCCAAAACAGCCCTGGAAGAACACACCTGCAACAAGTGGCTGTCTGCCTGCTGGCAAGCCAGTGTTCCAAACATTCCAAAGGCTGACTGCAGTCAAGGGACTCCTTATGTGGAGGATGAGCATGGGAAAGGGAAGAAACTTTATTCATGGAATGCATTATTTGCCGTGAGTTATTTTCTCAGGACTGTTTCTGACACAGAAATCAATTGTCCTGTGAAATAAACCTCCACCAGAGCATCACTACTTGATACACTCAGGGTTAGTCTAGAAAGAGAATACACTTGGTTGCAAGTAGTAATTAGCTGGCTTGAGCTGCTTGAGTTCTGAGCACCAGATTTTGTTTTCAGTGTTCCTCTGGCAGGGATGGATAAAAAGGCTGATTTTGGACAGCAAAGTGTGCATTCCCAGGAGGACAAGTGAGAGTGACTTTGACGCACTATCTCTATTTGTTGGTCCTTGCTGCCCATTAAAATAAATGTCGCGTTTCTCTGCGCCTCCACATCGATTGTGAACAAATTATTTCTCCTCTACCGTCTTCCTTAAGAGACAAAATGATCTTTTTCTCCATCTACTGAGGATAAGAATACTTTATGAACCTTAAAAAATCACTGCTGCTCAAGCAGCTATGGCTCCTGGGTGTACCCTACCTGTGGCAGCCTCTCTGTGGGCACCACTGCAACGTGACCTTCCTCATTTTCTGCTCCATCTCCTCTGCAATCATTTTGTTGTGTCCACTCAATCCCGGAGAGAAATATGTATTTTTGTCCAAACTTTGGAAAATATTGACCACCTCCTTCAGGCCGCTTTCTACCAGAAATGTATCAGTGTGGGTGAGCATCCTGCTGGCTTCTGCCGCTATGAAGGGTGAAGCCTCCTCCTATTGTGCATTTTTGGTACAAAAAGCAGAGAACACACAATTACCAATGATTTCAGAGGAGGCTTTCAGATTAAAGCCTGCATATTTTCCAGGCATTCAACCAAGTTGTTTTCAGCCATCCTTAACCAGGGTATTTTCATGCCCTATCAACTTCTGGGATTCCCTCAGAACAAAGTAATCTGTTTGACACAGTGGCCAAACAAGACTAAAATGTGCTTTAAACTGCAGAAGTTCTCCCCTTGCAGAGGTGATGGTAACAAGGGGAGAACAACACAAGGCACTCCAGCAGCTATCCTGAGATTTGCAAGGAAGGAGGAGAGCCAGGCTCTGCCTCTGATGGGCAATGATGCTGAGCAGGACCAATACCCATCACCATTTAATCAAAGCAGCCTACTCTCCTAAGCAGGTACTTTATTCAGGGAAGAGCTGTTGCTCTGATTTCTACAGAAACTGGAAGCTGATATTAATTTCCAGCAGCTTTCTCGTGTGCCTCAAAGTTTCAAAGTGAAGAAATATTTGCATATATATTAGGGAGGATACAGCAATGGCTCTTTTATGAGTATATCCTTGCATTTTATTGCATATTGCAGGTGATCATTTTGAAAGGGAAAAATGAGCTTGCTGCCACTTTTGTTATGATATCTCCCAGAATACATTACAGATCCTAATTGACAGCATTATATCAAAATGCCCACAGACTTGGGTTGTTTTATGGGCCCATAAAACCAAATCATTATTCTCCGCTGGCGAATTTAAGAAAATTTTATTTGTATCTGATAAAGTGGTTTACAGCTACATCTTGGAAAGGCAAACAAAGGACTGACAGTGTTCAGAGGAAAGAAAATTTATTAGAAAATGAAGTTATTACTTGGATTCTGCAGGCTATCTCATTTTTCTTTTTCTTTTATTTCCCCAAGTTTGATGAATGCATGTAGAAGTTAAAGAATTTTAGAAACATCATTAGCATAAAGAAAATAACAGAATTGCTCATGCTTTGGTTTTTCATTGTTCCATTAGACTATGCAGAAGCAGAATTCATATTGAAAACTTAAGGAGTTATTCTAAACAGCTAAGATTCTTTATGGACTATATACATAATTCTAAAATATGAGATTTCATATGGTACAGACCCTGAGGGTCATGTGCTGTGGTAAATTCTTGTGGTTTGGTAATTTATTTTCCATTTCTTGCCAAAAAATCCCCTCTAAAAAGTTAAAATAGAAAATGCTGTAGAGATACCACTACAACTCCCCCTTCTACCTCAAGCTGGCTCCTAAAAGCTTTTTCTCCCTGCTTTTCCCAATATGAGCATAGTTTTTTTTTCAGCACACCATGGTAATGGAATTTTGCCTGTGCCCTGCTAACAACAAACACATTTAAACATGACAGATCGCTGCAGTTTAGCAAAGCTCTGTCTGTGCTCCAAATCCATACATGCCAATTTTGCACAGCAAAGAGTCTGCACTTTTTCCAGCTGTTGAGAGCACTTAAACCCATTGGTCTGAGGAAATGTTTTGGTTGTTATTTGATTTATCCTTGCAATTTTGCAAGTACATTGAATTTTCAAATTTAGCATGCGTGCCCAGAAATACTCTCAAAACTACATGTTAATAAATTTAATGTAATGGTCCAAACCTCTCTCAGCCCTTTAAAATTAATACTGAAGAAGGAACATCAATCATTAAAAAATGTTTTAGGAAAATCAACCTTAACAAGTCAGATTCTGTGCTGGCACTGGAACGCCAATAACAAAGAAAATCAGAGAGTAGGCCCTGTTTCCACCACGGATCATCAGACATTGCTCTGCAGCTGCAGCCTGCATTTTCTACTCCTACCACAGCAGGATGAGGCAAAATATAGAGAAGTCCTCTCCAGCTGGAGATAACCATGGAGCAGCCAACGTTGGGACAAGAAGGGAAAGGTCATGGCTGACCCATAAATAAAGGGACATGGGAATTCTCCTTGGAGCCTTGGCTGCTGCAGAGACGAGGGGTCAGGGCTGATGGCTCAGCTCAGCAGCTGGCATTGAAAGCTCCAAGAGCTGTGCCACTCTCCTCAGAAATTCCAGGGAGGTGTTAATGCAGGGGTTTCATGGAGAGACAAAGCCACTGTCCATCTCCTGGGTTTCACCCCTCAGTGCTCACAAGGAGGGTGACAGTGCACTACTGTCTTTGGAATAGAAGGGCTTCTCTCCTCCTGGCCATCCATGCAGCTGCATCCCACGAGGCTGAGTCATCCCATCCTTTTCCTTGGGAATTTCACGTTACATAAGGCACTGAAGATGCATGAATATCATGTTGGGTAAGGCTGCGTGTGCTGAAACGTGAGCGGTGGAGCTGGAAAGCACCACCAAAAGTTATAAAACACCACACTTCTGAGACCTTTACAAAACACTTTTGTCTCATGTTTCAACCATTACCCACAAAAATAAAACTCTTTTCTTTCCTCCCCTGGAGAGGGAAAATTATTTCTGAGAAAATATTTCTTTCTTACTAATAGTCATCAAATGTTTGCCTGGGCTAAATATTTGTAAAAATCTGTACTCGTCTCTAAAAACGAGCTCCTGCATAACAGTAAATAAAAGCAAAGTCACTTTATCTGGATTAAGCTCTGGACTGGCTCCTTTGAAATCTCAGAAATCTTGCATCAAAGTGACAGGATTCAAAAAACCAGAAGGCCGAAATTTAGACTTCTTTTCACTTGTACTGATAAATCGATTCATATCAATTATTATCACTATTTTTTCCTGAGTGGAAATTGCTACATTTCTGTTCAGAGCCAAATGAAAACTAGGTTTAGATTAAAAGCTGGAATTTGACTGGAATTGTCCTAATCAAAATGAGCTAATAAATTAAATATTTCATCTGTTTTAAAGATGAAGAGTAGTCTAATACTGACACTGAACTCCTTAAACCCAGTCCTTGTGTTACCAGGAAAGTCCACACAAGTTCTCTAAATAATACTTGACCTTACAAAGTAAGCTAAATTAGGTTATTTTTATTCACAGCATGTCAATTAAATTAAATGGTATTCCACAATTTTAATGGCGTTGTTAATTATGTTGAAACCCCTCATAGGTTTTCTGCTGTTACATAAAATGTTGTATATGAATATATACTGTGGATATTTCAGGCTAATATCCTATCCCACAAGTTTTATGCTGGTTATTGTTGCTGGTATAAAAGCCCTGAAACGTTCCATAAGTCACTTCTTATAAGAAGCTGCTGGATACAAAGCAGCTAGAAAATAATAGCTTGGTTTTGGCAGGCCTTAAATTTAACAAATAAGTCCTTAAACTTGAGTCAGGGACTCAGGGAATGCTGTATTTCTCTCTCTCTGTTTTCAAAGGAGAACTTGGGTCACTCAGAAGTCCTTTCTAATCCTTTCAAGGCAGAATAATTAATAGTTCAAGGGCATAAAAACATTCAGTTGTTTGCAGTTGCTTGCTGCTAGAGCAGCTTTAGTTTCTGTCAGCATTTCTGTTAGCAATTCTTTAAGCTGGAGGCTTGTAATTTTAAATAACACTCACTCTGGCCTGAAACTCAGGGATATATGTGTATTAATCAGGGAACTTCAGATACATGTCTGCTTTTTTGCCACAGAGCTAGAGTTATGACCCCTTAGTTCCACTAAAGAAAAAGCTGGCTATCTTAAGGGAAAAATGTATGTATAGCTCTGGAGAAAGCAGAAAGCAATTTGCAAAAAGAGAACAATGAAAATCTATAAAACATCAGATTTATTTCTTGAGGCCAAAACAATCTGCAGCTTTTTTTTTTTTGTTGTTGTTGTTGTTCTTTCCTTTCCATAGAGGAGATATAGGAAAAACTACTCTCCGTGAGGAGAAACTCGGTGTCTTGTGAACTTGGGATTTATTTTCTCGCTACATTTAAGTTCAGTGCTTTGGGGAGCTTCAGGCAGTTTTGGCTTGGAGGCAGTGGGCTGATCTCAGAAGAAGTTGCCAGACAAGAGCAGGGTGAAACACCTAAAGAAACTGAAAGAGGGCAGGCAGAGATTAGACATTGAGAAGCAATTCCTCCCTGTGAGGGTGGTGAGCCCCTGGCACAGGTTGGCTGCCCCAGCCCTGAAAGTGTTCAAGGCCAGGTTGGATGGGGCTTGGAGCAACCTGGTCTGGTGGGAAGTGTCCCTGCCCAGGGCAGGGGCTTGCAATGAAGTGATCTTTAAGGTCCCTTCCTAGGCTCTGCTATGGCTCAGCTGTACTTATTCTTTCTACATTATGGTACATCTCCCAAGATAAAATATTATTTCAGAACAGCCCAAAAAAGAAACACAAATTATTCCTTTAATAGTTTTGTAGTCTTTCTCTGTAAAACCTTTCTACCAGCTGTGTTAAATGCCATTTATCATTTCGCTTTCATATCCCAGACATACAGGTAGATAAAAGAAACTTTGTGAACACAGGGTGACAGCAGTTAGTCTTTAATTAATAAAACAGTGAAATTAACACTCAGATATTCAACTCTTTCTAACTTTCATGCAGCTCATCTACAGGACATATGTTTTATTGCTGCTAAGAAGTGTTCTGGACCCTCATCGATCATAACTGAGTGTGGCTACAGATTCCAGTTGCTTTTAATATATCTCAGGTCCATCACTCTCAGTGTTGTTTCCTTTTGGATATATGAACCTGCCATTTCTTTTTCTTTTCTTGTTGAAACCAGCTTTATGATAAATGACCTCTCCCAAACCAGCACATTAAAATGGTGAGAAATTATTGGACACAATTCCCATGACAGACCAGAAGTAGTTTGAGAGAAGGTCCAGATGGAGAGTGTTTTTGAAAGAGGAAAGATTAATTACTGTTAAGGCACATAGGACAGCCAAAGAGTAGGGAAAGAACAGAAACGTGAAGAAAGAGACACATACACACACTATAAAGAAAAAAAAAGAAAAGAAAAAGAAAAATGCTTACCTTAATAAAACTGCCCCAAACTAATTTTGTTTGCAAAAAAACTTTGGGTAATTAAAATTCCCTTTAGATAATTAAAATTCCACTTTTCTGGCATGTGAAGAAAGGCAAAGCTGTCCCTATTTTTGCCTGGTATCCTGTTAGCCCTACCTTTTCCTATGTTTGCTCCTTGTAGCATGTCAAATGCCTGTCACTGAAAGCACTGTCATTTCTATGGGAGAGGCAGTGTACCATGACTAAGGTTATAAACTGCTAAGCAAACAGAAAAGGCATAAAATGGATAAGAGGGGTGGGAAAAAAAGGAGAACCTGCTGTTAAATAATCCTTTGAGCACTGTTCTGAACAACTTGACAAGATTAATAAGCTTTTCTCATCATAATCCCCTATAAAATGGGATGTGTAGGAACTGGGAATGTCCATTTGTCCTGTCTTAAGCAAAGGACAGGTGATTCGGAGGAACTGATTTTGGATCTGAGAAATATGTGGGCCTATACGCAAGCAGCCTTGAGGAAAGACTTAATTTTCCTACCTTGGAAATGTAGGCTCTGTCACCAAAGAAAATCCCATGGATGCACAGATTCCAATCAATGGACCCTGTCTTCATAGTTCTTTCTGCCATTGTTTTGTGTGTTTGTAAAAGAGTTTAGCAGGACCTGAAAATATTCAGCAAAGTTTTATATTAAGCTTCATTCTCAACCTCTCTCTCTTTTTTTTCTTTGAAGAGGTACATTTGAAAGCACAAATGCATTTCTAGGATATAAACTCAGTCTACATTTCACGTCTAAATTATGTTTTCCAAGATGCCAGGTGAAAGCACTTGTACTTGCAGCCACCCACTGATTAGCAAGAGCATCCCTGAAGTGGAATATTGAACCCTGCAAGAAGGTAGGGCACAGGCACTCAAATCTTCCTGGAAGCATGGAGGAACCATTTCCTCACTGAATTGTAGGCAATTGTCGTTTCTGTCATGCGCAAAATTTTCTGTGAGGAAATTGAAACCATTGTATCTGCTCAAGGACAAACAGCTTATGCTGACTTTATTTTTACCCCCACTTCCCCTTGAAAGCAGGGTTCCCTCTGAGCCCTCACATTGAGAATTAAGCCCTGGAAAGATCTCAGCTTACAGACGGCTCCTGTGATCGACAGTAACAGAAAACCTGCTTTAAAATACCAGCACAGGAAGCTACTGTGCTGTTCTCTGAGTCACCTACAGAGCTGCAAAGCAAGCCATAAATCTGCTAACGGGTCCAGCTTTCTTAGCAAGAGTGTGCACAGCCATATAACATGAGGGGCAAGCACACACATCTCTCCTTTCACCACCTGAAGCCCTGATCGCTGTTCCACTTATAAAGCCCCTGCTGTTGTGGTGGATTTGAAGCTGCAACAAGTGCTGAGGACTCACTGTGGAAATACTTGTCTGCTCATGTCCTTACAGCAAGTAGGAATGGCAGCATTTGAAAAATCTCAAACCTGCTATTTGATAGCTGAAGAATGTGCCCTGTAACTGCCCGAGGATTTGGGGGAGACTTGACCACAGTTGTATCCATTAACAGAGTGGGAATGAGATGCACAACCTCTTTTCCTTACCCCACAAAAAAAAAAGGAGAGGTAGAGGTTGAGAAGGCTGACAAGCTGGAGGCTGGTGTGTTTGATCCACTGGTGTTTTTGGTCCACTACAGAAAGCCAGAGCTTGTCTTGCATTGCTAACTGCAGCTTTAACTGGAAATGCATTTGGAAGGTTCCGAGTGACAGAAGCTGCTGGTGCTCAGCAGCTTCCAGGTCACAGAAACAGCTATTTATAAGTAAGCTCAGGATTGCTGTTAGGCATGTGATTATCTTCTGAAGTTTACAGATTTTCAGTTCTTGGCACCTGATTCTTTGCAACTCTGCTGCTGCTGCTGTGTGAAACCAGCTCTTTAAGTGTGTCTGCTCTGCCAGGCACGTCTGGGACACGTGCAGGGCCACCTCTGATCCCTGACAGACACTCTCCATCTTCTCTGCTGAACTAGCAGAGTATTTTGTTCAGATAAGGAAATGCTGAAATAAGAATCCAGAGCCTTATTTTGAGTTCTTGGAAAAACTCAAGTCTGATAATGTGAGTAATTAATGCTGTAGACAATCATAGAACAGTTTGGGTTGGAAGGAAACTTAAGACCATCTCATTTCAACCCCCTGCCATGGGCAGGAACACCTTCCACCAGAGCAGACTGCTGAAAGCCCCATCCAGCCTGGCCTTGAACAGGCAGCTCGATTCGTGTAGTGCAGCAAACTAGGTCTGCATCTTATTTATTTATCTTTATTTTCCCAGTTCTCCTATTATTATTTTTGTTCACCCTGTAATAGAACTTGTAGCTTCTTTCTCTATTTGTACTTTGATACAAACAGCATGAGTGCTGCCCCTATAAAATATTTTGTCTTGCATTAAATCAAACCCAGGAAGGAAGAAAAAATCAATTTTATCTTCACCTGGACACAGAGATATCAAAACCATTACAGTGAGAGCACAAGGTAATTTTCATCGGGGCAGTGAATAACTTCACTCCCCACTGAGCAGCAGTATGATGCTATTTCTGAAGCTCTCACATTCTAGTCCTTGTTTGGATTTTCTTTGGAAGAAACCTGCAGCAGCCAGTTCCCACTCAGGCCCTGCTTCCTCCAGAAGATGGACACCTTCTGTTCCTGCACATTGCCATCGTCTGTGCTGCACATGTCTGCTGGAGCTGAACAGCAGTACGTGAGAGGGGAAGCCTTGCTCCACCAGACTGTTCTTCCTGGACAAGATTCGTCTCATGTGGACACACAATGGGGAGACGTCCCAGTTTATTGAAGCTGGGGATTGATTCAAATGCACTTCCAGACACTGACATGCCCTGAGGTGTGAGTTATCCTGACAGGAGTCAAGGTCAAGCACGGGCTCTCGTGTGCCAGCAAAACAGATGTTTAATCAAAGCCATATAAAATATTTACAGGGAAGCTGCAGCTGCTGGTGAAGCGCAGCACATGACACGTCAACTGATATGAAAGGTTTAAGGAAAATCCTGAGATGTGGCCTGGCAATGGCTTAAAATAAATAATTTGTCATGAATCTAGTTTTTCTCCTTCTTAAAGCCGGGTTGGATCCAATCTGTCTAAATTAAGGTTCACTTTGCCAGGCTGCTCAATGCTTCTGCCACACACAGGAATGATAATAGTTCCCATAAAGCTTCTTCAGGTCCACACTTCACAGTTCATCTGAAGCTGAAGGCATTACATTTCTGGCAGCCTCCAGCAAAGCATGACAGGATGGCACTGGTTTCCAGTTCTGGCTTTTAATGCTTCATGTGCTTAAGTCAATAACCACTCTTATTTTCTGACATGGTGTGTAATGATGAAGATGTGGGCGGAAATGTAACTTGGACTTCATGCAAAGAAAGCAGACAGCTTGTGATTTCCCCTCTTGACTCTGAAAACTATTTATTACCTGCTTATTAAAAATTCCTCTTCCAGTGCAAACTGGAAAAACCTTTGGAGTATATCCTCTTCCTTTTTCTCTTAATGTTTCCAGGCAGAAGCTTGCTCAGAATTTCACACCAGCAGATTGCTCTTTCAGCTCTGTGCTGGCAACAGCTGGGGATCCACAGCCATGCAGAGCCTGCTCTGCCCCTTCCAAAGAACAGAATGTCTGCAAAGGATGTTCAGCAGTTTGCTTGTTTGAACCCCTTCTTTAAGACGAGTGGAACTCACATTATTGCCTGCCCAGCTGGCACAGTGATTCATGCACGGACAAATTACCAAGATAATAAAATTGACACTCGGAAATAATTACTCTTTAATTTAGGAGGGAATTAAAAACAGGGGCACGATCCACTGCAAGTAGTTTTACTTGCAGAGTAGCTGATTAAGCACAGTCCTTCTCATTTAATCTGACTGTTCACAGGGAGAAACAGTGCCCTTGTTGGAGCTGAGGGCAGAAATCCCACTGAGTTTTGTTGAGCTGGGATCTTACTTTCCACATATAAGTGCAGGTGCAAGAATTTGCAGACTTAGACTCTTGAGCTGGGTTTTTGATGCATTTATATTGCATTTTTCTCTCCAGGAACCTCATAAGCAGGGCAAAACCCACTTTCACAGCCAAGTCTATTGTTTGTGTAGGATTAACTTCTGGTTAACAGGAAATATGTTTAAAGTTACTTTCTTTTGAAAACTGGTGAATAAGGAAACTTTTTTGCTTGAAAAGCCAAACAAAATTTTTAAATGGGATTTTTAAATCAATGCTGGGGCTTTTGAGAAAAGCTGAGTGGTCTTGGATTCCCAGACTTGTCTAACTATCTTATTTTTAATTCAAGTAGAGTTTATTCTTCCTTGCCCAAGGCGGGAAGGGTGAAACTAGATGGTCTTTAAGGTCCCTTACAACACAAAGCCATGACTCTTCTACAGTTCCTTTCAAAGACTATTTGTGTGAGGGACCCTGCATCCTTTCAGTGCAGAGTGACATAATCATCATATATGAGCACACACGTACAGTTCTCTCTTTTCCTATCTAGTGTTATCACAGATTACAAAAAATTATAAAGTTTGCCACTGTTTAACATCAAAAAAAATCTTTCTGCCCCTGGGCACCCTTGAAAACTGTAAGAGCATGAAGGTATGAGAACAGAAATAAGATTCTTATTAAAGAGGTGTAGAAACTTAATTTCTGTTGAAATATTTATTCCTCTTGAGGGTCTGGCACTGAGTTTGACCTGGTGGCAGCAGAGATCTGCAGGTCAGTTTTACTGAGGTATAAAACCTGAGTAAAACTAGCCTGGGCAAGGTCAGGTAGGTGTCAAGGTCTCTCTTTGCTTCAGACTGAGATGCAAAGCCACGTATTAACAATGAGGATCTTACCAGGAGATAGTGTGCTAGCTAGCCCAGGTACCCTCCACGGAAGCCTCTTTATTTTCTTCAGTGAAACGAATGTCAAATGTAAGTCAAATTAGCCATTAAATCTGATCATTTTTGGCTTTGGATGCCTATCAACACACATTGGTTCAGAGGATTCCCCAGAGATATTTTTGTATCAGGGCTGCCAAGCATTGGAATGGACAGCCCTGGAAGGTGGTGGATTCAACAGTGATCCCTGGAAGTTTCCAAGAAACAACTGGACATGGCATTTAATTCTCTGGGTTGGACTTGAGGGTCTTGGAGGCCTTTTCCAGCCATAATGATTCCATGACTCTATGCTTATGGACAGTAATCCATGCTTTTATTAAGATTTCATGATCATACAGCCTCTTACAGCAGTTTGATATTTAGCAAACATTGATTTCACTAAATCAGTCTGTTTATCTATCAAGTCTGCCAACCTTCCCAGAGCAAATGGTTTCATCTTTAGTCTTGAAGAATTACATATGGATAGCAGAAAGAGAGAGAGCGGGACAAGGGGTGCAGGAAGCAGAGCACAAATAACACCTGGTGTCATCTTGCACTTTCCTGGGCGAAAGGAAATATTTGCACTGTGTAGCCCACATCTATTTAATTAAAGTTCAAAGCTTGAAAACTATGCCTTGCTTTTACATACCTCCGTAGGGAGAGCCGAAAGAGCGGCAACGGCTCGGGAGAGCGCGGGAATGGGATGTGGGAGACAGCCAAAACCCAGCAAAGTTACCACTTAGAAAGCCATACTCAACCAAAACAAAACAAAACTGTGCCTTTTTTTCCAGGAAATAGGGCTCACCCACAGTTACTTATCTCTTAGCTGAGGTTATACGCTTTAGAATTTAAGAGGAAGGATGCTGGATGTATTCTCATTTTCTCTTCAATTGAGTGAAACACTTTTTCAGGAAATTCAAAATGAAACCCAACCTAGGCTGCACTTTACAGGCCAAAAATATCAACTTGTTCACTAATGAAGAGCTTAGATGCTCTTCCAGGAAAGGAAGATTGGAAAAGGGAGAAAAAAATTCAGCAGATCATAAAAGAGAAGAAAATAGTGCTGTCCATTTCAGATATGGATCCAAAAAATTATCAACACAGTTTTAAACAAGTTTTAGCTTGCAAGAGTAGTTTGCACAGACTTCTAAGAAGATTTTCAATTTAATTATGTTTCTCATATGTCCTGTTTCTGCATTTCCTCAGTGGTAATGGAGCATGCTGAACATCAGGGACCAGAAGAACAGAAGGGTGTAAAAGCAAGAAGTCATTGCATTAAGACATCACAATCATACACTTTAAAAGATTACACTAATTCAAATCCTGGGCAAAAATCCATTGCACTTTGAAACTCTCACCATTTCTAGGAGAAACTAAATGAAAATTGCATTAAACCTTGAACTGCTATGCTTTCTGTTTATTTTGTACTCTCTTCTTTTCATACTGTTCTGACCTTTTTACTGCTGGTCTCCTCTCAAAAAACAATAGCACTGTGCAGTCTTCAGAGAACACAGGTAGAGCTTCCTTTTTTTTCTATTTTTGGCAAGTTGTCAGCTACAAGCAAGAGAATTCTTATCCATGCTTGAATTAACATATTTTCAAGGTGATATAAAGTGCCTTTACAGACCCCCCCAGAAATAAGAAAATGTCTTAGGTGGTTTGGGATATATTACAGTATTTTTCTCTCCAAGTAAATATAATTATTTTCTTTGTCAGTGCAGAGAGGTGCATAATAAAGCTTTATTAGCTCAAAGCCAGAGCTGAAGGAATAATAAATAAAATAAACCCATCAATACAGGAATCTGCAGTTCATTTGGCTGCTTTGCATATATTTTAATGTATTCCTGTCTGAGATGTGATGCGAATGATGCCTTGTTTGTATGACTTGTTATAGAAAATTTATATTCTTCTACATGCTACTGTTTGCACCTGAATGCGGCATTTCCAAGCAAATGTGCAGTTGTTAGCTAAAAATAACAAAATCCTATCTCCTAGAGGATGAGAAACTCTGGTTAGTTAAACCTGGGCATCATGACCTCAGCTCTCACAGTGGGGAAGACAAGGTGATGAAGCCAGAGGCTCCCTGAGCGTGGAAGCCTGTAAATGCAAATTCCTTTGTGTGAATGTGAAAAGGGACTTTTAATAGAAAATCTTCCACATGCATTTATTGAAGGACTAGAACATTTATTTTAACTCCCCTCCCCACCTTCACACTACGAGGAGCTTAGTCCCTGTGAAAAAAAGAAATTCAGAATGCACTTTCCTCCCATTAAGTACGAAAGAAAGAACAGAAAACCATCCAGCACCTACTTCTCTGCCTAGAAAAACCCCTCCTAAAAGCTTTAAAAGTATTGAATTTGGACCAATTTTCAGCTGTTTTTTACAGAAGTCTTAAAGTGAATTTTGCTTTTACATGGGTATAAATGCCTGCAGAGAAGTAAGAGGGTTCAATGAGAAAAGAACTGCCGGGTAGGGGGATGCTTTCAAAAGCCAGCAATCCACAGCTGTAGTTGTAATGAATAAGATGTTTTAAAAAATATTGGGTTTTAGCCAAAGTTGTGGGCTTGATTCAGGAGCTGGATGGTGAAATTCCCAGGTGTATTTCTGCAGCACATCTGTTCTGGCCTGAAGCACCTGTTGGGCCCAAAATGAGTAGCACAATCTGAGTTCCTGTCAAGGTAATTTAGCTTTTGCTGAGCTCGCACTCTCCATTCTTCCCCACCTGCACTCTCCCACCTCCAGCTGCACCTCCACACTGGGTATTTTGTGTTCCATCAGGTGGCTGTGCACTGGCTGTTGACCCTGCTAAAATCCACTCTTCTCCTACAGGGCTGGCTTTTGGCTGGGTTTGTGAGCTGATCCCATTTTCCACATCATCGTGCACTGAGACAAGGCTGCTGATGGACAGGTACACAGTCAGGGTCAGACAGGAGAGTGGGGGGCCTCCTCCAGCAGCAGCAACCTCTGATTGCTGGAGCCTTTAGGGCTCCCTCACCTGCTGTCTGGATGACTTTTCATGAGAGCTTGGACTTAGCTGAGGGCTTTTAGAATTACAGAACCATTTAGGTTGGAAAAGACCTCCAAGATCGATACTGGCACTGCCAAGTCCACCCTAAACCAAGTCCCCAAGTGTCCTTTAAATCCCTCCGGGGACAGTGACTCCATCACTTCTCTGGGCAGCCTGTTCCAATGCCCAACAATGCCCAATGCCCACCTCTGGGAATAATTTTTTCCTAATATCCAATCTAAATCTAATCCATGTGTCAGTGCATCCACCACTGGATCATTCTTGGTGGATGCTGGCTGGGGTGTGCTCATGGTAAGCACCATTCCCAGCTGTACTTTCCTTTCTGTGTTTAAATAGCTTGAACACGATGTAGGTTTACAGTAAAAATAATACAGATTGTACAGACACTTTTTTGCACGTGCATTCGATTTCTTGACCTGCCTTAAAATGTTTCAGAGCTATAGTGTTTTAAAGGGAAATTGTGGGAGCCAGGGGAGCCTGGCCTGAGCTGGAGGGGTTGTTAAAGAAACAAAGGAAGGCCGGAGTGGCTAGATCATTACCAAACAGCCCAGCTACACGGTTCCTGCTTCCCTAATGAGCCTGACAGCATGCAGTGCCACCTCTCCCTTCTTATGTAAAGCTAATCCCTTGCCCTCTCTGACAGCCACTATTTACATTTGCAAATGAATCCATCTTCCCACACTCCCCCCCTTGCTCTTTGAAGGGAGCAGGAGGAGACAGGACCAACAGCACGGTCCGGTCCTGCCAGGACAGCACCGGCCCCTTGGCCAGGTGTGACTGGGTGACAAGAAAACCGCTGTGGGATGTCTGAGCTGATCCCAAATTTAAAGTTTGGCTGGGGACAGTGCTGGCAGACGCTGGTTTTCTTCCAGCATCTCTCATTTCCACATTGCCACCTCGCTGAGGCCATTGCTACCACGTATTTCTTGTTACCACGCTGAGGCCATGCTGCTGTAGCAGGGCAGGGACCCTGCTGCTCTCCTCTGCCCCTCGGGCCTGCACCCTCACAGCTCCCATGGCTGCTTTGAGATAGGTTAAAGCCAAACTTGCCAAACTAGGAGCCAGACGAGCCAAAACCTGATCTTTTCCAAGGAAAGTCACAAGTGATTTGTGGTGTCCGAGCTTCTTGTGGCATGAACGCTCCTGAGGGAAGGGAGGGACTGAGGGACGGCAGACAAAGGTCGCTGTGAAGCGCCACCCGGCCTCATCCTCCTGCACCATTTCAATCAATTCTTTCTGGGGGGTGAGGCAGTGTGAAAAGCAATGAGATTTTGTGTTCCGTTCTCTCTAATGACAGCTGCGTCATTGATTTGACTAATTGGCTGGGAATGATCCTGCAAACGCATTTTTTATAGGAGAACCAAGGCGAGAAGTCATCCCCCCCACGCCCTGCCTTCAGCGTGGGATCTCACGGCAATCGCTAAATACACCGAGCGGGGAGGGGGGAGAAAGGTGGGAACGTATGGGCTCTGTTCCTTCCTTTGTTTCCATGAATGAGCAGCAGTTCCCCCGCCAAGGCCGGCACGGCGAGCGGGGCAGCGCCAGCCCTTCCTGCAGCCCGCAGCGGGGAGCGCTGCCCGCCCATTGAGAG
The DNA here is from genome assembly GCA_013401095.1 of Passerina amoena. Taxonomy (NCBI): domain Eukaryota; kingdom Metazoa; phylum Chordata; class Aves; order Passeriformes; family Cardinalidae; genus Passerina; species Passerina amoena. The sequence goes on from WBNP01000607.1 coordinate 862,465, forward strand.
CCCCCAAAGAGGGGCTTGTTCTGCCCAAATGCCGGGCCTTGCTGGAGCTAAGCTTATCCTCGGAGCCGAATACATAAATACGAGATTACCGGCGGGCCCTGCAGCCGGGCTGGGGCTGGAGGAAGTGTTTGTTTTCCTTTCTGTCACTAGGCAGCGGGAGACCCGTCGCCTTTGTTCTGCGGGTCGTACTGCTGGGGATGGCAAATATTGACATACATGGAGCTGGTTTTCATTTTCACGTGTTTCTTGTTACCCCTTACAGCTGTGTGCTTTGGCTTTTCTCTTCTCTTGTCTTCTTTTTTTTTTTTTTTTTTTTTTTTTTTTGTGGTTTTATTTTTTTTGACCCTGCTTCAATGTTTTCCAGCGCTGGTGATACCATGATACCATCCCAGATTGTGCATTACAGCCCTGTAACCTCTGGCATGGCTTGTCCAAATGACCTGGGAGCTTCAGACAGGGAATCTCCTGGAGAAACTGCACTTCCCTTCTGGTCCTTTTGCAGTTGTCATTTCAGCTCAAGGTCCAGAATCGCTGCCAGGTGCTGCCTATTTCATTGTGCTTCTGCTTAGGCTGTACCTGGGTGGTTCTTAGAGGCAGAAATAAATTTGTCAGGGTTGTCAGACATAAAAAGGAAAGGAGTGACACACAGAAACAAGCATTTTGCCCAACTTAGCCTTTTCTTCTTTGCAGCTTTGTTGCTTCAGTTGATTTTCTGTGGTGCATTTTAGTGCAAATTATTTCTACCTATTACTGGCCATAGAAAATACTTGTTTCTGTTACTGATCAGATCCTCAATTCAGGATATTTTCATACAACTCAATGCACTCAGGTAGAGGTATCTTCCAGGAAGAAAAATAGGCATATTAGAAAATTCTGGGAATGACCACACAAAACCTGCAATACAAAAAGAAAAAAAAAATAGGAAATGCAGGCACAGACAACAAAAATCAGCCTGGTACCATGACAACAATTTTGTAAAATTAATGTGCATTTTCCCTTAATCACTGTGGAAAAACAGGAAATTATAATTTACTACTGAAATAAATATTTGCAGTACTCTCAACATGCCACATACAATGGGATCCACTTAAACATTTGACGTTGTACAAAGGAAACAGTCAACTTTTTTGAGTCAAAAATGCATTCACAAATAAAGGGCTGAGAGAAAAGCCATGTAATCTTTGGGGTAATTGCTCAGCCTTTTGAGTAACTTGTGTGTTTGAGAGGGTTTGCTAAGTCCTGTGGCAACAAAATGTCTCCATAGTTCATACTGATGATAATACCAGAGGTAAATTCCAGTTCCATGTGTCTCTTGTCACCTGTTTCTGCTGCATAATTTAGCTTCCCAAATGCTGTGCATAGACAAATATCCCTTGCACTGGCACATCCTGTGCAGATCATCCTTCTTTTCTCAGTATTTCTGAAGCATCTCAGTAACTGTGGTGCCTTTTCAGAAAAAAAAAAGCCATTTTGGAAATGATTGCCTTTGCAACAGTCGCCTCAAGTTTGCTGTGAACAAAAGGCAGAGCATTCTGCTGCTGTGTGCAGTGATTGAGCTGCTCAGCCTATTCCTCTATGAATATCCAATTACCCCTTTGAGCTCCTGTAGTGGAGAGGGAGGGGAAGGCGGGAGGTATTCTCATCATGCTGCAATTATGATTCTTCCACTGTCCTTTCCCCTTCTTCTGAAAATTATCCAGACTGGAAGGGAGTCATTACCGAGCTGATCATGATAGCATGTATTCTTTAATAAATATGCTCACAATGGCTGGGGTGAATAACGCTCAAGTGACAAAGGATTGCCTCATAGGTGGCTCTGTGATTAGCCATTGACCTCATGTGTGGTTTTTCTCCCACCTGGGTGATTGAAGCATCTGAAAAAGGAGCACAGAGCTCTGATTATAAATTACAATTTCTGATCAGAACCGTTGAACTGATAATAACTCATCGTGCAATCCGTGAAACATTCAGGTTTCACAAACCCCTCGTGATTAGAGTCCTCACAGAGAAATGGCAACATGCCTGAATCACTCAAAATTTTAATTTGTGAACGTAATCATAAATCAAGGTTCTCTTCATAGGAGGGCCTTGCCCTTTTTCTGCTTGTTCAAGCGCAATTTTGTTCAGTGAGAAGTAAGGCCAAGCGCTGGGTTTGGGACAGATCTAAAAGGAGGGGATGTTGCTCTTCGTGGACCCAGTATCAAAGCTGTTCATCAAAAGGTCAACATCCTTCATCTGCAAACAGCACCCAGGGTCAGCTCTCTGATGTCAAAACATGCCTGGTCTAATTCTATCAATTTCAGGCAGTTCTTTGAAGGCTGGGTCTTTACAGGCCTGACCCAATTCTAGCACAGCATCTCTGGCTGCCTCCACTTGAAATTTGCCATGTCTAGGACAAGAGGTAAACCTCTTTGTGCCAGGGTGAAAGCCAAGCTGTTATATGTCCTTAAAAGTCTTCTGGAACCTGCCCTGGTTTATGTAACCCTGCTTCAGAGCAGGACACTTGAACAGCAATCCCCATCCTCAGAAAGGTGGTTTCCAACAGACCTCTCTCCTGAATGAGGATTGTAGCTCAATTTGGTTTAAAAACATAGACTAATATTGACACTGCCCTCATCCTCTCATGTGATGATTTATTTCCTCAGCAGAATGAGCTCTCCCATAAAAAAGGATGTTTGATACAGGACAATAAAGTTTGATTTACATCATGATTTCTGCTGCCCCAAACCACTGGCAGAGAAATTCAATTTTGCCCTTATCACCAGAACAGTTTGTGTTGGAAGGGGCCTTAAAAGATCATCTCATTGCAACTGCCCTGCAATGGGCAGGGACACCTTCTATGAGACCAGAATGCTCAAAGCCCGTCCAACCTGACCTTGCCTTCAGTTTTCCTTATTTAAAAAAAGAAGATTAACAGGTGAAAAATAGAAAAGAAAGATGACTTGGTGTACACAGAGGGATGAAGGTGTATACGATATATAATGCACTACCAAATCCATGCTTAGTGCCCTGTTTTTATTTCAGCAGCATTATAGCACTAAATTATTTATCAAACAGATTAACAGTATGTACATGTATATTTAATGTAGAAATTATCATCCATTTACAGAAGGGTTTTAAATTAGCACATGGGAGAAGCTCCTTCCTTGGGTGCTTGCCCTTCATTATAGCAGCTGCGCTTCCTCAGCCTGTGAAACTCGTCCTATTTTTGAAAATATTTCTCCAGATTTTGACACTGTTGAGCAGAGTGCATTACCAGTTAGCCAGAAATGGCCTGATCCCACTGCCTGAAAATCTTCTGGAGGGAAAACCCACTTGCTGCATGACATGACAGCTCCAGAAACCAAGCTGTTGCTTAGCCACCCTCCCAAGTAATCCAGCTCTTCCAAGTCTTCCAGCACCAACATCTGCTCAGCTAAACTCTTAGTGCACCCCAGGGATCTGCCACTGGCGCACTGAAGTCTCATTTCACTGAGGTAAGGGTGCAGACATTTTAAAAATACTGAGCTGGAGTTCAAGCAGAGTTCTTAAAGTGAAGGTGGGTTTTGTGTAATTTTTGCAGTTTGAGAAAGATCAGGCCTTTGCAAGTTCAACTTACTCATTTCCCAAAGCTGAAAAGTGCGTGTTTTCTCATGCCTGCAACCTTCAGGTTGATTTTCAGAACCTGGCTTCCTCCTCCACTCAGCATAAATGTTATGGTATTCCTCTTAGGTAGTGGAACAAGCATTTCTTTGCAAAGACTTGCTTTGAGTTATTCTGGGCAGCTCTCAGGAGAGGGAAAACATAATAACAAAAGATTTAACTACAGTTTGCAGCGCTGCAGCCAGGGAAAGAATCAGCAGTGTTACAACTAAATATTTATAGCAGAAGCCTTGCTGAAGAGCTCTGTACAGTAAATAATTACCATATTGCTTCAGTCAGGACTTCTCTGATGCAAGCCAGGCACAGTTCATTCCTACCACCACTTCAGGGTGGGAAGAAGCCATCCCACACATCCCAGTTGTGTGCTCCAGAGTTACTACAGCTCTGGAGACACCTGCCCCATCCCTGATACCACCACCAATGCATGTATGAGAGTGAAACACTACCTCTGGTGTTAATCAGGACATCCTCCTTCATTTTCTATTTTGGAGGACAAATCTCTTTTAATACTTCAGATATCCAAAACAATCTACTTATCTTGGCCTGCAAAACTTTCATCTGAGGATCAAAAATATGCTGGTGCATTAGAAATATGAATTTACCCTGTAGGATAATGTATTTTAATCCTTTAGTGAGCCAGCTCTCCTCCCAGTTTTAAATCAGGGAGGCCTCTCAGCAATCTAAAAGACTTGAAAGACTTGATTCTCTCCTGCATTAATGCACACACATATTATCGCTAATTGTTTAGTCTCTCTTTAATCTATTTAAATGCATAATACAGACTTCAAACATATTATTCTATTTCCATTTCAAATTGCATGTGAGTCATTAAGCAGAGAGATTTGTTCATTGCTGGTTTTTAAATGTGAATATAAGGGCTAGATTCTACCATAGTGTTAGGTGGAGATAATTACCTTTTCACCTGAGTGTCACTGTCATATTTTCTGAAAAATCCTCTGTGCCCAGGATTTCTCTCCTGGGAAGCTGAGAAGCCTCAGAGAAAAAATGAAAACAATAATTATCTAATTTACTTCTCCTGTGTTTTGCTGCTTTAGAATGTAGTTTAAAGATTGTTTATCCAACATGTAAATTGTTTTGACTTAGTGACCAATCATGGTCCAGCTGTGTTGGGACTCTGGCGAGAGAGTCGCAAAATTCATTAGTATCTTGTTGAGTCTTCTGTACGTACCCTTTCTCTATTCTTTAGTATAGTTTTAGTAGAGTTTAATATAGTATTCTTTAATATAATATATATTAAAAAAATAAATTAGCCTTCTAAGAACATAGAGTCAGATTCATTTCCTTCCTGCCGCGAGGGACCCCAAAAATACCACACCTGAGTGCTGGTAGTGGATGCCTCTCACAGGGTTGGGTGCTCAGGTTGGGTGTTCTGTTTTCATTTCTCCCTTTCTTTTCTCCTTTACTTCACATTAGAGAGATTGAACTTGTTAAACCTGGGTATTTGTACTTGACACATGAATTTATTATTCTGTAGAAATGCTTCAAGACTTATGAAACTTGTGAAGTGCAGACCTGAGGCAGCTCTTAGGTAAAGGTTTAAATGACAAGGAGAGAAAAACAGGCATTAAATAGTGTCATAATCTTATGTAATGATAGCAAACTTACAGTTTTTTCTCTTATGAAGTCCCAGAGCATATAGACAAGGCAGTTCAAAATGGTTGACAGCTCAGGACTGGTGGATGGAGCAAGTGATAGACAGACTCTAGAGCAATTAAAAGCTTTCCTCAAATGGGAGAGCTTTCATTTTTAAGAGGTTTGAGAAGTTATAGTATGAGGTTGCCTCTGATTGTGTTTATTTGCACCTACAATTCACATCAGCACAGTGAAGCACAGTGTCCAGAGGAGGCAGGACAAATAACACTCCATATTTCAACCATCAGTTGTCCCAAGGGCATTTACCTCATTAATGAGGATGATAGCTTCAATTTTTCTCTTGAGAGTCTTTGAAAGGAGGTGATTGATACAGTTGCATAACAGTGACATATAACTTCTGTAATTTAAGCAATAAACTCTGTTTCACCTCTTAAAAAGCTCCGGGGACTATGGTAAAGTTGGTGAGAATTCTCTAGGTTATCCTGTGAAACAGTGCCCTTACATTAAGTGGTAAAAATAGGGAAAAAAGAGAAAATACTGAATGCATCATGCAGAGACCCTTGTGCCCATAGTCTCTCAATAGCAGCCCTAGTATGCCCACAAGGCATTGTCAGGAGAAAGCCAGATGACACCTTAGAGACCAAAGAGCAAAAAAAGAAAAAATATAAACCCCTCTCTTGATTGTTTTTTTCCTGATAGAACTGGATTTTAAAATAAATTTATTTTGTCTCTTTCATACAGCCAATGATTTGCCATTACAAGCAGGGCAAGCTCTGTGTATCATCAGGAGGTCTGGACAACATCTTTTGTACAGATGGAGCAGTCAGACATTACTTGAGCAGTCAAAGTTGCCACGGATGGTTGTTTTTATTGGTAACTAATGGGAGATATTTCCAAGTTGCTTATAAAGATGGTTGCATGGAAAAAAAACTATTATGGAGGAACAAGGCCATGGTATTTATAGGGTGATTCTGCTGAAACAGTTCTTTCTGTGATAAAAGCTCTTTGAGAGAATTGGCTGAATCTACAACAGCATCTCTTTTGGAAGATGGAGTGTTTGGTCAATTCTGCATGTAGACAGTAAAATGTCGCTGGAGATCACACATCATCAGTGCTGTGATGCAGCTTGGTCTGCAACATGGATCTCTTGGATCTTTTAGGTAATAATTTGCTAGTAGACTGAAGGATAAAACAGTTGTTTTTTTATATGTGGGTATGTGTATATATATATACTAACATTTCTTTATAATGAAATTATTTGGCACAAGAGAATACGTGCAAAACAATGCTTGGGCTTTGGTATCAGCTCTATGCTGGCTTCAACACAGCCTCCCAGTCAATAAATTTCAAAGATCATCAGGAGTTACATCCACTGATTAGTTTTGGTTATAAAATCTCAGTGTTCTGCTGTCTTGCCATGCGCCAGATTTTCTGCTGCAAGTGTTTCACCTCCTAATGGAGTGTGAGGAAGAAAAGCTGAGCACAAACACTGTTGATTCAATGAATTTGCAGCCTGCTTAAAGAACTTGGCTCTGCCCTAACAGGATTTTATGGGAAACAAAAGAAGAAAGGAAAATGGGTTGTCTGACAGAATAGAAATCCCCTGGTTTTCTGATGCCAAACTCATCTCAGTGCCACGTGACAAGATGGCCCAGCAACACATCAGCAAGCACTGAGATCAGAGTGGTTCCACATTCATGAAAAAACCCCATCGAGCACCATTAAATCCCTGCAATGACCTTCAGATGAAAACATTTCGTGTGGGTGTGAGTGGAGAAGAATCCTGTAACTAGTTTTATCTTGGCAATGCTAAGCTTGTTGGAAATGTCTTTTAAATAGAAACACTGGGCAAAAGCAGCTCCTGGGACATCTGGAGCGGGGAGTGTCCAGGGCTGGGCTTAGACACGTCCTTCCCTCTGCAGGGGTGGGGAAGCTGCTGGACCCCAAATCACGTCCCTGCCCATCTCCTAACAGCACCAGGGAGCCTCTGAGAGGGCAGGGACCTGGCAGAACCAGACTTCCCGGCTTCTTCTTCCTTCCCTCAAGTCAGGGAATGACCAGGGTGAGGTCAGGAGGTGAGGGTGCATCTCCACATCCACCTCCTTAAGGGTGTCCAGCAGCCCTGAAGATGCCAAGCACTTATCCCATTATTCCCTTTTGGCAAGAACACACCCATGATTACTAAGAGACTGACATTTTAATTTTGAGACATGCCTGGTAGAAAACAGAGGGGAAAAACATTCAGGATCACACTCTCTGGCTCATCTCTGTGTTTGGTTTGAGGCAAGACTTGTGAAATGTCAGCCTTGGAGTCAGAAATGAAATGACAATTCTGGGTTACCTATGTGTGGCATTTTGACTGGACAAACTCAGCAGTCCACTCCTCCCCTGAGCTGACTCCCAGGACAGCCCACTGGATTTCATTTTTCATGAAGTAATATTGTTTTGAAGGAGGAAGCACAACAGAACCATAAGCATGCTGGATATTAAATATTTTATTGTATAAATATTGTGTTGCATTGGATTGCTTGATGGGAGAAAGGACACATGGTTGAACAAAAACTCTGTCTCGGTACAGTTTTTTTGGGGGAGGGTTATTTGTTTTTCTGGGGGGGTTGTTGGGTTTTTGTTGTTTTTTTGGGGTTTTGGGGGGTTAGTGGGATACATCTCCATCAATAGCAATTAGATACCTGAGCGGCAGCACCCCTGTCTCTGGAGAGGGATCTTGTGGTCCAGCAGGAACCCAGCACTGCAATGGGAAGCAACTGGTGAAAGATTTCAAAGATGGAAGCACATCACAGCTGAGTAATGAACAACTCAGTGCAGGTTTTACAATAGTATTAAACATTGGTTTAGTATAAATTCTGCCAAAAATCTATGTTAAATCCACAGCAACAGCATTAGTTTTTTTCTTGGGCAGCCCAGTTTTGGGCTGTAAGTGTGCATTAAATCCTTGCTGGAAGAGAAACAAGTAATCTGAGCCCCTCAGCATGATCTCTCCAGCTTAGCCCTCTCTCTTATTACGGTTGCTCCCCCAGACTAGTGCTTTGAATGTAGCTGAACTCGGAGAAACTACTGAAGCCAGCAGGAAAAGGTAGAGGTGTCAAACATCCTGAGGGATCTCCGAGCAGGGAGCACCAGCTCTTCCCCTTCCTGCGGGGTCTGCTTGCATCCCAACCTCTCTGAAAGTAAAACACCAGAGGAAACACTTACCATTTTCTTTTCTATTAATCAACATCCCTTTGTCTTCATGGGTGATAATTGCTCCTGACTTTCACTAAGTGAAAACCAGCGAGCCAAATCCACTGCTGGCATTCGCAGTGGGAGCATCGCTGGGAATGGGGAAGGATGTGACAGGGACACTTTCTGGGCTCTCCTCCTGTGCCCAACACCTCCACAGCATTACACAGGGCTACTGGGACACAATTCCTTCCCTTTTAAATGGGAAGGCTCAGACACAGTGTTTTCTTGTCATTTTTATTAATTATGATTTATACTTACAAGGATCGTTTTAAGCTGTCGGCACAGGAGGATTGGTGGCAGAGCTCTTCAGTCCTTTCTCCGGGGACATGATGGTATTAATAATATCATCATTTTCTATTTTTTTTCCAATCTATTATAAAATCCATGAAGCATAAGAACAAGCCTTTGAAGCACCTTCTCCTCTCCCCTGTCTCTGACAGGAGCTGGTAGCAGTTGCTGAGGGAAGGGGCTAATTATGTACTCTCAGATAGGCAACTGCTCTATCAGGCAATTATTTGCTGGATTTATTTTCTTTTTTTTTTTTTTTTGTATTTTAAAAATGAAGGGTTTAAATAGTGAATGCAATACGTAATTACCGAGGCGAATTCTGAAACGCTGAAGGGAAAATGACACATTGCATCTCAGCGGGATAAATCTGCTAAGATTTCAGAACTTATTTATTTATCCATTCATTTATTTATTATTAATTATTTATATGAAGATGTTCTCATTTCCCCTGCACGTTTTTTTCTGTGTCTAAGAATTGCAGCCTTTTTTCATCTCAGCTGTTAGAGGCACACCTTTAATGGTGAGCCTCTTGAAATTTGGTTCTTGAAATATGCTATAAAATTTTAGGCTGCTCCCTTTCTCACCCCTTCTTGTTTTTTTTTTTTTCCCTGATGCCTTTTATTTTTATTTTTTTTTTAACATGGCATTTTAAATCTATAAAGAGATGCATTTTGTATATTCTTCCCACAATAAAAATACTAGAGAGCTTAGAAGCAAATACGCTTCCAATCTTTAGCTTAATTTTGCAGGGCCTATTTTTGTTTTATGAATTCAGAAATAACTGTGCAGCTCCTCTGCTGTGATAAATTAAAACTCTGCAGCTAAGACAACTAATATAAGGTGAAAATATGCCCTCCATAAACTAGAAGGTTGTTTGATTAGCCCTATTGTTTGTTCTTCAGAGGATATATATCAAAATAAAGCTCATTATTTGAATTATCAATAAAGAAAATACCTGGTTTGTTCCAAAGAAAAGCTGGCTCTTCTTCAATTCTGCTGCTTTCAAAAATGAAAGTGGTAAATAACCTCCAGAAAAAGGAGAGCTGTTCCTAAAATGTGGATCTCCTGTTCCTAAATGAGCAGAGTCACATCACTGAAAAGATTGATTGCTTGGACATCACAAAAGTGGAACTGCATTATAGTAACATTATAATGCTGCATCCCTGCTGCTGCTACCCTGAAATGGTGCCCATTTCCAAAGCAGGCAGTGCACTAGAGGCACTGATCCTCCTGGAGAGTCCACGACCCAATAAATGTGTTCCAGCCCAGTGTACAGCCCTCATAAATCAGCTCATTATTTCCTAGGCATCACTAGATGTAATTGAAATTGGTGTCATGTTTCTAACCCCTGCTCACAGAGCATGTGTGTGGAAATGGGCTAAAAACTGCTCAAGAGATGTTTTGACCTTAGGTGACCTTCGTTTAATATCTTTCATATGACACAGAAGAAAATAACAGTGTTAAAGAAGAAATTAATGTAATTTCAGGGAGTTATCTCCAGCAGCCTCATAAGGTCATTTATGAACTCCAGTAATCATGGTGGATGCCCTTCTCATGTGTGCTGATTGAGAGGTCAGAATGGAGACATTTTTACTTGTTTTTAGAGCTTCACAATGATTTGCTGAGTGATATCTTTCTTTTTTTTTTTAAGAAAAAAAGGACTTCACTAGAGTGTGGCTTAGCAGAATATAAGAAATGGAAATTTATGCCAGGAAGACAGGAAAGCATCTCTATTACACAGCCTGGGAGGTTTTGCATGCAGCCCCACATCACAGAAAGTGTGGAGAGAATGGAAATGCAGCGCCTTGGAGCATCTCCCTGCCTGGAGACTCTCCTGTTGTCTCAGGCCAGCTCCCAATTCATCCAGGAGACAAAGGAAGGCCTGGAGATGAAAGTCCAAACCTGCTGTCACCCTGTCACAGCAAGAGGAAGTTCCAGACAACACCTAAGTGTTGTTTAGCTCCGTATTGAGCCCGAAGCTGTTTGAAATGAGCAAACAGACTTTGATGTGGCAGCACAGGATCTGCTGTCCATCGCCACAGGGGGGATCCTCCAGGGGCAGGTGATCCTTGGCAGCTCCATGGAGAGGCACAGAGAAGGCTGGAGAATGGATGGGTGCCCATCTTGGTGGATGGAGCAGCTCCTGCCTTGACCTCACACTCACAATATTTTGCCCTCCATTGCCTCTGGCAGAGGGAATGCAGAGGCAGGCATGGGGTGGGAAGAGCTCTATCAGCCTCAGGAAGGGGAAGAGCCAAGCTTTAACTCCTGCTAGTTCCTGTGCCTCCTGGAGCTCTGTATTTAGCACTCATGGTGTTTAACTTTCTCAGGAGGGAAAAGTGCTGCGAGCCTTCCAAGGTAAATAAACCACAGGCACCTTGCGCTGTGTGCGTATGTCTTACCCAAAGCCTGTGCCTTCCTCTCCCACAGCTTTTTTCTGATACTTGCTCTTTTCCTTCTGCTCAAACCACAGGAATCCCCTACAACCATCCCCTAACCTCCCATCTCAGCTGCTGTATCTTTGCAAAGATGCCCAATTCCCACTGAGGTCCCTTCCACCATCACCCAGCAGCGCTCACTCCTCCCCACCCTTCGGCGTGCTTGGCTCTTCCAGAGTCTCAGGTAACACTGCCACCCACTTCCAGGGTTCCCATTCTTGTCACTCTTGGACTCAAGGGAGACCCTCATGTCCCCTGTCTGTGAGCTGGTGGGATCACTTCAGCCCCACCAGTGTCTTCTCCAGTCCATCAGCCAAAGGACCCCCCCATGCCTCCCACCAGCTCCATTTCTGATCTCCTCTGCTGCCTTTGGAGTCACTCCATGTCTCCATGGTCTCATTTATAATAATAATCCCAGTTCTGGGATGAATTAAAAAAAAATCTTTGATATTCAGCAAAATAATTAAATTCTGGACTTCTTAAACAAAAATTGTGCCTTGTCTGTGGGGTGACCTTGTCCCTGCCTGCTCCAGCCTCAGTAGTGCAAGCATAGTGAGAGAGGGAGGCAGGCAAAGAACATGACATATTCTGTGTCTCGCTGCAGAAAAAGGTCTTTAAACCCTGGGCTCCAGGTGAAGATGGCAAACAAACACTTTCCTGAACTCCTCCAACCTTGGACATGTTAACACAGATCAATTACTTATAAACCAGGCTACCTTCCTAAAATGAGAGAAGCTGTTGGGCGTCTCTGCCAGGATTGTCACTTAAAAATGAGAGAGACAGAAAACCTCCAATATTCTCCTTAGGTTTAACAAATATTTTGCTTTTTGCATCATTTAATAATTCCTATGCCAAGGTTGCTGCAGAAATTTCAGTCTGAGAGGAGGAGAATTGTTGGCTCCTTTCACAAGACTTACTCAGAGTCTCTCTCTGGCTCCAAGCTGTAACTGTGAGTTATGCCATAGCTACAAACAGTTCTGATGAGTGTGCAACACAGGCCACTGCCCAATATCATGTACATATCTGCAATTTTTTGTCTCCGGTGAAAAAAACTGAGGAAAAATCCAGATCAATTGAAACCCGTGGCTGAAATTCCAGTTACAGCTGGTGGTGCTAAAAATTTCCACAATGCATAAGAAGGTATTTTCCATGCTGGCAAAAATAAGATTTTTCACATCCTATATTTAAATCCTCAAATAAGGACCTGCAACTAGATTCATACAACCATATACACTAATCTCCAGCTACTTTATTTTATGTGAATTGCTGCTCAGATATTTTATGTCAGCCTGCACTGTGGTTGCCAAACCCCTCGCAGTTCATAATATTTTACCTCTGTCAAACAAGGGAGAAAACCTGTAAGTATTTAAGAGCAGATTAGATGGAGCTTTGTAGGAGCTGATAAACAGACTTGGCCAGGACAGCTGTGAGCCATGGAAAGTCGAGTGGCTGGTCCAGCAATGAGCACATGCAGAGAAAACGTGGAGCAGAGCTGGAAACAGGATCCAGGTCCATGAAGTGCTGCTGGTTTCACAGCCAGACACCTCTTCTCTACCTGCTGGAGATGGACTTGGCTGTCTGCAGCTTTGGAGCTGTGCACACATGAATAGGAATTTCCATGGCAGTAGCTCATTCCCCCTGTGCATCACAACAGTCTTGCAGATTCCCTGGAAGTGCTCAAGGCCAGGTTTGATGAGGTTTTGAACAATCTTGTCCAGTGGAAAATGTCTCTGTCCAGGGCAGAGGGGCTGTAGCTGGTGGATCTATAAAATCCAAACCATTCTAAGGTTCTGACCTTTCTTTCCCCAAGGGTTTTTCTTATACATCAGTCACTGCCTCCATTTCATGCAAAAATCAACACCTCTGAAATCCCAATTAACACAGACATTTTGAAGAACTCTGTGTCCCATTCTGATCTCCTTCACCTCAGCCTCAAGCCAAGGGGGACCCAAAAATGTCATGGTTGCATTCTGGTCAGGAAAAGCCACCCTAACAATTCAGCACCACACGTATGGCATAATGACAGAGCAGAAAAATGCAAAGAGCCCTGAGAACTCTTTTTTTTTTTTTTTTTAACCTTTGAATCATGGCAATGGAGGGAGGGCATTAAAGACTCCCTATAAAGAGATATCAAAGGGAAGAATGTGATAATCTCAGTGAAATAGCAAATTACTCCCAAATCTCAGGAAGACAATGCCTGTGGTTCTCCTGTAAGAAGTTTTCCTGTAAGAGTGCTCAGTGAGGGAATCTGAGTTAATCCATGGGAGCTGGGGTTTCCAGCAGCCTGGGAGGTAAGGCAGGGGAGCACTTTACTGAGGGTGACCAGCCTCTAAGAAGCCACTGTGCTAATAAGGAGAAAGCTCATTTCATCCACCATTAAATATCCATTAAGGACTTTAATTCTTGCCCAAAGCTCTCTGGCACAAAGCAGAGTCAATGGAGAGTTGTGTTTATGAAGCTTCACTATCCATTTTACCCAAAATGGCCTCACACTATAAAGGAGAAGAGAAAAGCCAGGGATCCAATATTAAGTGGTGTAAAAAATATTCCAACTGATTTCCCAACTAATAACTTAAATGCTAATGGAAGTAGGCTCCCACTTAGGTTCCTTGGTCACCAAAATACTCCCCAGGTTTGTTTTAAAAAGCATGAATGGCTGAGTTTTCGATGTTCCCCATGAAATTCAGCACTCACTGACTTCCTCAAGGTGCTCCTAAGTGTAGACAGTGGTTAAAAAAAATCATAAAGAATGATGGGTTGAAGCCCTCAGAAAGACATTAAATAGTGATTATATCTTTAGTATTTTCTAAAACAAACACTAAATATTTTTTTCTTTAAAAAAGAATTAGGAACTAAAAATTTCCGCACCATGTGAATTTTTAAAAGCCCCTTTACCTGCAATGTAAAAGATCTCTGTCAAACCTAGGAGGAATGGCTGTGCAGAGATGTGCAGGGATGCAAGGATAGAGTGGGAAGGACCTTCCAGTCAAGAAGCAGTTTTCTCCATTTTGTTACACAGTTCTGTGTCTCATTTTTCAGAGAGAAAGAAACCTCTTCACACGCTTGTGTATGATCTGTCCTTAGGCTGTTTATTTCTGCTCAGATTCAAGAGGAAGACAAAGCATCTGGGACATGCAGTCCTATTCCTAAGTAAGCAGGTTTAAGGGAATTGTGATTAACATCAGATATTTCTGGGACCTTCTGGAAAACTAAACCTCTCAGACATTTCAGATTTGTCTCCTCCTGATATTGGAAAAGATTCTTTACTCAAAATTAGATCCTGTGTCTTTAATTCATATTTTCTGCCTTTACGTCAAACCCACCTAATAGGGTTTCTGAAAACATCTGAAAATATTGGTTCTGCTACACTTTCTTCTTCTTTTGATCAAAAAGCATGACAAAGAAACCATCTACAATAGCTTTCATTCAATTCTGGCACTCCATATCAAAATACTTCACTGCTTCCAGCAGTTGCCAGTTTAACAAACTATTTTTTTCCCCTAGGGGAGAAAATCTTGCCAACCTCAACTAAATATTTGGACTTACAGGTTGTTAAGAGAACTGTATCAGATTTGTTTTTATAGCTCTAGAAGAGATCATGGTTACTTCTCAGAACAAACTCAGCATTAGAGCCCCAGCTCTGGAGTGTCTGGAATGCAAAGCCTGGAAGTTGGAAAGAAAACAGATTTCCATGGTGGATGAGAAATCCTACAGACCACTACATGACCCCTGAGAGTGTCATGGGGATATTTGCCACATGGAATAATTCCTTTTGTGACAGAGCTGATCAAAGTTTTTCTAATTTCACCTTTCTAAAACAAACAAAGAAACAAACAAAGCCCAACCCAATGAAACAAGCAACTCAAAATATTCTGAATCATGATTCATAGAATCTTCCACCATATCAATATTGTGGTCCCCCATGGACATCCAGTGGGGTTTTTTTATAGTGCAAAAATATTATGTTTCTGAATTCAGACATTAAAATGAAAATGCCATTTAGCTTTTCATGCTAGGCCAAATGCCTCCTAAACAGTAAGCCTTCAGATTTTTCAGATTTTTCTCAAAACACTTCAAAAAGAGACAAAAAGGTGAGGCGAGCTGTTTTTCCTGCTTTTAAAATAATTGTGCAGGAACCACAACTTATTTCAGATTAAAAAAAAAAAAAGAAAAAAGGGTTATTTTTACAAGGTCTCTGCATTGATTAGCTTCAGAGAAGGAGAGTGGTGCACTCCAGCTCTAGCAAAGCTGTGTAAAAGGAAACAGGAGAAAACAAGAGAAGCTCCATACATAGAACAGTGGCTGTGTTTTGTCTCTTTGCCTGCTTTTCAGTGCTCCAAAGGCTCCTGGTGGAAGACTCAAAGGCTCTGGAGCTGTGCTGATTCCATGGGAGCAGAAGATGCTCAGCTCCCAGAGGACAGGCTCAGTAATTACCATCACTGCTGTGATCAGGGTATTGATCTGCAGTGAGACTGCACAGCAGCAGCATATGGGAGTGCTTCTTTTATCCCCTGGATGGAGGCTTGGGGAGTTTCTCATCTTCCTGTGAGAGTACCTCCTTCCTTTTTTCCTGCAAACCATTAAGAGTATTGACAAACTAGTGAGATTTTATCAGAAAGGGGTTTTTTTTTGTTTTTTTTTTTAAAGATTAAATATCTCAGGGATGCATTGATTTTTATTTATCAGGGAAAAAGATTCTTCTAACAAAAAACTATAATCAAGCAATCAATTCCAATTACCTCATTAAAAAAACTCCTAAAACTCATGAGCATGAGAATGCCAAATAATCTAGTTTTGTGCAATGCTTTTTAATATTTAACACAGGCTCCTTCCAAGGTAGCTCTAATGCTTGCTATAAAATTTAACTCCAAGGGCTAAATTCTCCTTTCATTGACATACCAACCCTAACAGATATAAGAATAGGATGTGTTGTTCCCTTCTTAGGCACATGGGTCTGAATCCTACAACTAGTGTAGCTCCTTTATATTCTGCATCCATTTGCTTTTTGCTCCTGGCAGATAAGCTGAGCACTATTAATATGAATTTCCTCGCATAAATATGTTAATATGCTGTGGCTAAATGCAGATAAGTAAGGAGCTGGAATGAAAAAAAATCCCCATCCAGATTTTCAGCCGTGCTCTGATTTTTTTTTTCCAAGCACTTTAAGATTTCAACTTTCCAAAAAGACAAAAAAAAAAGACCCCTGAAGAAAAGCCAAAAAGAACACAAAATGAGGAAGAAAACCCCCACCTGCACCAGAACTGGTGCCAGTATCATCTGTGCAGTGCAGCCATCGCAGACTTCCTTTCTGGAGCAGCCTTGAGCCCAGGTGTTATTACTCCACTGGGTGCTGTCTGCATTTAAGTAACTCTTTCTCCTTCAAAACCCCATTTTTCAGCAGTGTCACTTCTCTATTGCTCTTCTGTGAGTTGCATGCTGTGATTTTTTTTTTCATGCATTAAGTTATTTTATTCATGCATTCGTAGTTGAATGCATGATTACCCAGGAAAATTCAAGGAGAAATAGAGTTCTAAATTCCTAAAAAAAACAAAACAACAAAACCCCAAACAAACAAACAAAAAAACCCAACACACAAAAAAAAAAAAAAAAAGCATAGCAAACAAACAAAAAAGTGGAGTTTATTTTACTTTTTTTTTTCAGGGAAATATGCTCAGTATCTGAATCCTAGTTGCTGTTACCTAAGGAGAATATTGTGAGTTTTTTAAAGTAAATTCCCTTAATCTACCTCCATTTCCTGGAAAATGTCAGCTGTACCTATATAGAGAATCAGACACTTTAACATTCTAGTAGGCATTTGAAACAACCTTTGAATCAGTTAATTAGATTGCATGCAACATGCTAATGAGGTCACAGAAACTAATTTGATGACCTTTGTTATAAATAGCTATTAATTAATGTAGAATTAATCTTCACATTCGTAGGAGACATTGCATGTGACTTGTACATGAAAACAAAATTAGGAAACATCATGTTCATGTTATATATGATTGTTGATTAAATGGTTATCATATTTAAATGATTCCCAAATTATCATGCAGATAAGCAATGAAGGTAATCAGATAACAACGATTTGCTCAGCGTTGGAGTTTGTTCAGTGTGTGATGACAAGCTCAAGCATTAAGCAGCTGTTTGTGCATGAGGCAGACTCACCAACACGTCCTAAAATAGCATCCCTTGCTTACAAAACCTTCTGATAAAGCGTGGATTTTGTAAAGGAGAAAAGAAGAAATAACCATAAGCAAGGACAATACCAGGATTATCAGAGATGATGTGTAATGTGTTTTTTCCCTCCACTTTTTTGGCTGAAGCAGAGGGAAAAAAGCTTCATTTCACAATTAATTTATCTGCAAAACCTTTCTCCAAGCTTTGGTGGCAATACTGAAAATGGATAGATTGCCCTGTACTCATCTCTGTGCCCTCAATCCCTTCTCCCCTGGCACAGGGGGAAGAACAAATATTAGCAGAGCTTAATGGCCAGGTCAGTTGCAAGCTCTGAAAGTGTGGATTTAAAATGTGGGATGAACTCAGCAAAATAACTTTAAATATGTTACATCTTGTCCAATGTTATTAATGAAGGAAATGACCTACTTTCATGCTCCATAGATGAGGGGATAACTCATTAATAAGAAATAATACATTAGGACTTAATCTGGGGAGCTACTACCAAGCTAAATTCTGTTGGTGCTCTTATTTAAGGTTTACCTTAGGCCTTAGCAAATCCTGTCCCAAAAAAAATCCACCCATGGAGTATGGCTGCACTGTCAAGTCTCTCATTTCCAATGCCTCTGGCTTAAGCTCCAGAAAAAATCATTCCCAGATCACCATAACCCAAGTAATCATTTCTGCATGGTCATAAGAAATTATTTTTAAAAATTCTAAACATTGAGACTTGATCACTTCTAGGAAATGGCTGTAAAAATAGCACCTTATTGTTTCCAAATGATTTCTGTCCAATTTTCAAATTTAAAGCTTCAGTCTGCAAGCATTTACAAGTAGCAGTTTTCTTCTTGTCAATAGCTGTATTGAACTCATGTTCAGAGTTCTGAAAATGAAACCACGTCCCCTCAGCATCACAAACTCTCAGGCTGCGACTGGGATTGTTCCCTGTCTCACATTCCACCAATTTCAGAGCTGGGCTTTCATCAGCACCAGGGCTAATTAAAAGACATAGGATCCAAACTGTTCTGACAGAACGTTGGCTACCTGACAAAATTAATATTTTTGTGAGAATGCTTTCCAGAGAAAAAATCAACTTCTTTGTGCAAAAGAAATTCTCCCTTTTCCTTTACCCTCCCACAATTTTTGGGACACACACAGGCACACGCACCCATAACTTGGAGGCAGAGAAGCCACCACGCATTTTTTGTCCCATTTGCATTGAAATCCCTGTGCCACTTCCCATTTTCTGCATTGAAATATCTACCAAATGAGGGGGGGAGATGAGGATGCTTCACAGGAAACAACATCCAGGCAGAAATCCAGGGATTAAAAGCTAAATAAATTAAGAATTAGCAGACTCCTGTTCTTCATTTTCCATAAAATACTGACACAGCTTTCCGAGTCTATTTTTGAGATAACTGAAAGCATTTGGGTTTTTGAGAAGTCAAATATTTCTTTTTTCAATGCCCCTCTGTTTGTGATTAGATATCTTGCAATATTTTACTGTAATTGGTAAATCAGATGAAAAAGAACTTACTGAAGCATAACTATTGCCCTGGAAAGTAGAAATACAAAACTGCTTTTAAATAATGCCAGGTTCTCTGATCTCCTACAGAAAAAAAACTGAAAACTGAGTAAAAATTTAAAATATTGAGTTTGCAGTCAAGATTAACATTTGACAACATCCCTTTAATATATGCTGAACATTCATTTTTTAAAAAATCTCTTAACATTTATTGCAATATAAAATTATAATTTTCCTTTGGATTTGGATAGAAATAACAATCAAGCCAGGTCTGTTCATATTCCACTGCCAACACAGGTAAAATACATATATTTGAAGAGAGACATTAAACTTGGATGTGGGCTAGGATTTTCTTTCTTTGAGCTTCCTGGATGAAAGGCACTGTATGGTTAATAATTGCTGGGGCTGTGATGTATTCTTAATACTCCTGGAAGAGCAGACATGTTTGGAAAGTCCATTGCTCTTTTTTAATAAGAAGGAATCCAAAAGTTCCTACTAAGGCCACGCTGGTGAAGGCAGGATTGCCCGCAGGTTGTCACAACTGGCATGCTGAATTCAGCCTATGATTTATTTCAGAGCTCCCTGGAAAGCAGGTGGATAGAAAAGGACAATGATAGGAAATCCTGGTTCATTCCCCTTTCCTTGGTGACAGCCTGACTGTGAAGATTATGGGAATGAGGGGAAAAGTGGAGGATTCTGCCAGTAATTCTCTTATTGACACAGCGAGTCTCAAGTCCAATGTCTCATGGTGCAGCCTCAGCTCTCACTCATTCCTTACCGGCTCTTTATTTATTCAGTTCCCGAAGTTAATTTTCTTATTAATGTGAAAAGATACAATTTAGAAAGTGTAATTTAATCTGCATCTGTCCCTCTTCCCAGTCCCCAGTGCTGGAGAGAGAAACAAAGACCTACCTGAATGCACTGCATTAAATAACCTGTTGTATGAGCCTAGTGCTAAAACTTTGGTTTTTTTCTGCTGTAGGATATTAATGATTAATAACCAAGTGCCACTTTGGAGGATAGCACCAGCTCATGTTGCCATAGCCAACACACAAACAGAGGGACGTGTGAATATAAACTATTATAATAAAGCAGTTATAATGAGCTGCAGCCATCCTGAAGGATGAGAAGAATAAATGAGGGAAGAGGACAGTTTTCCCTTGGTAGATGGATACAAGGAAGACAGCCACACGTTGTCAATAATACCTCAAATACTGTGAAGATTCTTTCCTGAAAGCAGCATCTTCTGGTACCCTGCTGCTGTGACCAGGCACCCAAATGCTGCAGGATAAGTGGCATTTTGGGAGAAAGCTCTGAACCACCATCAGATCAGAGATAAGCCTGGTTTGCTCCAAGCTGCAATTGTTGAAGTTAAACTCTTTCATGAAAACTTAACCCCTCAAAATGCAAACTGCTATTGCAAGCTTGAATTTTGGAAATGGTAAAGCATGGATGCTCAGCCAGACTTGGCATTGGTACTTCTCCAAGCAAGAAACAAAAAAACTTCCAAACCAGAAACCAAACCTTCACTAAAGTGTTGGCATAAAGCAGATGCAGAACCACTTAAAAAACCTTCCTATATATTGATTTCATGGTTAGGATATCTTTCTTTCATCCTGAATCTCTTCCAAGAGGAGTCCCAAGCCAGCATTTTCCCCCCTTCCATATTGTGGTCTGGGATGCAGCCAGGGGATGCCAGAGCTGGACAATCAAGGGAGCAGAGTCTGAGGCTGCTACATAGATAAAGCAGACCAGAATTCAACTTTTCTTCTAACACAGGTACCTCCTTCCTTAAAAGAAAAAAAAAAGTAAATATTACTAAATAATGCAGGTACAAACAGGAAAAAAGCTTATCTGCAAATCTCCCACAGTTTGTGTACTCAGCTTTCTTGAAAGTGTCTCCATGGTGTGGCATTTTTCACTGTTAGATACATTGGTGTTACCATTTAATTCATTACCCAAGGGCCTGTAGTGTAAAATACAATTTTCCAACTTGGATTCCAACCATACCTGCCATGCATAATAAAAGCCACACATTCATTTCACAAAAATAAATCGAATTCCTTTCGGGGGCACGCTTTTATAGATGGCTGAATCTGCAGTGCCTCTGATTAGACTAGAATAAAAAAGGAAAAGGGAAAAAGAAAGGGGGAAAAAAAATTGTCCCCGTGGATATTTGTTCACAGAGTTACAACTACTTCTGGGAAGGAGGATTGCCTGCTTCTCTGAATGGAGCGTTAGGTGTTAGCACAGTGAAGTGTGAGACAGTGGCTCTGCTGTTCCACACCGGGGGGAAATGGACACGTGGAGATACGTTCTGCCTTGTTAGTGTGCCCCAAAGCAGCTTTGTGCAGCTGCCACAAGGCTTCCCCCTCTCTGCTGGCTGATTTCAAGAGCTGCCCCAGCTTGGTGGGCTCAGGAAGGACAAGGCTGTAAGCCCAGCACTGCAGCCCCTCTCTGAGCACCTCCCATCCACCCCTGCTGGCATGGGTGTCATGAAGAGCTCAGTGTGACCTGCCAGCTGGGTGCTCATCCTGGAAAAACCTGCTCAGGGGGTCCTGGCTGGCAGCCTCACTTCAAGCTCCTCCAGATGGGTTTGGCAGCACAAGCACGAGCTCCTCACAAACGCTGTTGTTGCCTGGTGAGTTATTAATGTATATTAGTGATTAATGGTCAATGGTTTGACTTGATGCTCTTAGAGGTCTTTTCCAACCTTAATGACTCCATGACTGTATCATTTATTACATCACCATTTGTTTATTTTGCCCTGAAAGGGGCACTCTGCACCAGTGTTGTGACAGGCACACGGAGGAACCGTGCAGTTCTGGGCTTAATTTCCACGCAGTGAAATGGGATCTGTGGTTGCCCGGCACCTCAGAGGAGTAGGCACTAATTGCCAAGCAGTGAATGGAGCACTGAGAAGCACAGAGAGCAGGAAAGTTAGCTATGATGCCACCCAGAAGATTGAGAAGCTGTCATGCTCGCTCACAGTAAATCATTAGCCAACTTGTTTTATGAAATAATAACAACACACATTGCTCCCTGCAGTCTGTGCTTGCTTCTGCATGAAATGTAACACAAGTCTGTAATAGAGAACAGAAATGAGAAGTGCAAACTGAGGCATGGGAGCACTGCAGTCCCCCTGTCCTTGCCTGCCTGGTACAGCAGCTTGAGAGCATAGAAAATCAGCAGCCTCCATATGAAGCTGCATATGCATGACTCGAGGCCAAGAGAAATCCCATATGTATCTCCAATATCTGCTAAAGGCTGCCATTCCCTCTCCCAGGACTTAATGGGAACATCTCTGGAGTCAAGCAGAGCATGACTTGCATTCCCTGGCTTTCAGACATGTCCCAAAATCATCTGCCTGCAGCAAGGCTTTGCCACTGCAAAGGTTCCAGCAAAGGGCTCTGTTACTACAGGACACGAAATGACACGATGCGCACACACCGCTGTTCTCAAGGTAAAAAGGGGAAGTTTATTTTCTGACTCCCACATTTATAGATTTCCAAAAGTGACAGTGGATTGGAGGGTGACAGTGCCACCTCTCCAATGACACTGGACAAACCAACAGTCTGTCAAATTTTTCTTTTTCTAGAAAAGAATGCAAAACAGTAAGTTATTTACATAAAGTGTGTGAGAAAGTTCATCACAAGAATGTAAACATCAGAAGGCTTAGAAAAGCTTAAAAAATCAGGGTGGCAGGGCTCACATTCCTTATCATATCTGCTGGTTTTCCATATCACTGGGCTGGTGCATACCAGCCAATGTTCATTTTGAACTCACTCACTAGTCCTCTGTCATGTTCTAATACCATGTGGGGGTCACTGTGTCTGTTTAACTCCAGTCAAATTAGAACCACGGCACGTAAGAAACACCAATTTGCAGAAGTGTGTGATTCAGCAAGGGAAATAACTCCCAGGACTCCTACTGCCTTATCAAGTGATTTTGAGATTATAGTGGCACAGTTAATTTTGGATACCAAGCTCCTGATAGCTGAATAAATAGCTCAGTAAATAAGGGCAGAATCTCATCAGTCATTCATTCTGATCTGCAGTTGGGTCCAGCGTGTGAATAAAGATTTGGGTTCTCATCCATTGTGTAGGGAAGGAAAACATTTGTGCAAAACACATTCACATATTCCATTAAGACCCTCCCAAAATGGTTCAGCCAGAATCCAGACTTCTGGGTGCACTTATACCACGTGCCCACGAATAAAACTTTAACACAAACCTTACAAGATAATTAATTTATTTTAAAAACCAACAATAACAAGGAAACTTGGCAATGGTCAACTTTTTCTCTTGCCCTCTGTTCCTGATTAACTCTGCTGGAACATCTACAGGATCATGTGTGCATTTTGCAGCTGTCCCACCAGTGTTAAAGGAAGATTTGCATGTGCAATAAAAAAACCAGCAATTGACCTCACAGGCTTGATCCTCATTCCCAGGCACTTCTGAATGTGATCTGAGACTGGTGGAATTTCACAGGAGCATGGACACCCCCTCAGGGGGATGACCACAGCCCATCTGAAGAACCTTGAGGAGAGTTTAGGCTAAGATGAGGCTTATCTCCATTCTTTCTCTCCCTCCCTTCAAGGGAAGGTGCCACAAAGCAGAGGGAGCAGAGGGAACACTTCCCACAACTCCTGCAGTCTCCTTTCTCAGCCTCTCTCTACCTTGCCCCGTCATCTTGTCATTAAAACACTCCCATGTATAATGGGAGAACATTTACTTAAGTTTGCTGGCACTTGAATTAACAGAGTCCCCCCACAACACCAAATCAGACCACATTTCCAGGGTGATGTATTGAAAATCTTGTGAGAACACAGGCAGAAGCACTAATTGTGTGTACATCATTAACTCCAAGCTGATAAAACATTAGCTGCTTAACTCCTGCCAAATGCACCAGGCACCTCTTCCAGCAGTGTGTTCCTGTTTGAATGTTACCTGTCAGAAAGTGAGAGCGCCTTAGCTTTGCTTCAATCACTTCAGAACTTGTGGATTTGGAACTTCAGAATTTTTGTAGTCATTACATGACTTAAAATGAAGAAGAAATCCTTTCAAATAAAATGCAACACTTCAGAGGTTGGGTTATTTTTTGTCTCCTTAAATTATTAGAATTCACCACTATTTTTTTTTAATCAAATATTTTTTGGCCCTTCCAAACTGCTGAGTTTCAGAAAGGCTGAGAAAGAGCAGCAAATACCCCCAGTGCATGGTCTGGAGTGCCTGGCAAGGAGTTTGACAACAAAAATTGGAGTAAATCTAAGGAGATGTGCAATCCCACATGGAGTGCTTTGTCTTAAACCTCTCTCAGCTCTGTGCTACAGCAGCATTTCATCCTTGACTGTGCTACTACTGCTGGTTGGCTCATAGTATAATAGAAACTATTACATGCATATTTATATATGTATTGCAAATATACTGTGCACGTAGATAGAACTGTGACTGCATAAATGCATTCTCCCTGTGCATCTAAGCCATCCCCTTCTGAATACACAAATCCCTTGGTTTCAGACTTAAAGAAATTAAATCTCACCCAGTGGACATTGTAGGCACCTTGTCTGCTTTTTTGGATGCTCACACCTGATTTTTTGTATCAGGAATTCCACTGAAAATATTTTAATTTTTAATTTCCCAAAGTTAAGCTTGTGTTTGGATTCAGAAAGAGTCTGATGAGCAATTGTACTTGCCCCACAGATAAGTAACATATACAATTCAATTCAAGCATGAAATTAATAGTCACTGCTTAAGGGCTGCATTTAATTTGATTTATAGCACATAACCTTATTTTTCAGCCCCACTTGTTATTAAGCCCTATCAGTAACTCTTTCCTCCTCTGTCTTTCATTTGCTGCATGCAAGAGAGTCCTGATTTTTGGGCCAAGTGGGTTATTCCATGCCACCCCTGACCTGCTCTGCTGTGCCTCTCTCTGGCATGATGGATATGCCCCAACTTCTTATGCAGCGTGAAAAATACCCTTCAGCTGCAAAAAAATAGATCAAATTATAGTGAAAACCAAAAATAAGTAACTGGGAGTGGACTCCCAAGTCAGATCTTTCCCTCCCCTTCTCCAGCCAGAATCAAAGGCTGGACTTGTGCCAGCTGCTTCCTCCTCAAAACCCAACCAAAACGAGTCTTATGCCGGTTAATGCTCTAAAAGCCTTTCTGCAGAATGCACTTGCCCTGCTTGCAAGTGGCTGGGCAAGGCTTGGAGGCCCTCTAATTGTCACGGAGAGATCAGCAAACCCTGCTGAAAGCCGTGGCAGCCCCATTTAATTCTTTTGCTTCACACTTGGGTGCCTTTAACACAACAGCGTCTGCAAGGTGTTCTCCGTGCCGGCAGCTGCCTGGGAGAAGAGCAGCTGATTTAAAGGTTGGAGGGGAATAAAAAACCCCCCAACAAAGGTCCATTATGGTTTCCAAGGAAAGTAAAATGAAACGAAACGAGAACTAAAAACAATTGCCCTGGTAATCAGCACCGTGATTAAGGAAATGGACCAAAGAGAGACCAAAACATGCATCATAAATCTTGAGGATCAGCTCCCCACATGCTGCTCTATTACAGCTGGCTGCTCAGCACCTCATTAATGGCACGCAGCTCAGATGCTGGAAATGCCTGCTCATGATAGCACTGATGAGCCATTATTCCTGTGCAGGAGAGTCTCACTCTGCATCTGGGCAGCATTTTTGAAAATATCTCTCAAGGTCCAACATAAAGCCTCACTTTGCCAAGTCTGCCCAGGCAATTTGGCAATTTGGTTTTACCCTTTCTAAAGGTACACCTGAGATCTCTTTCCTGAGGCCACAACCAGCGCTGCTTTTTCCAGAGAAATGAGGCCAGCATCTTCCCAAAGAAGGGTGTCAATGCATACCCATTGCCCAGGCCCACTGGGATGGTGTTGGCTCGCCAGGAGCGCATTTGATGCTTGTACAGTTCAGTTTTTTGGTCCTAAATTATATTTTCTGATATGTAGGCAAACATTAGAGTTTGGTTTTTAAAATATATATTAGGAATTATATATAATATTATAATTATATTTATATTGTATATAACTAATTATTTAAAATAGAGCCCGCATTAAGCAAGCACTTATACTGTTTTTCTCCCCTTCTTAGCCATTAACTTGCTGTCACATGACTTCATCCTCCTTTTTAAGTACCTGTCTGAAAACATTATTTTAAGTGAAAACATGCTGGTGTTGCTGGTCTAATATTGGCACAGAAGAGTTGGTACACTGGGTTCTATTTTCATTTTCTCCAGAGCTCTCCTGAGTTCCTGTGCATATTATTCCTCCCAGAATTATACTGATGAAGAAGTGACTTTTGTATATAGCTACATAATCTGCTTGCCTTTTTATTTTTTTTCCAGGATGGTGAAGAGCCAAAACACATAAAATAATATTAGCATTGATCAGCATTAATTTTGCCAGCAGTTACATTTTCCAAATTCTGTTCTCCACCTTATAATAACATTCTCAAATTATAAGGCACAAGACCCAAATTGCTACTTACACTGACATCAAAATGCAGCAATTACTCTTGTTATAAGGAAATAAGTGTGTGGGAAAAGTAGCAGGTTTGTGTCTTTTCTAGGGCTGTTTCCATATAATTTCCATATATATTCCACATTCCACTATCAGAAATGCTTCTTCACAAGAGAAAGGAAAGAGAGTTTGGTCCCTTTGTGATGGAATTGACCCAAACAACACAACTGCCTCTCCTAGGCTTTCTTCTGTATGAACAATGATTTTTTTCTGGAAAATAGTCATGCACGAGACATGATTTAAAAAAAAAAATCAATATTAAAAACTATCAAAGCAATAGGAAGATTTTGAACTATTATTTTATGCTCTCTTTCACCTGACTGCATTGGCAGTTTTTCCATCCCATTTTAGCATTATTGTTTTGCAGGGTTAACATCTTAAAGGATTCTTCTGTTCCTTTATGTGATCTTTGAAAAATCCATTTCATCCTTCAAATACACATTTTAGCATGGTAAAAGAATGGTAGCTACTGATTATCACTTAATTTAATAGAATTGTTTTACACTGTAATTATTACCTAGTTATTAAAACTTATTTCTTTTTGGTTCCTAGCTCATGGAGACTATAAATGTTACTGTGGTTATAAACGAAATATAATGCTGCACTTGAGAGAGTGACCTTCCTTACCAGTGAGTTCATTTCTTGGTTGGTTTATTGAAAATCAAAAGGACAAAAAAAGGGGTAAAGAGCACCCAGAAGAGCTGATGGATATGAGGTAAGGAGATCATGATCTCAGGTGAGATAAAACCCAGATGTAAACTCAACACAGAAATATTTTAATGGCTGACATTTTGCTAGAGATCCTAGAAGCAGCAAAGATGTAGAAAGGCTGGAGTATGTCTAGAAAACACACTCTTCCATCTCACTTCCATCTTCACTCCCCCTCTTCCATCTGTCATCCCAGCCACCTCCACCAGAGAATCCTTAGCCTGACTCCACAACAACTGCTTCCTTGGATCCGGCTCCATCCTGCCTGCTCGGCAGCAGTGGGGCGGCAGCAGAGGGTGGCACATGCCTGGAATTCAATAGGCACTTGGCACGGCCTCCTCATCCCTCCTGGCAAGAGATCCATGTGCTCCCAGGCCTTTCTGGGTGTTCTGTGCCGCTGGAGCCAGCAGCACATACGGTCAGCCCCGAGGAATTCTTGGCAGGAGCAAAGCTGGGAGCTGTGTCCAAGAGCAGCTGGGCCTGCCGGGTCCCCGAGCTGGGGGCTGGACTCCTCTGTGCCTGTGGGTGTGGGGGGGAACAGACAGCCCAGGGGAAAACCAAACAAAACAGCATAAAAAAAGGCTTGTCTGGAACCTCCATAGGCACAGTTTTGTTGATTGCATGTGATGATCACTGGATTTCTTCTTTACAACAAATATTTTCCTCGGTGGCAGCTCATCACATGGCTCCATCTGCGAGTTCACCTTAGACCACAGGAGTGGGCATGAACTAAAAAAAAAATGTGATGGGCTATTTTCATAGTGTGTCCCCCCAACTCCTCCCCTCAACATTTCTCTGCAGTTTCATATTCCCACTGCCTCTAGAGCCTTCTTGTGAATTGTCTCTTATTTTGGTTTATTTACCCAAAGATGCCTTTACATTCCCACAGGCCCAAACTGCATTGACTGCAATTTCTGTTAGTTGTTGCACAGCACTAGAAAATCCATGTAAGACTCTTCAACATGGCAAGAAGCAGATGAAAAATGGCTTTGTAAGAGAGAGGGGGAAAGGTCAAAGTGCTGAACATTATCCCAAAACTACATTGTTTTGTTAATAAATACGTCGTTTGCCAAGGGTGGCAGACCCCGTAATATCCACGCTGTGGGAAATCTTTCTGCTGTCAAAAGCATTATGATGCTTTGCCACGGGGACAAAAAATACCCACCCAAGGATCATCTCAGGGCCAAATCCTTTCCCACTAAGTCAATAACAAGTGAGAGCTTGTGAGGATATTTTTTCAGGCTGAGAGCAGCTCTTGGATGGACTCGCAGGAATGTTGGTCACGTTGTTATCCAGAGAATATTCAGAGAAGAATGCCTGTCTTATGGGAATGTTTTTTAAAGCAGGAGATAAAATGCTGCAGGAAGAGTTCTCTTGCAGTGAAAGGAGATCAGGACACAGCAGATGGACACCATCCATTCCTGCTGGGGTGGCACCAGTACCACAAATAGGTTTGCAGTATCACAGGGAGAAAGAGATGACAGCAGAGTGTTGATTACCCAGCAGACATTTCCTTTATAATAGAAACAATAGTTCCAAAAAGTCATTGCACTGTAGTGATTATTCAGTGTGATGCTGACTGAAAATAAAAAGGGATTTTTCATTAAAACCCAGTTCTACATTCCCAGTTGTCACAGCCACAGTGCCAAAGCCCTTAATGATTTGTAGGTACCAAGATTAAAAGAAGCTGTTTGCTGTGTGTCAGCACCTATGCAAAGTCTCTCCTTACACAGTGGGAATTCCTTCCAAACTGTCAAGGAAGTGCCAATAAGCCAAAACTAATAGGGCTCCATAAATACTAACATCATAAAGAGAGCTGTAAATTGGCAACTTTATCTCCCAAGTCACAACTCCATTACCAAATTAGTGCTTTGGGAAATTCTGTGTTTTGAGGAAGGTCCATCGTATCACCTATGCAGAGAGGGGATGCATTTTCCATTTCCACTGCTCCATCAAGCAAATATTGATGTCCCAATGTCAGGGATGAGGGAAATGCAGGACACTGAGCTACGATGTGGCACTCACCAGGCACAGCAACCCTGCACAGCTGAAATGGGGTCATGGTGAGAGCAATGCCAACATCTCAGCTTTGTGGTTTTACTGCCACCTCTGCTGAGGCACCAGAAGCAAGACCAGTCCTAGCTGGTGGCTTCAAAAAAACAAGCAGTAATTGCTGTGCGTGAGAATGGTTGCTCAACTCCTTTAGCATATGCACCAGACAGTACAAGCAGGCTTGGAAAGAGACTGGAAAATATAGCCTTCAGACTTTTGGGAAAAGATTCATTGAGTTTTGACAGCACAGAGAGATAATACAAACAGCCCAGAGGTCTGACTTATGGCCAAAATGAAATGAATATGATGTTGTTTGTCTGGTCTGCACCTGAGAACCAGTCTGGCCTGATCCCAGGTGAGTCAGAGCCAGGGAGAAGAAAGGATATTCCCTCAGGTCTCAGGCTGGGACGCTGCCTTGACCATCTGTGGCCAGCTCTGCAGTGCCATGAGGGCTGCCTGGATGTCAGCAGGGCCACCCCAAGCCCTGGGCCACCCCGTGCCAGTCTGGCCACACACAACCCCAGGGAAAGCACGGAGAACTTGGGTTTCCCCCAATATCCACCCCATCCTTTTTCCATAAGATCATGTTTTGATTTTGATTTATCATAAAGCTGGAAAGGTACAGGCAGTGTTTAGATGGGGAAATGCAGCACTACTTTTGTAACAGCATGCAGGGCACAGATGACCTCTTCTATGCTTTTCTGTCAAAAAAATTATAATATTTCTTCCCATTAAAATTTTCAACTGTTTTAATATTTTTTAGCAACTCTACTGAAAAAAGAAGATCTTCTCTGTGCTCTCTGCAAAGCTGCATATGTGACCCCAGTCAAGAAAACAGAAGTAACACTGACACCTCATCACATGTCCTTCTCCCACCATGACCAAAGGGCCAACAAGTACAAGGTGTACTCATCTCCTCTATATTGAAGTAGGATATCCACTGAAGTAGGACATATCCAAAATAAATGTTAGGTCCAAAACTTACAAAAAAGACACAACTGAGGGAGCTTGTGATTGCAAGCAGAGTTTCTGAAGACTAAAAGTGCCTCCTGGGGATGCTGCACCAGCCAGCCCCACAGCGTGAGACAGATTCCTTCACTTGTCCTGAGCTGGAAATGTCTCACCCAGGCTTCCACCAGCCCTCAACCCCTGCAGTACTGAGCACTTAAGAGAGAATATCAACTGCTCTTGCCCCATTTGCTCTTGTTATCAGGATCTCTGGACCAGTGAGAGTCAGGGCAGCTTGTGCTGGTCTTAGGCAGCTCTTCTGCCAATGAAATGACCTTTAAGAGCTGGTTTGGAATGAGAATTCATATTTGATAAAGAAAAACCTCGGGAAAATATGGAAATATCTCCCTTTTTAAAAAATGTAAAATTAGGTGCATTATAGCTGGGAAATTCACCAGACCTACTGCTTCCATTTGAATGAGTAGCACTACAGAGACCAAAATGGCTCCTCTGCTCTCCAGTAGGAAGAAAAATGTGCAAAAGCCTTTTTTTTCTGCTGCTTAGCCAGTTTTATTTACCTCTAAACCCAGTAACCATATAATTCCTCACAGCCTGTTCCTATATTACAGAAACAATGGTCCAGAACCAAATAATGGAGCAGTAATTTTAGCCCAGCTCTTGGATGAGCCGCGATCGCTGCTGTGACTGAGCTGCACCTGGGCTGGGGCTCTGCCCTGCCCTGCTCACAGAGACACTGAACAGGCATTCAGGAACCCATCTGGATTTGCTTTCAGCCTGCTTGTCCTTGTTTCTCATTGAGTAGTGCACGTGAAAGAATGGAAGGGTGGGAAAGTGCTGGCAGAAGCTGCCCAGGGAAGGGGTCGAGTCACCATCCCTGGAGGCATTAAAAAGATGTGCAGATGTGGCTCCTGGGGACATGGTTTGGTGCTGGGCTTGGCAGTGCTGGGTTAATGATTGGAATCAATGATCTCAGAGGTCTTTTCCAACTTAAAAGATTCCACGATTCTTAGCTTTGGTTTTCTTCGCCTGTCAGGAGAGTCCATGGGGTCAGGAGCAAAAGCGCTTGAACCATAAAAGAAGCAAACCCTGACCAGAGCAATTCCACACCAAAAACATCAAAGTTCCAAGAGCTGAAGACCCAGCATGTAATTGATGCCATTTTAATGCATTTTTAATGGCACTAAAATACAGTGAACTAAAGATAGAGCTTATACCAACAGATAAAATCAGAACACAGGCACTTGTCAGAAGTATGGGATGTTTTATAAGCTATGGAGGAAATATCCTAATTAGCTGTGTGAGACTTAGGGCAGCAATAATTCAGAATGAATGGGGTTACAGGTGATGTTACAGAGGATAGAGGCAGGAGTTAATGTTCTCAGAACACTCTGGTGCCAGAGCTTTAAAATTTGGAGCAGTTGCAGGAAAATTATGGCAAATGAGGGGGAAACTGATGAAAAATGTTGCTGTATAAGACCAGCTTGGACACAAAAAAAAAGGCAAAATTTCACAATTGAAAAGAAAAAGAGCAACACTAAATGAGATACATGTACCCACATGCCGTGAATAAACAGACAAAATCACATAGGCACTGTTTGTTATATACACTGCTTTCTTAGGGAAAATCCCTTGTAGAACCATCTGTTGCCTGAATTCCGATGGTGATGGGGCTGAGATCTCATCAGTGGCAATAAATCCACCCTCATGCACATCCAGTCTTGTCACTGAGCAGAGGATTGTGGTGACTAATGGCTCTCAGGTTAGCATTCAGCTCCAAGTGGACAGGTAGTTTGTATTCTGCATCAGATCTGTGGCTCACTAGAAAAACAGATTTCAAGCACGCATTTTCCATACAACAAAGATAATCCAACATCTTTTGTTCTGAAATATTCCAGAAAATTTCAAAGATTTTGTAAACTCCATGCACTGAACGTGGTTAACTACACTGTAGCAAATCCACAGTTACTCCATTGATTTTGGTAAAATTAAACACATCTGCAGCATGTGCACATACTCTGCAGCTTTTATGCTTTTCATTGCAGCGTAATGTGAGGGTTTTGCACATAATTTCTTTAAGGGAATTCCTAAGCATGCCATAAGGCTTTATCATAAACATGTTTTCGGTGGACCAAGTCCACAGCTAATTGATAAACATCCATGCTAAATTTTTCTGAGAAATATATGCAGAGGTTTTATTAGTAAAATGTTACAGGAACAACTCAGCCCAGGTACTTGAGGAATTTACTAAGATCACATAAAATGTATTTTGTTTCCTTCTTAAATGCACAAGATCTGATCTGTAGCCAGTTATGGATGAAAAAATCCATAGGATTGTTTCTCATGGGCTATCCCCCAGTACAGAAGCTGCATAAGATTGACCTCAGCAGTAAAACTGACTCAAGATCCTTTTCTCCCTCTGATTCTCTTTTTCATTTCTATTTACTCCCACCTTCACACTTCTCTTGAAATATGACATGAAATGAACAACACTCACACGATGTCCAAGGCAGAAAAAGGCTCATTTATGTCTGGACTTCAATATTTACAGAATTCTAAAAGGGACCATGGATTGGAGGATGAGATTGCCACTTCTCTAACTACACTGGTTAAACCAACAGCCCATCAATTCTCTCTTCCTCCAGAAAGGAATGTAAAATAATTATTATTTACATGAAAAGTGCGTGAGAAACTCCATTATGAAAATGTAAACATTAAAAGACAAGAACTTTAAAACAACAGAGCAACACACTTCCACTGGTGACTCTGTCACTTATGGGTAAGTATCTGTGGCTTGGGAACAATTCCCTCTGAAGAGGTTTTGGCTGTTCCTGGCCCAGGGAGGGAACAGGGCTGGAATTTCAGCCTTGTGGGGTGGTTATTGAAACCTCTGCACAGCACCTGCCCAGCAAAGGTCACACCTGAGCAGCCTGGTGCCCTCCCTCTGGTAGGAGCCAGCAAAGAAAGAGAGGCAGAGGTGAACGCAGAGCAGGCAGGAAAAGAGGGGTCTGTCCAAAGGGAATTGCTGGTGGATGCTGGGTGGGAAGGGAGCCTGCTGGTCACTGTCTCCTGGCTGGGGACACCAGCTGCACGATTGCCAGGAGCCCATTAAATATTGAAGAGCCAGCATCCAGCAGGCAGGGGAACAGCAAAATATCACTCATTTAGTGGTTAGAAAGGTTTCGTGACACGGCTTGTGAAAAACCACGCGCTGCTCCCTGCTCCCGTTCCCAGCCCTGGAGAGCCAAGGAAGGAGGCTCTGCCATGAGAGCCCTGTGTGGGCATTGATCATCCCTGCAGGGTGTCCCTGAGGTGCCCAGCCCCGCACAGATTGCTTTGGGCAGCCCTGCTGATGCCGAGTGCAAACAAAGGCTTTGACATCCCCTCGGGGGCTGTAAGGGACCTGCTGGTGCTGCAACATCTGCCTGCCAAACAGGGCCTCTGGGTGCCTCTTGGGGCTTCCTCCTCTCCTCAGGACAACAAGGAGAGCAGAACCAGGATATTTCACAACTGCATCCCACCATTATGCTTTATCCCCTTGGATTTCCAAGGAAATCTCTGCTGTCATTAGACCTTGGGAAGGTTCACAACCTGTTGCGTGTCACTATGATATTTTCTGAAAAATCCCTTTGCCAGGATTTTTCTCCTGAGAAGCTGAGAAGCCTCAGAAAAGAAAATGTAAACAATATTATCTGATTGCTTTTTCTTGTGTTTTGCTGCTTTGGAATGTGGCAGGTGCATTTTTGATTGGTTCTGTGGGAATCATTTTTTTTTTAATGACCAATTTCAGTCTAGCTGTGTCAGACTTTCTGGTCAGTTATGAGGTTTTATTATCATTTTTGTCTAGCCTTTTGATGACTTCTTTCTTTTTTTTTTTAGTATAGTTTTAGCATATCATTTTGTTTAATATAATATAATATCGTAATATCATATATCAGCCTTCTGAGAACTTGGAGTCAAATTCTTATCTCTCACCTCATCCTGGGAACCCTCACAACACCACAACAATTGTGGGAGGAATGTTTTATTCCAAGCCATTCATCCAAGATTTTAATTTTTCTAGAAATAACATATTTCGTTGCTGGCTGGGCAGTAAGTGAATTATAAAATATAACTTTAATATGCTGGTGACAAAGGTTGAAGCTGTTACCAAATTTCATGACCTAACAATAGTCAGTTTTACAGAAGTACAATAAATAATAAGTGCTGTTTTACAGGATGTGTTTTGTTCTTAACACTAGCAGAGTAATATCTTTTATAACATAAACCAGAATTTAATTGAAACCATACTTCAGTTTATACTTGTCACACAGGTTAATGTGGTTTTCCCCTCCTTCCAAATTTAAAATTTACAAAATGTTTCCTTGTTTTTTAGTACCTGTACTCTCACATTCACTGGCAGGGCACATAAATGATAGACTTTTCTTTTTTCACCAAACCCTTGTGCACTACCTTGTACCCTTCAAGTAAAAATCAACATTTTGTACCCTTTTGGGTTTTTTGGTTTTTCTTTTTTCGGTCCATGAGTAACAATAATCAACAACCCCTATTCCTGGGTCAGGCCACTTTGAAACTGCAGTTCAAAAGCTCCCTGTTCTCCTTAAATGCCCTTTTGTCCTTTTTAAATGACTCTCAAATTTTAAGCTTTTTTTTCTCTCTGCAGAAGGGAAAAACCTGAACTTCTTCACTTAACTCCGCCAAAATTACTTCGAATATGGACAGATAACCTCTGTGGCAGTGAAGTTTGATTACTTCCCATGACCATTTTCATTTCTGACAAGGCCAGACCTATGACCCAGCTAATCCAGGCAGGATCCAGGTGATAAGGGGAGCTCATCACCAAGTACAAGGCTGGAAGTGGCTCTGAGCAACCTGCTCTCGTGGAACGTGTCCCTGCCCGTGGTAGGGTGGAGGAACAAGATGATCTTTAAGGTCCCTTCCAACCCAAACCATTCTGTGCTTCTGGTACCCCCACCTTTGTCTCCTGCTCTACTCTGTCCAGGATTGGTGTCACACTCACCCACCAATCTTCAAAGAAAGGAGAAATCATTTTTGCACTGAATAGAGCAAACATCCTGCTGCAAAGATTTGCACATTTGCCAGCTGACCTGGCTCCCCTCTATTCCCTTTTCTGATGATCCTTTTGCAGTGGGTCAGAAAAGAATTCTCTCCAATTCTGGCTTTAACCAGTCTCTGTGCAGGAGGCTCCCTGCAGGGAGCCACCAGGGAGGGATTTCTGTGTCCTGTTCACACCAGCCAGCAGCAGCAGGGACATCAGCAACCAGCCCACGAGCTTGATTGAAAGCTGGGACCTCTTTGCTAAGGCCACAGCAATTACAATTTTAATTAACCTCTGCACTTTCTGCAACCAACAGGTAACTTATTTCACTTATTGACAGAATTAACCAGCTCTCACTGCCACCATAAACCCCAACAACAACCCCCTTCCCACCACCTGATTTAGAGGCAGGACACACAAGGAGGGTAGGAAATGGGTGCCTTAATCACTCCTCCTTCACAAGCTTGTAGCTCCTGGTTTTACATGCTAACAACTTCCAGACTGGTCCCTTTCCTTTACTGAATGAAGACTGAGTGCTATAAATCCTTCTTCATCTCTAAAATTAATGCCACATTCATGCACTTTCAGCCATCAAAATACAA
This sequence comes from Passerina amoena, assembly GCA_013401095.1. NCBI lineage: Eukaryota > Metazoa > Chordata > Aves > Passeriformes > Cardinalidae > Passerina > Passerina amoena. Next base: position 898,331 of record WBNP01000607.1, read on the forward strand.
AAGGGCATCAGAGACATTTTCTGGGCACCCAGTCCAGCCCACACTAAAATAAATTAGAATTTTCCAGTCAGTTCTAAGGGAAGTATGATCAGACCTCCCAGAGAGTAAAAATTACAATTTTCATGCTCAGATGGTTCAAAAATAAGGAATTTGCTTCAGCTTTGGAGAACGATAGACTGAAAATATGAAATTATTATGTAGATAGTCAGATATGGGATTCTGACAGTTGAATAAAAGTCCTCTTCAAATTTTTGCACATCTTTCAGTGAAATTAGCTAAATAAGCCATTCAAGTAATATCTGCTGGTGCATTTCAGGGAAAATAACTTTTGTGGGGGGATCATAGTTAATAAACAAACCAAGCCAGGTAACACTGGTAACTAAATCCTGTTATTGCTCTTTTCTGTCATGATCTGGATTGCTTCTTGTCTTCCCTCTGAATGGATGTCAGTATTTCTGCCCTCTGATGGTTGCAAATCAGAGTTGTATCTGGGAGAGAGGCCATCCATGCCCCTCAGGAGCGAAGAGCTGCCAGAGATAACACATTATCTTGTCCTCCCCAGGTGGGAAAGGGACTCCAGTTCTGGGCTGGGCTTCCCCATGCAAAGAGGGATGAAGGAGGTGCTGGGAGCTCCAGAACCGGTGCCCGGCACACCAGGAGCTTTTATTCTCTCTCTTCCCAGGGCCACACAGTTATTCCTTCTTAGCTCTGGTTCACTTTCACAAATATTTCAGCTGTCTGAGGGGCACCAACAGGGCCCACAGGCCCTTGGAGCAAGGCTTGGAAGTGGCTGTGACCTAGGAAAGGATTAGGGGGAAGGCGTGAGGAAGGGAACACCAAGAGCTCCATTCCAAGGCTGATTAGAGTTCCCTAACAAAAGCAAAAGTTCCTTAATCATTCTTCAAGGTGAGGAGGTTCACACTGTATTCCCGTGTGCCCTGACCTTCTCTAGTTAGCATGCTGTTGCTATTCCACTTCTGAAATATGAATAAGCTATTCATTATCATCACAGCCATTATTCTTCTGCAAGCCACCACAAAGGGAGAAAAAAAAAGTTGCTTCTTTTCACAGGAGACAAGGTCAATCTACTCTATCAGTCGACTAAGCCTGAATAATGTATAAACTGTTTTTCACAGGAGGCTCTTGCAGCTGAGCAGGAGATAAGCAATGCATATCCATAAGGATGGACAGCAAGGAAAGATAATCTGCAGTTTTGGAAATATTTTTACTGTGAGGTATTTGCTACATCTGCTACAGCATCATCTAAATGAGTGGGCCTTTGCAGATAGAAACTGGATTCTGTTATCTTTTTCCTACAGTCCTCTCTCTTTAATAAGGTGGGAGTTATGGTGCAGTTCATACCTGACAGTGAAGATAGAGGAAGGGGGATTTCAGAGCAGGAAGTATTTGTTTTATTATTCTTGAGGTTGATATCAGCAATATCTGCCTTCAGTGCCCAAGTGTAGCCAGGTGAAGCTTGCAGGGAGAGGTAAAAACTTTCATCAGGCCTGCTAAAACAGGTTTTAAAAGAAAAACAGAAGAACTTCTGGACACAGGAGCCTTTCTGGAGGTTAGAAAAAATGGCACAATTCTGTTGATGCTTCTCTTTAGTCCTGGGGAAGGGTTTGTGTGTGCCAACAAAGCTTCCCCAGGTTTTGCGGCTGTATCACTTTACACAAAATACTCTCTCACCTCTCCTTTCAAACTGCCTCAATTTATCCTTAGGGTATCATGACACAACAGCATTACTGTTAATTACATTAACTCATCTCACATAATGAGAATTAATGAGACTTCTGCCATTGTGAAAACAGCCGAGAGTGCAGCACAGCACTAAAGACATTCTTAGCATTTTTCTACCTGTTTGATGCTATTTCCATTGCATTTATTAACTTAATTGTGGGACACAGAGATGGAGCACACACACACACACACACACAGACACACACAGATATCACTTTTCTCTGCCTCTGGAGATGAACTTACATCTTCATACAATATGAATATTGTACAAAGATTGCAGTTTTGAGTGGCTCGTTTTCTTCCTGTTTTCTCTGTTTCTCTGCCTAAAACCCTAATACAAACTTAAACTTTTTTTGATTTTGACAGATATATTGCCATAAATCCTTTACAAATGGAAATCAAGGACGAGGGTGAGTTGACTGAATTACTTCATTCCTCAGTGATTCACAGTACTTAAGAAAATCTGATGCCACCAGAAGTGCTGGTGTCCTGCTATCTCTGCAGTTTGGGATGATGGGTCTGAGGTCAGCAGAAGGTAAAATCCTCATAAAAGGCCATACAGCTTTAAGCCCACTTGAAGGGTTTGTTGAAATCTTCCCTGAAATTCCACTGTTATCCCCATCCTTATCCCACAGCTTACACTCAGTCTGAGAGCTCCCCTAAAACCATTAGGAATGATTTCACAGGCACTCCTGGAAACGATGAAAAATTGTAATTACTGCCCGCACGGATGCTAATAATAAATCACATTTTTCCTTTGAGTGCTTTAGGTCAGATTTGCTAAGTCTCCATTTAACAGCTTTCTCATGCTAAGGCTGCTCAGTCTCCAGGAGAGGGAGGGCTGTGGGACGTGTGTCAAAACCTGTGTTCATAGTCTCATCATTTCAGGTTATTCCTGCACTAATAATGAAACTGGTAGGGGGAAAAAAAAGTCTAAAAAGAAGCAGAGTGATTATGGAATATCTGTGGTGAAGAGACAGGGCAACCAGTGGGAGATTGATACAGTCAAAAATAGGGTAGAACCAATTCTTTAAGTTTTGCCTAGAAAGTTGCTCCAAAAGGGATGCTGCTTTCTGCAGTGCTAATGTCTGAGCCTACAAAGTCCTGACTTACCTTCAAGGAGGCAGTGAAGACTTCCTCTTTAAGCCACAAAATCAAGGGATTTAACCTTGACATAAGTTATATGAAGTAAAATGTTCTTTTATATCCACCCATATGTTACATCCATCACTTTGCATACTGATACATTTCTTACTAATTGTATCAGTAGAAACTTAAGACAATAACTTTAATTTTTAGAAATTGAGTAAAACAAATTACTTTTTTCAGGCCCACAGGAAACCATTAATTTTTTTATTTTTTTTTTTTAGTTCAGCTGAACTATAATTCAAAGAAAGATTTTTAATTTTGTCCATAGAAGAGCAAGTTCTTCAGAAAGTTTTTATAAGAACATTTATGGGGAATATGTTGTGTTATGTTATCAGCCATGTCTGTGTGGGCTGCAATGGATAAGTCAGGAGTTTTGTCGTGGCACTTCCATGGTCTGGGCGTTCAAACATCCTGGTCAAGAAACTTGCTAGATTCCTTTGTGCTCTTGTAATCCTGAATTTCTTTTCCACAGAAGACAAATGTCCTCAGTCGGAGGAGAATAGAGTTGGGTGGTGAGCCTGGACAGAGTCAGAAGTCAGAGTCAGACACGCTGGAATTTTTCTGTATAACTTGGAAATATTTATTTTCTATTTTTCACTGGAAAAAATGCACTTTCTTTTTTTCTTTATCAACTCTGCCTGTTTGAGTAATTGTATTCTAAATGAAAAAGAGGATTAGTGCTTTGATCAGCTGTCATTTTATCCCTACCTACAACATCTCAAGCACTGTTTTCTTCTAAATCTCACAGGAGTTTTCAGTGACTTGAAGTGACTCAGTAAATTCTTGAGGAGGCGTCAGGCCATGCAGGAGGCTTCAATACACTGATTTTTTATTTATTATATGCTCCAATGGTTTCTGAACAGAGAGAAAGCCATGCATGGTTGCATAAGAACTGAGGCACACGATGAGGAGAGCAGATGTTTCTGTGACCAGGGCTCAGAGCCCTAATTGCCAGCTGGCATGGCTTTTCCTTAATCTGTTGGAGATATCCACTGGCCAGGCTGAAATGTAGAGTTCCTCTGAACCCTGGGAATATTGGGTGTGTGGCTCATCACTTCCTGCGGCGTGAAATGCTCATTATAAATCGTAGGGGGATGCAGTGTGGGTAAATGAAGGTGGTACAGAATGTAATCATATCCCCTAAAGAGTTGCAGCTGGACCAATCACTAAAGATCAGGAGCAGCCTGATGTTAACAGGCCACACCTGTAGCCAGTGAGAACAGTGGGATAAAAGAGTGGATTGGTGGGATCTGGAGTTAGATGGCTGCTGCAAGGACCGGGAACGGTCAGTGCCTGGAGGAGCTGCCTGTGAGAAACACCGAGGAGGTAACAAACTCTGGTGATATGGAATCCTTGCACTGTAATGATAATAGAACTCTTGGTATAGGAGACAACAGTAAATGGCATTCCTCATTATCTATGCAACAGGGCTGGTTTAAATATTCACTGTCTGAGACCCCAAATCCAGACTCAGGGATCCTGACACTGCAGCACAAACCAGATTTATATTTGCCAGCATTGCCAGCAGTTTGCTGTGGATGCAAAACCAGCATTATTGCTTTGGGTATAAATTCCTCTGGGTTTCAGTGTAATACAAACTTGAGAATAGCATCTGTACTTGAGCACCATCTTGCAACTTGAGCACAGAAAACCCTGCTGAAAAAGTTTAAAAGCATATTCGCCTGACTAGGACAAAGAAAATATTATCCAGCAGCTAGGAGCTGAGATAGGAGCAGAAATTGTGAGAGCCACTGCTGAGGGTGAAATCCTGCACAAAATAACCAAGGCTTTTAGTGCAGGATTAGCAAGCCAGCTTCTCCCCAGCATCTATTATAAATATATGGCTGAGTGTTTGTTGCTGCAAATTACATGCTTAGAGACACCAGACAGCAGTGTGTAATCTGGAACAAAACGTCATGTGGAAAAGGACATGCAAAAATGCTGTAAGTAGCTGCATGCCAATTTATAGGTGTTTATGAGCCTGAAAAATTGCAGCTGGAGGCATCATGCTATACACAGGTGTATTGGAATAATTTACTCTGCAAAAAGCACCAGAAATCCAGTCATGTCATTCCCCCTCCCCCCATATTTATATCATAACAAAGTATTAGTAAAGGATTCACAAAGGTTAATTGAAGACTCCCTGTACATCTTCAGGGAAGGTGGCCAACAGCAATTCCAATTAATTTTGCAGAAACAGACATTTTATGGCAGATTTCTCACGTCCAGCAGGGAATTTCTGTACAAAGAGAACACCAAACCAGAGCAGGTATCTATCAGGATCTGCAGGCTGCCCTAAGTCAGGCACAGAAATGCCTGGGGCACTCACTTGATTAGCAGAAAAATAAAGGGATTTTATGGGGAGAGTCTCTCTTTTGCTTAGGGAATTCCAGGCAGGGCTGGAACCCAGTCAGCTGTCAAAATTCAAGTTTTTATAAAAAAACAGTGGAAACCCCATGGTCAGTTCCTTACCCTTCTAGCCCTGATCCTTTCCCCATCTCTCCCCTTGCTGGTCAGGCTGTGGGCTCTCTCTTTTGCCCCCATTGAATATTTCACCATTTCAGCAAGGCTCAGAGAGGGAGAGCAAGGGACTGGCCCCGAGGGCCAGCAATTAGAGCACTCCTCTGGCATGGCAGAAAGGAGAGGGTTGTTTCTAGCCCAGGGAATGTCTAATAATAGTTCATAAAGCAGAGCATTGATCCCAGCTCGGACTGTGGGAGCCAATGATGTGAGAATTCATAACCCAACAGATACAAGGCTCTCATTTCTAAAATTGAAGCAGTGCACAAGCTCAGCTTTATTTCATATCAGTCTCCTTCTCCTCTTGCACGACTGGTTCTGTGGGAGGCAATTGAACAGCCAGCAATGGCATCCTATAAAAACACACGGAATTCCAGACACCCACCAGCATGTATGGCTTCACAAAGCTCAGCCCTTCTCCAGAGCACATTCATCATACTTAACTGGGAGAGATAAATTTTATTATTTCTGTCAGGTTTTTCACAGAAACCAGGATGTTATTTAAACAGTAGTCTGGGTTTGTAATCCTCAGGAAATGGCCAGTTAGGCATTTATGGATGATCATCCTGGCACGCCACATTACTACACTTGTACCTCATACCACTCCATCCTTTCTTTGCTGTATCTTTTCACCCAATGAAAAAGAAATTTCTATTGATTGAGAAAACATAGCTGGTGCTCTGACATGAAATTCAACATGCTGTACTAACATTTCATTGATCTGGAAACTCCTCTTACAGCATTTTTTTTTTATTTTATCACTTGGTGCTATTATTCTCGTTTCACTGCATGTGTGTTTCCTTCCTGAGTGTTGTGCTCTTTATTTTTACACAGCTTCTGTTATTCAAGTAATACAGGAAAGGGAATAACAATTAAAATTTACAGAAAGAAGTAATAGAAATGGATTGGTCCTGACAGAGAAATCCTGACAGCCCCAATAACTCTCAGGTTTCCTGCAGGGTACACTGCAGGAAAAGTAAAATGCTCAGTGAAGGGGAATAAACGAGTTTGTCTTGGCACCACACAACTCCATGAGTCACCTTTTCGAGGAAAAAGAAGCGAAACTTGCAGGGCATTTAACAGCTCAAGTGACTGGTTCTTGTACTGTACAGAGAAATGAATTTGGGACATTAAAATAGCCTTTCCTCTCTCATTTCCTTCACCTTCTGCTCCCTGTGAAGCCTTGTCAAGGCAGCCAGTGACTTTCTGCATTTCAAGGATCATACGATTCTAATCTCTGATTGTCTTTATGGGCTATTTTCATTTTTGGAGCATCTTTCTGAGAGTAGCAGCTTTTCTCTGGACTGAATCTAAACTTTGACCTTTCTGTGGCTTTTCATTTCTGCAGTAACAGAACAGAGTCACAGATTCACAGAATGATTTTGGTTGGAAAGACCATCTTGTTCCAACCCACCTGCCACGGGCAGGGACGCCTTCCACTAGACCAGGCTGCTCCAAGCCCTGTCCAACCTGGCCTGGAGCACTTCCAAAGGTGGCACATCCTCAGTTTAACTTGGCAACCTGGGCTAGGGCCTCACAGGAAATATTTTCTTCTATAACTTGTGATATATGACCTTGTGAACAGTCCCTCCACCCACTGTACCCTTCACACCCATTGCAGAGGTGCTGAGTCCCATCCTTGGTCTTCACCCTTGTTGCTTTATCCTCTTTCATCCTCTTGAAACCCTTTTCTGGTTTTGACCAGGAGTGTTGGGTCAGTGTGGGCAGACTGTACATTCCCTCACACTCACCTACCAGCCTGCCTTGGTTCTCTCACCTGTAAAACCCCTGAGACTTCCCACTCTCCTGTGTTCCAGTGATGAAATCACCCAGCTGGGTGGAAACACAACTGGCTGCAAGTCCTGGCCTGAGCTCTGTTTTGGGACACTCCTCCTCAGCTCTTTAGCTGGAAGATTCTCCATAAGCCTGGCAGGTCCTGGCCTTTCCACAAGGAGCTGTTTCAGAAGGGGGAGGATTTGCCCGGCACAGACAAAAGCCAAGGGTGTGATGGCAACGAATGTGCTGCTCAAAGGAGAAGTGCAAGGACTGCTCAGACCTCCTGAGCCCTGGAACACTGCTGGGAGGGATGCAGGAATCAATGGATCACAAAGCTGGGCCTTGCCCAGAAAAAAAATTTAAAACAAGAAAAGTTAGAAACCAAGGATAGGAAAGAAAACAACATCAGTAACCTTTAATCAGACTGTCTGACTCTTCTGATACTCTTGGTTCATTTCATGTTGTTTTCTGGAAAACTCCACGAAATAAGGCTGATCAGCAAAAGTAGAACTTTGCACTTCTTCTGGATGAGTACTTGAAATCATCAGCAATTTCAAAAAGGAGGGTTGAAGTCCACTTTCACTTCAGTTTGACATTGCTGGAGGTTCAAATCTGAGCTGGTCTCACCATCAGGTTTAAAGCCTGCAATTTAGGTGAAGCAAGCTGAATTTGGCATTCCTGGAATGACTATAGTGTAAACCTAAATGCTTTCATGCTGTGTTTGCAGTGTAAATTAAAAAAAACAAAAAACAAAAAAAAACAACAAACAACACAAAACCAAGAGTCAGAATGTTCCCAACCCCATTTGCTGAAGAAACACAAACATAAAAAGGGCCCAGAAACATGCAGATAAAGAAAATAGATGTATGCATCTATTTCCCATTAGCTGCATGCTCTCATGCTTGAGTATGGGGCAGGAAACATGGTGGGGGGGGGAGGTATTTATTTTCTTAATTTCATATTTTGTTTTATTTCACTTCCAAAAGCATCCTGTGAAGAAATGAGAGTGGCAAAAAGAGAGCTTGAAAATCAGTAAACCAGTCCTCTTTTGATTAATGCAGGGATTTGCCTTACGATACAGGAAGCCAAATTTGGTGTCCACCTTCCCAATCAGGCAGAGCATGGATGGGAGGGTATCTGGAATGGGGTGACAGGTGCAATTCCAGGAGATTGCTTATCAGATTTTCTTCCCAATACGTTTGGTCATTTCTCTGTCTCTTCCTGCTATCAAAACCCCATGATGGGTTTTTTTCAGCAGAGCCCTGCAGGGTTAAAGGAAAAGGTATTTGTCTCTTCACACCATCATGAGGATGGGATTACAGGGGCAGGCCCAGGGTCTGCTGTGACCAGGTTCCATCAAGGCTGTGGGCAGTGAAGAGAAATGCATAAGCTATGGGAGCCTCTGCAAGCTCAGGAATAACAATTGTAAAAATCTATTTGGGTTTGCCAAGTGAAATTCTCAAGTTTTGGTACACCTGAGACAGTGGTGAGTATCCTGACCCATCACTTCTCTGGCTACATTCACTCTGACACTAATGGGGCCATGAGTGAGAGGGAAGCAACAAAAAGGATGACTGTTCCCCATCTGCAGACACTCATCTCTTTATAATGGCTTCATTCATCTTTCCACAGAGGTCATCTGGTTTGTGCATTTCTTAATATTCCCAGGATTTGTGGGAGGAAGGGACTGAGGGGGAAAAGATTCCATAAGAGAATTCATATTCCATAAAGAACAAGCCTTGTGACAAGCTGCTGGATCCTTCTGACCTTTCATGCTGTAACACCTTCAGTTCAAACCCTGTGCTAGATTTAGATGGTGGTGCCTCCACAGCCCAAGCCTGTCCTATTTGCTCTGTTTCAGCTTAAATTAGCATTTATTATGTCTTCCCTGAGTTGTCATATAATGCGCATGCTACTGTTCATGTTTTACAACAGTTTAGCAAAAAAAAAAAAAAATCAGTGTTTGCAGTAGGTTAAGAAGCTGTTATTTCCAGTCTATAAATGTTTTAATGCGTGGCTGCTCCCTGATTGTTAACTTGCTCTTGAAAATAACTGCATAATTCCCATGTTATTCCACTGCTATTGACACACCAGGCCATAGATTTTCCTGTTGCCTTCTGCCACGGCCATGTCACTTGGGTGGCCTCAATCCCATTAGGAGCACACTCTGAAGTGAGCTGTGAGCACTGCTAAAGTCCCTTTGTGGAGCCAGGTCCCTTGGCAGCACTGCTACCACTGTCCCCTCTGGCATTTGGGGTTGCCTGGCAGGATTCACTCCTGTGGCATGCTGGTGGGACTCTCTCTGAATTTTTACTGGGGCAGCACGAGGTCCAGCAGTATGTTTGGAGAAATTGTAATTCCCCCAGGCCAGGGGTCTGGGAGCTGTGGCTGGGGGCTGGTTGGCATTGCTGACCCCTGTGATGGACTATTCCCATCAGAGGCTAATGCAGCTGGATGCAATTTAAAGAAGCCCTGGGGGGATGCTCTAAACTCACAGCTCCTGCAATTCTGGGGGATAAGGAAAGCAAAAAAAGCATGGTTTGGAGCCATGTGTTTCTCAGCTGTCCCCCTGCTTCCCCCAGCATTCCCCAGCATGCCAGGCACATGCTCCCCAAGCCACAAGCCAAGCTTTTACACAGTCTGGCCAAGCATGGGAAAAGAAGAGTGTATTTGAACTTTGTATATGCTGAGCATAATGTCCAAATCCCCTCCAGCTGTATCTCTTGACCATAAAGCAGAGCATGCAGAAGCCACATGATCCCTCGTGGAAAACACAGGGAAACACAGTTGTACAAAACAAACTTTTATTAATATTGGGTACCAAGCACTGAGCAGAAGGAAAAAGTGAGTGTGAAAACAGATTGTGTTTATTCAGTTTAGCAGAAAAGCAGAGCAGCATTAGGCATGGCAAAAGCTACACTTTGCAAAGCACCAGAGCCTCCATGAAGGGGACGAGGCTCCTATTAAAGGCTTCAACTAGCTAGAAATTAAATGCATGAAAACCAAACTTTTGGCTTTTGGAGATGAAACTTGTTACTGGCATGAACTGATGAAAAGCAGCTCTCAAATCCCTTGCTCACACAGAGCAGGTCCATATCCCAGCGTGCCTGTTCTCCCCTCCACTGTTCTCCTTTCAAAGGTTTCTGGCTTCTTTACAAAAACAGCTGACAAAGATGCTGCTGCCCGCTTGCACTTCGTATTATTTCTGTAAATATTTGTATTATTAAATTCTGTGGGTGAATGGTTAGCAGCAGCACCAAGTTTTTCCTCATCAGCTTGGGCTGTCATTTAAAGCTTTCAAAATTAACAGGCCCATTTTCTTCAGTTGAAGCAACAAACAAAAACCCCAGGGCAGAGGAATACTTCCCCTGATAAAAACAGTCTCCACACACACATATTAAAAACATGTTTCCACACCTTAAACTCTAGATTAAAGCTTCACATTAAGTTTATAACCCCACCTGCAAAATTCTTGACCTATCTTTAATGCTAGATTTGGGAAAAAAAGGAAGAGGGGAAGGGAAAAGGTTAATAAGAGGTTGAATAGATTTATTTCCTTTGTAGATTTGCGGCACACTGAATGACCAATATAGTGGGATCCTCCAAATATCCACGTATGTTGATCTGCCATTGCATTTCTTTATGTTATAAATTTCATTATGAATAAGATATTTGATGTTGACACAAATAGTCCAAGAGGAATCAAGAATGCAAACTCCTCAGGTACTTTCCAGCTGCTTCACTTCCGTTTTTTAAAATGGGCACACTTTTCTTCTTTTTTGTCAAATGTTCTCCGCCTATAGAGCTCTGAAGTCTCATGTATTTTTTACTGATGTTATTTCTGAAATATTCTAAATGATTCAACCTTGTTTGCTGAGAAAAAAATTACAAAAGGTGAAAGCTGCTTGGTAATCATCTGCTGACCTGTATTTGGTCAATAAACACTCTCAGAACATAGGCACAATGTTCCTGTGTCTTAAAATGCAATGCAGATCAATATCACAGCCTGACAAAATGCAAATAAAAATGGACTTAATGAATTTATTTTGACTTAGGCACATCAGATTTGGCTGGGTATACACCTCCCATTAGGAAGTAATGGAAAGGATGAGGACATGTGTCACCCAGCGCTCATCATTTTGGAAATTCACAAATATATGCTAAGCTGATGTCAAGCTTTGACCAAGTTTCAACTGAACCGATGCCAATTAATGGGTTTGAGTGGAAGCCATGTAAAACTCAGTGGTTTAGACTGAATTTGGAGGGTCTCCAAAGACATAACAATATCTAAACCAGTAATAATTTAAGCAAAGCCAATGGAGTTCTGCCCTTGTGAGGTGGAGCATGGAAATCCGACCGAAGGGCAATAAATGTCTGCAGGCTAAAAAGCAGGAGGAGACACCACCCTTGTGCTTCCAGAGGCCAAACCTGGGTTGCTCTGCCAGGTAATTGCTGCTCCCATCTGTCAGCAGGCTCCTGACTTACCCCTCTCTTCCATTCACCTCCACTTCCCCAACAGGGGCTCTATGGAAAGTTTTTAGGAAGTGTCAGGATAAGATGCGTTCTCACAGGGTAAGAGGTGTTCTTACAGAAAGGATGGTGTCATCTCCACGTTTTCTGAGAAATATTTATAAGAGAAAAATTCCTCCTGGCCCATTCTGGAGCAGTGTGTGCTTTTTGCCTGTCTCCTGGAAGACAGAGGGATGATTGCAAAGGAGCTTTTACCTCCAGCTCACAGCATCCATCTCAGCAGAGCTCAGGAGTAACTAAACATTGGGTAGCACCCTGACAGCCTGTGTCAAACAAGTTATCAGCCTGCATAAATCTTTTGCATGGAAAACAGCCACTTTTGGGAAATCATTGTCCAAAACTGCACCTTCAATGCCAAACACTTAGCAAGGAAATACATTGTTTTTGGGGAGTAGCATCTGAGTATATCTAGAGATACAATCTCTCAATATACAGCACACAAATATAAGCACATTGAGACAACATCTAATATTGGAGGAACAATTTTAACACAGAATCTGAAAGTACAAACCATTGCTTCAAGCAATTTTCTCTGAGCCTAGTAAAGTGAAGACTGCACAAAAAAAAGAGACTGAAACAGCACTGAAAACACACACAACAAACTTTATACAGACCAACTTTTTAAAATCATGATAGACAACTTTCTGAATTTCAGGGTTTGAATCTAAGTAGAATGTAGCATTCCTAATTTCATTTCATTTCTGTCCAAGGTCTATCTGGTTTGTGATATCAAGGCTTAAGTCTTTGAAGAACTGAAATACCCACACAGGGTTTGGAGGTTTTTCCCTCTGAATTTGAAAACACCCCGAAAAAGTAAATCTGAAAGGTATAAACTATCCTACCTATTTTTCTTTTTCTCCTTTATTTTAAGGAGAAAAGACCTTAAAGATGTCAACTTTATTACTGACTTCAACTGGAATTCTGTTGACTTTTTCTGTCTTCAGCTTCAGATTTTCCTTGACCTCTTTGATTCTTCAGTTGCACATTCCTTGTGAATAGAAACACATGGCTGGCACCCAGGAGTACATGGGTAGCAACTGGGCTCAGGTTCAGTGCAGTGCACGGATCTGAGCTGTAGTTAATCATCTGAGAAATATTACAGGATCAGACAATTCCTAACTGCTATAGGTGTCAAATATATATGGCCATGTCTGCATTTGGCATAATGTAATTGCACTCCGGGAATTTATCTTTTACTGTGTTTTGATTGTTTAATGTTATTCTAAGCTAAAACTTTTCCCACCTCTCATACCAATCCAGCTTTGCATTTTTTATTGGGTGCTATCTGAATAACTGACTAGGGAAAAAAAAAATTTGAAAGATTATGTGATTCTTTTTCAGAGCCCTGTGAGCCAGAGATGTTTAATTTTTTAATTTTTTTTTTTCATTTTTGGAAGTATAATTTAATTTATTAGTTATGAAAGTTCTGAGCTAGATACAGAAGGAAATAAATCCTTCATCCCCTCCCTGGAACATGTGAGGCTGCCCTCTGGACCACACTCAGCTGCAGCTTTCCAGTAGCAAGGGTGAAGCCTGCACTCAAAGTTGTCCCCTCCAAAGCAAGGAGGAGTGGCAGCTCTGCTGGAGTGGGTTTCTGCTGCTGGTGGGACTGGGGAGAGCTCAGAAAGCACCAGACACTGAGTGCCTGTAGGGGGATGCAGTGTGGGTAAATGAAGGTGGTACAGAATGTAATCTTATCCCCTAAAGAGTTGCAGCTGGACCAATTACTAAAGGTTAGGAGCAGCCTGATGTTAACAGGCCACACCTGTAGCCAATGAGAACAGTGGGATAAAAGAGTGGATTGGTGGGATCTGGAGTCAGATGGCTGCTGCAAGGACTGGGAACGGTCAGTGCCTGGAGGAGCTGCCTGTGAGAAACACCGAGGAGGTAACAAACTCTGGTGATATGGAATCCTTGCACTGTAATGATAATAGAACTCTTGGTATAGGAGACAACACCCTTGCACTATAATGATAATAGAACTCTTGGCATAGGAGACAACAAGTGTCCTACTCAGTCCCCATGCTGAGGTGAGAACCCTGGCACAGGCTGGGAGGGGCTCTCAGAGCAAGCCCACATGCCATTTCTGCTCACAGCCTTTCCTCCCTATAAAAGGACACGTGTGGCTTGGGAAAAGCATTCCCCACACCAGCTGTAGGCAAGGGAGCTTCTTGTTGTGTCACAGCCTGGAGACACATGGGTTTACTTGTGTTTCCTGGGCAGTGCACAAGAGACTGGCACCAGAGCAACCTGGGCACTCCTAGGCACAAGAAAATGCTCTGACAGAGCCCACAGATGCTGCTTCTCCTGTGTGAATGACTGAGGCTCTGCTCAGGTTCAGAAAACTGTGCTGTAAGATTACATCTCTCCCTGGTGTTTATCCTCCAGAACTTTTCCATAACATCCTCCAAAACGGGCACCTCCCATATTCCTGTGAGCAGCAGAAAGGAAGGGAGGAAGGTGGACCAGTGACTGCAGGGGGGAAAAAGGAGACAAGTCAACTTTCCACAGATTTCCAGCTTGATCTGTTTGCTGTGTTACATTTCCCTCCTCTTGCTGTGAGTTGTTAATAATCCAGCCTCTGTTTAAAGGCTACCTGGATCCCCAAGGAGGCAGATAAGAGTTACAGATGGTGCATGGCTCCACACAGCCTGGGAGCATGGAGGAGAAGAAAAATGAGAGGGGAAAAATGAACTAAACTCTTTTGGACACCTATGAAAAAGAAAAGTCGCATTTCCCATTGAGTCATGGATCAATGCAGAGTCCTTTCCTCAGGGAATGGAATGCTGGAGGAGGAAGAAATGAGGAATAACTTTATTCTGCTATTTTCTGCCTGCAGCACTCGATCTGAGATGAGCATTAGTGCGGGCTTGGCGCCCTTGGCAGGTACCAAGGCCCAAGGCCACACGACGTGCCCAAACCATGGAACAGCAGCCTGCTGGCACCCTCCTCTTTGTTATTCCTGATGAGACAATCCCAGAGAGAAGAGACAGGCCAAGGAGAATTTCCACCCCAGCTCACGCTCAGAGGAAGAATCAGAGCCTGGCTGAGCAGGCTGCCCTGGTTTATGGAGGGCACCTGGAGATCTCCTTCCCCATGTGTAGGCTTGGGGCTCCTCAGAACCATGCCCACTGCTCCTCTGGCATGCACAGACCTTCCCACTGGTTGTAACCCGTCTTCCTAAGAAAAGCAGATCTTGTAAGGAGCACCAGGGTGCTGGGTGTGAGCCAAGTTCCCCTGATGGCCTTTAAGCGGGGTTCTAGAAGTAAAGGTGGTCCTCAACTCAGTCTGAACAATGAAACTAAACAAAACACTATTTTAATATATGCACAGAATACATCTGAAAATGCTACTACTTTACTACTACTACTTTCAAAACCTGCTGAACCATCAGTACCAACATATTCGAGCACAAGAATCAGCTCAGGCTATGGGGAAGGGAAAAGTGTATTGTGGACTTAGAAGTGATGGCTTAACAATGGGAGTCAATGATCTCAGAGGTCTTTTCCAACCTAAACAATTCTGTGACTCTGAGAGAGGAGTGGACTTGTGACAAGATGCACCAGAATCTGTCCCTGGGAATGATGTGAGGATGGTCCCTACACTCTCTTCTCAGTGACCTAAACACTTCCTTCTGTACCTGGGTCAGGTAAATAGCTGTGGCACTCGGGGAAAGCCTGGATCAGGGATGGACTTTGGCTGTGAAACCTTGTGTGCCATTAGCCCATGAGGAGCAGGATTGAGGAAAACAGCCTATAACTAAGCTACATCACTGGGAAATTCAAAGCCAAAAGCTGTTGGGTCTTTGCAATGGATTCATGGACCAAACACCAAGAGAAAATCCCAGTGATAAATCTATGCTACAACAGCAGTTGGAGTTCCATATCTGAAGATTTAGTTTGCTATTAAAAAATACCATAAAAGCAGTATATCTCCATGTGTTTGGGCAATAGCTAGTACAGAGCAAAGTATAAATGTGTCTCAAAAGGTCTAAATGCAGGGAATAGAGGGAAAAAGATTTGCTGTTGGAGCCACACCTTCTAAATATAGTTCAGCATGCAGAAGAGAGCTTAAACATCTGCCAAACTCTAAATTTAGGAGGGTGCCAGGGCATGTCCATGCCTGCACATCTTGCATGTGTGCACTGTGATGGGATGAGGAGTGCATGGCCCAACAGGAGCTCACAGAGAGCTCTGCAGGGCTGAACTGCAGCGTTATCCTGAGGCAGAGCCATGCCCTGCTCCCCTGCACTTCCTTGCCCAGATGGATATTTCTTCAGCCCAAAACCTTTCCTGGAGGGTTTCCAAAGCAAAAATGAGTGCAGTGTGTAAATACCCTGCTGGCCTGGCTGGGTATTAATGGCTTTTTACATCCCTGTGAGCACATTTAACTTGCTGTAGTGAATTCAAAGCTGCACCAGGGGCAAGGTTACAGAAATATTAGCACTCCAACTCATACACAGGGGAGAAGATGAAGGCTCAGGGAGCCTCTGACAGGAATTGTCTCATTAAGCAAGCCTTTAAAATTTCATTCAATGCTTTTCTTATTATTATTATTTTAGTTTGGATGTGCTTTGAGTCAAGGTGGAAAAAAGCCACAATTAAATTGTTTCAAACTGCATAGGACACTACATGTGCCATTCGAGATGAAAAGACAATCCTGTTTAACCAGAGTTCTTCCATCATTCCCATTCCATGCAACTAAAGCTTTACAATTATTTCCTTGCCATACATTCACACTGCTGTGCTAGCCTTTCCTAGGCCTTTGTCTGGGATGAGGAGATGAATCCCACAAATTATGGTCCTCTTAAAAAAAATGTGCCAGTGTGTGCATTGCTGGCTTGTCCTGATCTTCTGCAGGTGTAGATGAGAAAAAGCCCCAGAGAGCTCACCACATCTCATGAAATGCAATCAGTATGCAATGTACAGTTCATAAAGTGACAGCCAGGGTGTTGCAATAGCCACACAGCCTCCTGGTTGATGGTGTATTTAAAATCCCTCTCCTCTGTGAGCAAAGCTGGTGCCCATGAAAGCAGGGTGTCCTAGGTGTGATCACACCCAAGGGTTTCACAAGGTGTGTGCTGTTTCTAGCTTGGTTTCTGCTTCATTCCTCTTGTACACACTGCTTGCTGCTCTGCTCTGCATCCTCCAGGTGACTCTGAGGCTGCCACATGTTGATGACAGCCTTTTGCTGGGCTGGCTTTAAATCCACCTGGTCCCGCCCCATTGGAGCTACAACAGACTCTGAGAGCCCGTGGGCACGGGGAGAAAATGGGAATGGCTCAAAACCATTTCTCCCATAAAGCAGAAAGGAGATGCTGTGAGGGAAAAGAGCTCATTAAGATGAAGCCCCACATTCAGAGCAGTGTAAGGTCAATGTGGTGCTGATGTGGGAAAGGAGAAAGGCAGACTGCTCCTGTGGCAACATTTATTGTCCTGAAAAGAGGCAGGAAGGTGCAGTGGCAGTGTGCTGGCTGCATGAAAGGTCTTGTCTCCTTGGAACACTGTTTTTCTCCTCCAGCCTGGTAGGTGCAGATGTGTAGGAGTTATTCCATCTAACACAGACAGCTGGGCATGATCCTGGCAAAAGCAAGGGACCCCAGGGTATCACAGTGTGAACTTACCCAAATTATCCAACAGCTTCCAGCAGACCTGTCTCCTTTTCTTTCCTTTTCCTCTCATCCTTTACCAAGCTTAATCTGCCACACAGGAGGGGCAGTGCCCAGTCTGCCATGGAACATTCCAGAGGGATCAGTGCCCTCTCCCTGCCCAGCCAAGGAGCCAGATTAGGAGCAGTCTCCTCCCCCCATCCACAGGAGATCCAGGCTGAAGGAGCAATGCTAACTATGGCCAAAAATAAAAAGCATTTAAGCATAAGCTTTGCTGTTAAAGTGCTCACTTGTCATCTGCTCTTGGAAAGGGGACTCATCAGAGACAAGAGCACTTTTTTAGAAATGCACAAAAGTGAAACCTTCAAAGATATAGCATCATCTCTTTGCTGTAAATCACCTCTTATGAAAATGAGCTACTAATTACATTTGCTTTCCTAACAGCAACTTTACTCATATTTATCACATGATAAACATCTTGCCAATTTTGCATCACCTATCCTTTGACAAAAATGCTGCTTTTTTTGACCAGAGCTTTTGGGAAAACTGGGAATGACAGCACCTCCCCCAGCCCCACTGTCTCATCCTCCAGCATCAATATCTCAGGATGCAGAGACAGGAGCAGGCTGTGAGCTGGCTTAGCACTTTATTGCCCTTCAAACTATAGCTGGGCTGCCCTAAATTATGTCAGAAACACCAGTTCCCAGAGACAAAAACATGGCCAAGACTTATGGGGCTGCACAGAAGCTTCCTCTGTGTCCTTTCCTCCTGCACCTTTCCATAAAGAAGGGAGGATGGATGTGGAGGCTGGCTCAAAGCCTCCTGTGGATTCTGCCCCTTGTCAGAGAGGGGGTGAACCTCTCCCAGAGCCCTGGGAGCAGAGCAGGCTTCATGGAGCTGCAGGTGAGGCTGGGTACGAGCTCACATGCAGCTGAACTTTTGCTGTTGCTAGACAAAACCATCCTTTTTGTGACTCTGCAGATGCTTGGGGTTTATTTTGTGTGCAGTAACAAGGGCTCTTCTGGAGTTCGAGGCATGAGAATTTATAGCAGTGCATTAAAACATCGATGTTCAAGCACTCAGAGCTGCCCTTGCTGAAGGGCTCCCAGCTCTGTAAAACACAAATTGCCCAAATGGTGCCTCCTCCACCCCCCAGCTTCACCATGGGGATGGAGGAAATTGAGGGGAATGCAAGAAAGGTTTGGAGTGCCTCAGCTCTACTCCTAGATGCTCTGTGGCTTTACTATGTGTATTCACTGTTAACTTTCAACATCAGCTTATTATAGAGAAAGTGGATGTCTTCAGGGCTAAATTTGGAATTGCTGAAGCAAGAAAATCCTAAAATTGCAATTGCAGCCTACTGAAACACTGGATTTGCTCTCTAATTAAAATTTCTCATATAAACTCGAGCTACTTCAGCATGCAGAGCATTTTCCCTCTCTCTGCCAAATGTTTATACATTCAGCCTCTGCAGAAGATTAATAAAGTTTTCTTTTAGGAGACCACCCCATTTTAATTGCAGCATGGTCTTTTTCAGCTGTAGCCTGTGCTGCCAGAACAGTTTGGGTGTTTCCATCTCCAAGTGACATAAACTTTCTGTAGTGCATGGGATTAGGAAGTTTATATATATTAAGGAGTTTATATATATTAAGGAATTTATACTACATATGTGTGTGTGTGTATTATATGAGTTTATATATATTTGCATTTATAGCTATATACACACATACATATGCATGCAATATTCATATTATTTATAGCTAATATGAAGACCACACCTGGGCAATAGAGAAACATTTTTTTTCCTTTTTTTTTTTTTTTTTTTACTGTCCAGAAGGGGGTTTGTACCTGCTATGAATCCACTCCCTGTGTGCAGCTGGATCTCCTTCTGCAACAACAATAAAAATGACACGCTCCTCTGATAGTGATGCCACAACTGTGATTCACATCCATTTATATTCCATCCTGTCTTCTGCCAGACTTCAGCTTGCCCTTCCCCCTCGCCTTTCAGGTGGCCTCAGTGCTGATTATTGCCATGACCAATGGCAGAGGGAGGCTGTGGGAGGCAGCAGGAGAGCAGCAGCGTTCAAGGGCTTTAATGACCTGCCCGTGCCACCGAGGGCTGCCTCGCTGCGGTGGGGAGCCAGGGCTCCAGGAGATCAATTACAACATTCCCGCTGCAGGACAATTACAGGAAGGGTGCTTTAAGAGAGGAAGGGAGATATCTGAGGGGATTTCAGGGCTGCAGGCTCTGGTCTGGAGGAGCAGAATGAAATGCTGGATAGTTTTGCAGCCATGTACGGCTGTCGGTCAGGGATGCGCACCAAGGCCATCCGCAGCGGAATAAAGCCGACGTCGCTTCTAAATTTATTATCTCCCCACAGTAATGCACAGCCACCAAAAAGTGATGAGGCTGGAGAAATAAGAACTGCAGAAGGACTCCAAGGACACGGTGCAATTAAGAGTAGTGAATCCTCTGGCTATTATTTGAGCCGCTCTGGAGTTAAAGCGGCAGAAAGCTGATGAACAGCAGCAGTCCTGGCCATAGTTGGTACATGTCCTCCTTCCCAAAAAATCCTGGGCACTGGCATTTTATAGCTAGGCTTGTATGCAAAAATGCTTCATGGAATCATGGAATTGTTTGAGTTTTAAGGGACTCTAAAGATCATCTCACTCCAACCCCCTGCCATGGGCCTTCCACTAGACCAGGCTGTTCAAAGCCCCACATCCAACATCCCTTGGACACTTCCAGGGATGGAGCATTCACAGCCTCTGTGGGCAGCCTGTTTCAGTGCCTCACATCACCTCATTCACCACATCCTCTGTGGTGACTGCTCGTATTCTGTGAACTGTAAGGTTTGGGAGGCAGAGTCTTGCTGTCAGTTTGTTTTTCTGTCCCTGACTGGCACCCTGGCAGTTATGGAAGTGTTCCTGGAGGTAACTCAGAGAAATGTTTGTCTCCAGCAATCTCTGCTGAACTCTGACTGCTCAGGAAAAGCCCCTGGCTGTGGAATTTTACATTGGTTCCCAACCTGTGACAAGGGATGAGAATTGATTCAGATCCTGATCCCAGTCTGGACAGGAGCACAAGCATTTCTGACACATCCCATGTTCAGTCTGAGATCTAGAAATGCTTGTGTAGAAATACTTAGAAATACTCTGGGACATCATTCTCTGGCCACTGGAAAATCTCCACTGCCCAGATTTCCTAACAAAGCAAAGGAGACTTGCTCTGCTTAAGCCAAACTCAATTTACTAAAGCTTATTCTGAGCTTGTAAGTACAAAATTACCCTTTTACCAGAGAGAAGAGAGTGAAAAACACCAGCATGATTGTTTTCATAAATAATGAAAGCAAAACCTCCACCAGGCACTCAGCAGTGAACTGTTTTTATCTGAAAGAGAGGAAGATTTGGTGGGTGAATTCATCGCTATGGGGGACCCATACAGCCTGTCAGAGACACAAATAAAAATGCAGCCAGAACACACAGGAGGCAAGGCAGGGGAAACAGAGAAAACAGAACCAGTTATTTTTAACTGCCATTAATATTACAAGAGGGACTGTGACAAAGGGAGCAGCTCTTCTGAATTCAGTGTGTTCTCTTTAATGCCAGTAAAATAGCATCTAATGAGAGGTGTCATATCAAGAATAACACAAAATGAAGGCAAGGACAGATATCTTATTAAGAAAACTACAGCACCAATTACATATAAAAAAGTATTATTGCGAGACTATGAATAAAATCTTGATTTAATACAAGTAACAGACATTCCTGTACTTCACATTTCAGACTCTTAGTTCTACAAGAGCATAAACATTTCCAAGAAGAGGAGGTGGTTTACTAAGAAAGACAAGCCACTGAGCATTTATTTCTCAGCTCAGAACCCCAAAACAGACTTATTTGCTTCATACCACTGATTGGGATGACAACTTGAAGAATCAAAGATGCTTTACAAAATGTTTGCAAAGAATAAAAGGAGAACGCCATTCCCATCCTCTCTGAGCTCTGATAAAGAGGCTGTTCAAAAATTCGGATGCTAATTTGAATAAGTGGCATCAAAACCACCTGCATATGTTTACTTTCTGTGTGCATGGAGAGACGAAAAACCTGACTAGGATCATGTCATCTGAACATAATTTCAAAGCCCCAGATGTCCCTGGAAAATGCTACCAACTGGAGTCTGGCAAGCAGCTCACCCAGAGAAGTTCACACGTAAATGGTGTCCCTTCCCTGTCGCACACATCTCTTATGAAAAATCTTTTCTTTAGGATTTTTCCTCCTGAGAAGCTGAGAGGCCTCAAGAACAAAATGTAACATTGATTATCTGCTGCTGTGGAATGCAACAGGTGGAGCTTTGATTGGCCCATGTGGATGTTACTAATTAATGGCCAATCACAGCCCAGCTGGCTCGGACAGAGCCCAACAGCTGCCTTTGTTATCATTCTTTCCTTTCTATTCTTAGCTTAGCTAGCCTTCTGATGAAATCCTTTCTTCTATTCTTTTAGTATAGTTTTAATATAATATATATCATAAAATAATAAATCAAGCCTTCTGAAACATGGATCCTCATCTCTTCCCTCAACCTGAGACCCCTGTGAACACCGTCACACTTCCCTGCTTTGTGTGCTCTCTATCATGCAATTTAACAACTTGTTGAAAGGACTAAGACAGAGCAAAATCCAAAATTTACTGGTGGTGTAAGCATTTCCTAAAAATCTCCACCAGGAGCTGTGTTATTTCTCAGAGTTCAATCCAAGCTGATCAATCAACCATTTTCTCCATCTTTCTATCTGTCACAAAACAGCTTCTGATAACAGAAGCATCTGCTCTTCCTTTCTTTCCAGCTACAGTTCCTGAGAGATTATCCCAATGGGCTTTTCTTCCCAAACACTTGTGATAATAAATTCAATTAATATCACCAGACTACAGGAAAAAGGCAGTATCCTGTCCGATAATCACAATTACATAACTCAAGTATGAGCCAGGCTGTAAAGAAGCAAATATTCACAGTAAGATTTGTTCACAAACCATCTCTTGATGAAAAGATCACGATAGTCAACTGTGAATATTAATTTACAGGCTATCTGTGAACACAAGGACAAGGCTAATTAAAGATGCTTATCTCCTGAATTACTTGCTCATCTCTGGTAATTCCTGTTCTTACTGTCAAACAAAACGGTTGTACAGACAACTTCTTAATTTCAGGCCACTCCACTGTAAAAATTATCAACCAGTGGTGTACACAATGCTTTATAAACACAGCACTTTTAAAAGAACAGGAAAACAAATGCTTCCGAATGAGGTAGCCCCTTCCCTCGGCTCTCATTGCTGAGGTGAATTAGCATTTATTAGCATAAGTAGTTCTGGTGGCCACTCAATTGGATCAGGAAACTGATCTGGATTAGAACAAACCTTGACAAGGAAAACAAAATTTCAGCATGGATTTTAAGGATTATCTCAGTTTCTCCAGGGTCAGGCACTTCAGTTTCTTGAAGAGCACCAGCCTACCAACTTGAAAGGAATAAAATTTCCAATTTTGATTCTGAAATAAAAGGAAATTACTTAAAAAAACTTGCAGAGAAGAGTTATTATTTTTCAGCTAAAATGTGCTCAGGTTTCAATAGTTGATTTTTTTTTCTTCCATAGCTTTGTAAACCTGAAACTCCAGCAGACTCCAATTTTCTAAGGATGTGCCCAACATGGGGGAAACCCCTGGACAGATGAGTTCTTCCTGCATTATCTCAGCTGTGCTGCAGTAGAGGGAACCAGCCAGAGGCATGGATGACAGCTCAACCTCTACCTGTCCTTCAGGGCCCCTTGCTGTGTGCACAGTCCCCAAGGAGCCAGGCAGGTAAACCCAATTTACAGCAGCCCCAAGGCAGTCCATAATTATCACAGAGGCCATCCCAAACTCCAGACAGCCCTGATGTGAGAAAAGCAAGCAGGTGGCCATCAGACACCTTTCCCTTTTTGCTCAGGAGGAGATTAATTATTCCTGCGGAAGCACTCTGAGTTCTGAAGCAACGATCCCGTAAACAGGAAACACTGGAGTGAAAATAAACCATAATTATGTTTTTGTTTAAAACCCTGACTCCTTACAAGGCTATGAATAACATCAAAGAAATCAGTCAGGACAGAGCACTAATTCCTAAGTAACAAACCATTTCTATGTGGTATTAGTTTCTGTGAATTTCTTCATACAGACAGACTTAAGGGTGACTTGTCTTCTCTAATTTTTTCTCATGTGGGATCTAGATTTAATATGTTTTGAAATATAAATAGTAATGAGGTCATAAAAGATGCAGAAATGAATGAGAGTCAGAGAAGGAAGCATAAGGAGAGGATTCAGGGGGATGAAAAAGTTGGTAATTTCAAAATGACATGGAGTTGGGCTTGACAGTAATAGCCCTCTAAAAAGAAGAAACCCTCACGACAACCCCAGTAGTTTGTAGTTAAAAATTCCTGTCAGAGAAGGCAGCTGATAAAAAAGAAGCTCAGCACAAGGCAAAATCCATTGCAGAGAATAATTCAAGGCAATGTGAGGCAGAACAGAACTTTTAGCTTGTGGACTTTGTGCCCCAGCACTGGAGGGTTGTGCCTCTTGTTCTCTCAGTGCCTTTTTTTTTTTTTCTGTTTGTGCCCATTTTAAGCTTCCCCAAGGTACAATCCCTTCTGGGCACTTCTCTTGCAACTCTTTCTATGATCAGCTAAAACTTCCCAATAGGAAATGCTTGTTCCTGCACAGTCAAATTTGGAAAAATTCAGTTTGTTAGCCATATATATATTCTGTTGCACTATCAGGAGTACTCCACTCCCTAAGTTTTGCATGGCCATTAGGCAGCTATGGAGACATTCCTTAGAGATGTTGCTACAGAATGTATTCAGTTTCTGCATTTGATTTTTAAAATCAAGTGAAAGAAAATCTTATTTTATTACTGAAAATGTTGTTGAACTAGCTTTCCTACCAATGGCATGCCAGTGTGTTTCTTAACCCAACACTTAAACTGGCTAAAAAGGGAAATGCCTCTCAGCACCACCCATTCACCTCCTCTGGCCTTCCCTGTGACCATGGCTGGCAGCTGCCAACAAGAGCAACATATGGGGATGATTTTGCGTTTTACACACAGTTCCCAGCTGGTTCTTACTCCCTTTCTCTGGTAAAACTCCCATTCACATCATCCTGGTCAGAATTGGTTCCCTAGAATTTGCAGGTTTCACTGCAAGGTTAAGGCACTAAAATGAATACACCGATTTCTCTCTTCCACTTGGAGTAAGACATGTGGGAAACCAACTCCTCAGTGTTATCCCAAGCCATAAAAATAGAAAAACTTTGCAAGGAGGGGAGTTAGGAGGGGGGTGTTGGGGTTTTAAAGCCCTAAAGCTTTAGGGCTTTCTTTGTTGTTGTTGTTTGTATTTATTTTTTTTACTTTCGAGAACAATTTCTGTGTGTGAAAGATAGTGACTGGTGACTTGAAGAATATTTTTTTAACCCAGCTAATGTAAAAACAACATTCATTCTGCATCAGATCAAAGATAATTCACTTAACTCAGCTGGGATACTTGCATACATTGGAGTGATATGTTACAGTGTGAAATGCCATAAAGAAATACTTCCCATATATCTTCTAAATTAATTTCTTAAATTTAATTGTCTTCTATTAAGCAAAACAGGAGTTCATGACTCACTTTTTTGATATCATCCTTCGGTTTATATTTCTTCTCCTCTCCAAGTGTAATTAATATTAATATTTTAAATTGCCTCCAACATAGAAGACCCCTGTGTCTTTAATCATGCTCATTTCTGGATCTGTTTAAATTCTTCTCTTTTTTTTTCAGTCACAGGACATGACTGAAATTTTAATGCTGTCTGCAAAATTGTGTGAAGCCACTGCTTTATCACATGTAATGCCATTCTGCTGTCATTTGGATTTGCTGTCTGTTGTTCTGCATCCAGAAAAGGTGTCTCCATGTATCCACAATTTCATAATAAATTAAAAAAAAAAAAATCCACCCAGGAATGGAAAATGTTAGTAAGGAACATTTCCAGGGGAGAAAGAAAGCTCAGGCACCGAGCAGTTTTGTCACCCTGAAGATGCCTGTCTGCTCAGAGCTGAAGGAATTGCTCAGCCTGTAGGAATTTTATAAAGCCATCTAGATTCAATTTTACCAGCCTGGCACCTTCCACAAAGGCCATATACACCAGTGGATGCTCAAGAGGCTGTTCCAACACACTCAAAGAGCACTGGCTTTCCTACTCAAGCCCTGTGCCTCTGGGTCTTTAAAGAAGATTATGATAAAACAAGCCTTTCCACCAATTATTTTGCTAAATTTCTGCTTCTTTGTGACAGGATGAATTTCTGGCTGCTGGATCAGGAATTCCTGACAGCATCAGGCTGGGTAAGATCTCACTCAGCAATTGCTCTGGGCAGGTTTATCCATTGCCAGTCCATGGGAGGGAGAAAGCTGCTCCACAGACACCACTCCCTCTGCTTTGATGCCAGGGACAATCCTTGTATTAAAGAGGGATTTTGAAAATGAACCAATGTCTTTTGGCCCCTGCTGAAATTAATAGATGGCTTCTGTTTTGTCCTCGGGGACTGTGGAAGAGGCAAGAGCCAGCTCCTGGACAGACAAATGCCCAAGCAAGGGATGACTCAAATTAGTTCAAAGAGTGAGTCCAAATTAATTCCTCCACCGCAGGAGTTTGGGAATTGCCTTGCTCTCTCTCTTCCATGTCAGGAGGTGTTCAGGGCACCTGGCAGCACAGCAACCACACACATCAATGCAGGAAATGTGGGGGGACGCTGGGAGGGGCCTGCTCTTGTCTTTGCCTGATGTGGCATCATGGAATCATTCCGGTTGGAAAAGGCCTCTAGGATGGAGTCCAGCTGATGACCCAGCACTGCCAAGCCCAGCACGTTTTTTTAACTTCTAAAACATGAAAAAGCAAAGCTCCCAGTAATATTTTTTTCTAATTTCTTACAGAGTTTGGACTGCTGGGAAATATGCTTTTCATTTCTTTATCTTTTTGAGAAACTAATGAAAATATGGAGGCTTCAAATTTCACCAGCTGCCAGCCAAAATTATGGTTTCCATGCAAAACTGACAAAATGAAGTGGCACCAATGATGCACCTCAAGGCAAACTGTTTTAAAACTAATTTACATGGGAAGAAACTGCAGCAGTGACTGTACAATTACATTGTTCAATTAACAGCACAACAATTAATAGCACCATTGATTCACCAGTGACAAAAACCATGATATGGTTTTCTGTCATTCTAACAGAATGAGCAATTTTTATCAGTGTGGGAACTCTTGCCTTGTTTTGAGCTAATTATTTTCTGTCTTGAGATGCTCCCATCAGTCTCTTTTTGGCACTCCATTTCATGCAATTATGATGTCTGTAGCAAAAACAGGCTGCCAAAAATGACAATTGGAAAAAAGAAACCCTCCCCCTTTTGGAGAAAATTACTCAGCAAATTCTGCTCTTTTGAGTATTAAAAATCCTCATTTTTCAGAAACCCACCGCTGCACAGTAACTTTAAACTACCTGACAAGAATTTCTTACAAGCTTGATGTTCAGGAACGGCCCAAAGAATGACATTTTATGTGACATGGCTTAATATTTTTGCCTGTGAATACGAGAATTTCGTCTCATTTGTCATCTCAATTTTGATATGAGCACCGAAAATAACAGTGATTGCCAAAACCAGCAATTTCCTGATGGACATCCACACCTTGGCTTTCCACGATGTGGAGGTGGCTGCCTTTACCACGTTCCAAGTTTCACTTAACAATAGAGGATTAGGATATAGAATAGACAATATAGAATCCATTCAATATTTCTATTTTTATAGATTATATAGATTATATAGATTATACAGATTTAGATGATATCAATGATATAGATATAGAATTTAGATATATAGATATATAGATAGATATAGATTATATAGATAGATGATATATAGATATAGATAGATATATAGAGATATAGATATTTGTTGGTGTGTATGTATTCTATATTTGATGGAAAACAGTGAGCATGGCAAAATTTCATTTTTTCAGACCTGCAAGACATTTAAGCAAAGGGGAAATACCACTGGCTGCACTAAAGTGATGAGTGAGCTACAGTTCACTGCCTGGCTCAGGAAATAAAAGTCAGATTATTCTGGGAGTTTGCTCAAGGAAGAGTTCTAATATAAGAGCTGGGAATAAGCCACGTATTAACCTGTTCAGCAGGGTCATTCAGGCCTACCTTGTGCTCCCTGGGATTCAAACTGCTCAGCACATTTTCTGCAGTGCACAAAACCCTTCAGACACAGCAGCAGCGAGGGGTGCTGCTCTACAAAACCATTCAGATATTTAACAATTCCCTGAAAAGAATTGCAGTCACCTGCATTATGCAGCCTGTCTGCCATTTGATAGATTGCATGCTACAGTGAAATATAGACTTGTCCATGTAATTTTATAACTTGAACAATGATTATGATATGCAGTGCATTTCCAATTATCTTCCATTATGTTTCATGTGCTGTACAGATTTCAGTTGGCGTTTGCAAGGCAGCCAGAAAATTACAGCAATTATTGAAAATTATTGTGATATAAAAGCAATGCTTCCCCCTCCTCCTATCAATTTTCTTTGTATTGGTGTATAAAACAGACTGCTGCTTCAGCACCTAGGAAAAGAAACTATATTTTGCCTTCTTAACTACACAGAGAGAATGAATTCTACTCTAGTTTTACGGTATTCATAGCAGATATACACTCAATATTAATTCTGAAAATTTTTTAGTGTTACACTTTTAATTATCTACTCATTTACTTGACTTAGGTTAGAATTTAATCTACAGTTATATAGATATAAGTGCACTCACATACATTTCCATGAGTATAACAGTCAATTCCTTATTCTTCTTTAAAAACATAATCTATTTTTAATTTCATTCCCACTGCTTTTGTTCTGATTGAGGAGATTTTAACAGGAACGTCTTTGACCAACCTTTTTTTATTACTTAATTTATCTTAATGGCAAGGATTTGTCCTATAAAACTCATCTACCCATGGTTATTTTTGCATTCATGAGTAGTTTCTTCAGACCCTATGGGTATGCTTATGTGCACCAAGCTAAACATTCATTAATTTATAAGAACAAGGCCTTATTTTTGCCTGGCCTTTCTTAAATACAGAGCACTAAGACTTCATTGTGTCCCTTTAAGGGGAGAAACAATTCCAAAGTGTTTGAAAAAGAGGATTACTGTTTTTCATAGCATATATAAACAACAGTAATAATTTTTGTCATGTGTGCTTGACTATAAAGCAAAATTTGTAATGCAAATGTCTATGCTATAGCATAACAAACTTGTACTTTCTGTGTTCCTCTGAGTTTAATTGAACCTGACATTGGAAATGGCAGGAATTTTAATTACTTAAAATAATATCTGTATTATGACCTAACATGCTAGTTAAAGAGGATGCTGTTTGATTGTAATTCACTTCTACACATTTCTTTCTTCTTTTATTTTTCATCCTTAGAAATGAAAAGTTGTCTTTGCTGTGACAAGAAGGTGTCTCATGCTAGTTACTGGAAAAACAAACCAGAAAACAATGTAAGTACAAAAACTGTGTTAATATCCAACAAAATTTCAAAACAAAACCACAAAAAAGAAGAATTATTTCCAGGGTTTATGTTTAAAATCTTGCTTTGTCTCCATGTTATATCCACTGCAGCAGCTGCCCCAAAAGGTGCCTAAAAAAGCTCTCAGATGTGGAATGCTGGGTGTGCTATGTCATGATAACACCAAGTCAGGGCCTTAAATTAAGCAGGACTCTTATTTATTTACCTCTTCCTTCTGCTGTGGTTTTCTCTC
>WBNP01000607.1:927927-958012 GCA_013401095.1 Passerina amoena
CCTAAACAGTGTTTTGAGTTATGTGAACTCAAAACCCCTAAGAAAGCAGATCCAGCCATGTTGCACTAAAATATTTGTTTTTTAAATGTGAAGTGCTGCTGACAGAAATGCACAGTGTGGCACATGCACAACCAGGCAGTGTGACAAAGGCTAAGCTACCAGTGTCCTGCACCTGTCACCCACAAAGGAAACCATCCCTACTTTTTTATATCAATCGAGGTTACTATAGCAACACAGAGCTTTTATTTTTCCTCAGGTTTATTATGTAGGAGCCAAGGAGCATGTTCAGACACTGCATGCATTCATAACCCCACACAAGTGTCTGTCGACTGCACTCTCCAAGGCACCTCTAATGGACTTGTTAGCTGCTAACAACTGCAGCCTGCACTGAACAACTCCAGCAACAAAAAGCAAACACCCCTAGCAACAATAACACACATCCATCACTCAGGCTTGTGCCCCTAGCTCAGCAAAAATCAAATATTTCCCTAAATATTAATAATTCATATGTCAAATAATTATTATTTCATCAAATCGATTTAATTATTTCTATTAAGTAAACATAATAACAATTAAATAAAGTCCCTGGTTTCATTTTTACAGGGTAAACTCAGGGGACAAGCTCCTATTGCCAGGACCTTTTCACACTTCCTTACTTCCAGTGGCAGCAAACGAGCAATCCTGAGGAGATGTGAAATGGGGAACACCCTCACTTTACTGCACAGACAGCTCTGATCTTGCTCCCTGCATCTTGCTTTTACAGCTGGGTGCCACAGCTTCAGTGCAAAAGTCATAAACAGATTTTTGTCAGCTTCTTCTTGCAGAACTGCCCAGTGCAATGGAGACTGGGGAGCCACTCGACAGAAATGATTAAATGCTCTGGAAAGATGACTCTGCTTCTACAAACACATCCAGCCTTTTATGGCTCATGTCTTTCCACATCACTTTAAGCACCATTTAATTTTAAAACTGAAAATTTTATAGGCAGCTCCAGGGCATCACAGACAAGACAAACAGAAAGCAATAATGCCCTGGGATTCTGTTTGCTCTTACCAGGGGAGTTATGGAGAACCCATCCCTAAAAATGCAAGCACAGCCTATTTAAGGCATCCCCACATTTGCTCACTCTTTGGTTTCCACCATGCTGTGGCTGAGTTGAGAAGAAATTTCTTCAATCTTGTGGCCCTGTGGTGACAGAAGAAAGGCAGCTGAGGGTCAAATTTAAGTTTTATGCAGCTGTATATGAACACTTTGGGTGCTCTGGAATTAAAGGGGAAAAAAAACCAACTTGACTTTGATTTCCTGCAGTGAACTGTTTCGTGGTGGGGAGGAAGGATAGTCCACGGTTTAGGAACTGGCTGCACACTTAGAGGATGAAAGTTCAGCTCAGATGAACATTGCAACGGGGCTTGTGTTTCCACAAGCAAATATTCCTAAAAATTAGGTTTTAATAATGTACATATTATCAGATTATAGAATAAAGCCTGGTTTAGCAGCTATGACTGCCTGGCACATGCTGGGGTAAGAAAAATTCAAACTGCAAGGTTTCCAAAAGCCTTCCAAGAACTACTGACGTGGTGGCGCCTTGCCAGGCTGATTTATAGACAAGGCTCATTTTTATTTTCCCAAGCTGTCTCCTGCTATCACTCTGGATACCCAGATGTCATACATTTATGAGTCCTGAAGGAGTTCAGAAATAAAAATGTGAGCTGCTTGCAAAGATATGTGATCTCTCATTAAAAACAACCTCGGGTTTGGAGGACTTGTGGATAGCTGATATTTAAAACAATAATTCAGAGGTCAGCAAATCATTGGTGTGGGTAACCCTGGTATCTGCATGTTTGAAAATCTGGTCAAAATGTTAGTTCTAAGCAGAATATGAAGTTGTCTGGTATTGTAGCAGAAGTGAGTTAAACCAATAGCCTTTGCAAGGAAAATGTCAGCTCACTTTCTATCAGAAGATTCAAACTGGAAAAATCACTTAATTCATAAACAAAAACCTGGTTGACACTATAGGCACAGGCTTACAAAAAAGTCTTGTCCTGGAGCCTTTGCCACATTAAAGTCAGAACATTCTGACGACTCAGAAGCACAGTAGGAAATTGAGGAGTGGTTCAGCTTTACTTTTTAAAAGTACTCCAAGGCTCTGTGCTAGATTAAATGCTTCATATATTTCCTAATCATGTGAAAGGAAGGTGAGCAGCAGAGTAAGGCTGCTCGCTGCTGATAGAAAGTTATGACATGAGAAGTGACAAAGTTCAGTGCCAGAGGGAACTGTTTACTTGCTGAGGTCCAAGAGGCTCAGTTTAAGAAAGGGACCTGGCAATAACCCTGCAGCTGTGCTTAATGATGCAGAAGTATCCCTTTCTTCCTACATACAGCCATATCCATCCAAAAGGGAATTAATTTAACCAGTGGATCAGATGACAAAGTACACAGAGAAAAACAGTATCAGGATTCAGAGTATGGCTTCAGCTACAAAAGTTGTGTAGAATATTCATTAGGTCGTTTTAGAAAAGATAGTGCAGATTAAACCTGAAAGATGCTGAGAGATGGGTAATAAGAATGGTCAATGGGATGGAAAAACCTCTCATTTTAAATGACTTTAAAATATTGAGACTGTTTCTCTAAAGAGGTTTTACAACACTGGATCCAATAGAAATATTTGAAGTAAGGAGTCATAAGTAAAGAAGCATATGAGACACTTCTACTTTTTTTTTTTTTCTCTGTGATTATTCAAAGTTATGACAATTTATGAAAACGGAAAGCAGGGAATTCAAATTTCATTTAAAAAAATATATTGGAAAGTTGAATCTGGCAAGGTGGATTCATAGGAACATGAGTTAAACAAATATTGGAATGTTTAATAGCAGAGTTATTTTCCGGGTATTTTTCAGACAGCATTGTAAAAAATGCAAGTGCTTCAAAGTTTATGGCCATCTCTAAATAGCAGAATGACTAAGACAAGAGTCTCCCAGACACTCATGAGATGTTTCTGCACATTCTCAAGGATCTGGCTGCAGTTTGATGTGCTAGTTCTGCATGGCAGCCTCTCTGTTCCTAAATTATCTATTGCCATTAGTGAATGAAAACAAACAAAAAAGAAAAGCCTCTTCCAAGACACTAAGTGTCAAATTTTAAGCCCAACTACTAAAATAAGATGACATCAGCTTCACTCAAGGGATGTGGTGAGGCATCTTCTAATACATTCAACCAGTTCCTTAACCTAGATAAAGATGCTTTTATAAATGTATAATATATATTTAGTTATGGGCATTTATTTTTTGGTTCTGCCAGGTGAGATTAGGATCGGAAATCAGGAGCCAACATGAAATATTTATGGCAGGCTTCCAGAAATGCATAACATAATTGATAGGGAGAGCAGGAAATATTGCTCATTTGGCTTTTTTTTTTTTTTTTTTAATATGAATGCTGGTCCTATATTTAGCTCTGTTAGGAATTTTTGGGCTGGGATGAGTGATCTCATCAAATCACTGGTTCCCTGATTGCTCTTTGGATCAGGGTCATAAAGGATTGATGGATGCAAAGGTATAGATGGAGGTACAGAGTGCTAATGTAACTTGAGGAGAAGGGCTCCTCTGGAATTCAGGCCAGGAATGGCCCAACATAATAAAAATAATATATGCAATGCAGGGGTATTATAGAACAAAGCCTCTGCTTGGCAGTATTTTTGAACCTATTTTTCTGTTAACATATTTAAATATGTGTCAGCCTGAGTTCTTATATACAGCGTCCCGAGGCATTAATCTCCTCAATAAAATGTTATACTTTCCCACAGAAGCCAGCAACATAAAAATAAAAGGGAACCTGTGCTCATATTTCAGAGTAAAAGTGATCCTAAAGAATTGCTGAGTGCAGGGTTTAAACTGTGTAAGTCTGCTGGCTAACCCCCTCCTTGGAGATAGG
Source organism: Passerina amoena (assembly GCA_013401095.1). Classification (NCBI taxonomy): domain Eukaryota; kingdom Metazoa; phylum Chordata; class Aves; order Passeriformes; family Cardinalidae; genus Passerina; species Passerina amoena. Next base: position 931,855 of record WBNP01000607.1, read on the forward strand.
GGCTGTACTGAGGATACCCCATGAAAATGGGAGGTGGGAAGAGCATCTGAGCTGAAAACATGACTAGAAGGGTTAATACATGATTTTTGGGGTGCTTTTCTAGACTTTTGGCTATTGCAAGTCCCCACGTCTTGCTGCCATCAATAGAGGCACCATAGTAAAATCTGTCCCCGGCTGGTCACAGAAAGGGCTCTGAGGCTTCTCTGTGCAAACAATTGCATGAGCTCATGGTGGCATGGCTGTGCCTACAGTGACACTGCAGTAAACTCCCAGTGTGGCAGGAGAGTTCAAGAAGCAGGTGCAATGCTCAACTGAGGGTCAATAGTTTTACCCTTTGAAGCTTTTCCCCTGAGGAATTCTTTTTTCCCCCCTCTCTTTCTGACCATCACCCTGCTGTGTGGCTCAGCCACTCGCAGGCTCCATCAGAAATCCCTCCTGGCACAGAGGGAATTATCTCAGACACTGCAGGGAGCAGAGAGAGGACTTGTGCTGTGCACAGACTTTCTGCCATCAGCTGGGGGCTGCTCCTGTACAGCACCAGGAGCAATGAAAGCTTCCTGACACGTCTGCCTGGCTCCTGATCCTTTTGAATACTGTGGCAAAGCACAGAAAAGTACAAATGATGATAAATTATTAATTTCTGAGGTGGATGAGTTTGTCAATCCCATATATAAGATGCTATAAGGCACAGCAGATTTGTTGCCCTTAATTTTATCGTGCCATGCAATTGGATTCTGCTGGGGACACTCAGAGACCCAGTAAAATGTGTAAAAATGGAATGGGACTGCATGACCCGAACAAGGCAAAAAAACCCCACATTTGAGCCATAATTTGTATTAGATGATAGATCCTAGGGTAGTTTTCCATCAAATAAGTCATTCTTACGCTCCCTGAGAGAATGCTTGTTTATAGTTGCCTGTCTGTTCTTCCCATCTCTTTTATTGATGTAGCAGGAAACAGGAGGAGGTTTGCTTGTGACCAATCTCTTTGCTGCATATGCAATATGTGCAGGTCACACATAGTGCACAAGGTATGGCAAAGCATTTTTCTGTTGAATTTAGCAATGTGAAATTGCTTTTCAAGTTTCTTGCTTCTCTAGTAGAGATCCATGCGTTATTTCCCCGAGATTATTTCTGGGCACAGATAATGATGCTATAAGCATTTGAAAGCTGTCATTTCTGGTTAAATCTCCACCCTGAAAAGGATTATTGGTATCTAGGCAGCTTTTGTCAGTATAATTCAGCTGATTGGGGACTGGATATTCTAATTCTGTATATTATATATATTAGAATTCTGGACAAGTCACCCTGACTTCACAGCCAGGTGTTCATAGCTAAGGATGCTTGGGTTTAGCAAATCTTTTCCTTCATCATTTTTTTTCCCCTCTTATTTATTTTTTCCATCACAGGACCCCCCTGCACAAGCAACCATTACCTCCCAATTTCAGGGAGTAATTTCACAGGTATTTTCACAGCCAGACCTATTGTGACCAAGGAGACAAAGTGATCTCCAAAGCTATCATGAGCAGCCTCTAGCTATGCTAAAAAAAAAAAAAAAAAAGAAAAAAAGTGAAATATCTCTTGCCACTGTCCTTCTCTCAGGAGAAATGGCAGCTCATTCTCAGTCTGTAGATTTAAGTAACAAGTCTCTAAGCTGCAGATTTGTTTGACCCACAAAGCTACCCTGCTGTGTAGTGAAGCACAGTCAGTCAAATGCAGCAGCAAAATCAGGATGAGTCCATAAGGACTGGTCTCCAAGATATTTTCAGACAGATATTTGGTGTGAGCCTCAAGTTTGAAAAATCAACAAATATTCATTGATTAGACTTGCCTTTTTATAACATCAGAATGACCAAAGCTACTGACATTTTTTGCAGCCCACTACTTTTTCCTTTGAACATACCACCGCACTCATATTTCTCCACCAAGTAGAAATGGCATAATTCCCCAAATGGGTAAAAAATTCACACAGTTATTGCTAAAATTTCTCATATAAAAATGAAATTATGTTTCCAAGTGCCTGGGGATTGAATACTATTTTCCAGAGTCATTCAGAGAATCCCCCTTTCCTCTAAAGCCTTGCTTTTGAAATCAGCCACACAGCATGCTCTGCCACAGTATCCTGGTTTTAATTATTCTCCCATTTACCAGAAGGTGCGAAACAAACCTACAATCTCTTGCATTGCTCTTACACTTCTAATTATACCTGCAGCTCGTTCTCAGGAGCACAATGAGGTGAGGTGCAGCAGAGCTGGGTCGGGAATTGTGGTGGGATGGATGGAGATCCACGATCCACCCAGCCCGCGCTCCACTCCCGCTCCCACCGGCACTCTTCTGGGAATTCCAAGCAGCCCAGGGATGGCTGCTGCTTTGTTTGCTTTACTCCACATAATTTACCACTCCCCTTCGGGAGAGAGTTGGACAGATTTCAGTAATAGTTATCATCTCTGCTGTAGCCTCCACAGTTTATTAAGTAAGAAAATACCCCAAGTGTCACTCTCTAACTTTAGCAAGTTTGAAGTTAGCTAGTTGGACGACTGGTCTCTTTGGAATAGAGATGTGGACATGATGCCTTGGTGGAAATTCAGGCACTTTTTGATTAGTTTCAACTCATTAATCACCTGCATGCAAATGGAAATCTCTTAGTATTGTCCTCATTTTCATTATCATCATCATTGTTAATATTCTATTAAAAACTCCTTTGTTTCTGCATAAAGCTATGATCCTAATATTGATCAATGAGTATCCAAATGATGCTTTGCTGTATCTATTCAAAACTACAGCTTTCACCGTAAAACATTGTTTCTGATTCCCAATTGGATGGATCGAATTTCCTCCAGACCTCTTGTATGCGAAAGTTCAAGTTTTGCTCAGCTTTTTTAATAATTCAAATCATCTGAGTGTACCCAAGAAAAATGAGACTCAGAGTGGACTTCTAATGGATAATGCTGCCAGTGTGAAGACATTGTTTCTAAATTGCATTTCTCATCACAATATTTTTGCATAACCTCAGCTGAAAATAACCTTGCTTACCCAAACGTGAACAGAGAAATGAGCCACGAGAAAACATATTTTTATACAGAATATCATTATCTAGGCAAGTTGCAAATCCAGCTGAGATGTGTCAGCCTCTTCTGAGCGTAGCAGGAACCTGCTGAAGAGCACCGTACATTCCATAAAGATGTCATGCTGCTAGGAAATCGCTTTGAAATATGTTCTGAGAGGCAGGGAAATTGAAAAAAAAAAAAAAGGAGAAAGGAAAACGAGAACCTCTACAAGGGAAGTGCAGCTGAGATTCCATCAGTCCCCAGAGAGGTGACCCATCAGATGGCACTGAGGTCCCCGCTGACGTCTCGCTTTTCCGAGCTCACGGCAAACAAAAAGCCGTGCAGGGAAGGGCCTCCAAAGGATTTCATTCCCATGCAAAGATAATTGTCTCTCCTCAGTGAAATGCATGTCCCCTGGACATTTCTCTTTACACAGGGACTTCAAACAGCTTTCGACGGGTCCTAAATGACTGGCTTGGCTCAGGGACTTGTCTTTCAAGGGGATGAAGGTACAGGGGAACAAATGTAATTCTCAATGACAGGCTACAAGAATGAAATATCTGTTAGATAGAATATCTATCTGTCTACCTGTCCAAAAATATGAATCCCTCCAAGTAAAGGCTCTTTTATTTTTATTTTATTTTTTTTATGTAAAAGGCATTTTGGAAGGAGAGAGCACACTCCAGCCTTTTTCTCTTCCAGATGTGTGTATGTGTATCTTCAATCTTCCTTCCCCCATCTTCTGCCCTACTATCTTCTTCCACCTCCAAGGATAAAGAATGTTCCTCACCTCACACTCTAAGCTGTATCTCAGTGACCACAGCAGATATCAATAAAACATAAAATAATATATTTATCGTAGAATTTCCAGTGAAATGAAAATAGATTTGCCTCAGAAAGCAGAAGCAATGAGCTCCTTTAACAGAAAAGTTTTTCCTGCATTATGAATCCAACAAAGCATCCTCAGAGGAGCTTGAGATTAAATAAATGGTCCCAGGTGTCCTCAAGACTTTTGAGAACACTGAGAAACTTGAAAGATTTCACACTGCAGAGCCAACAAAGGGACAAAACTGTCCCTTTTTGCTCTCTTACATCTGCCCACAAATACACCTCACCACATTTGAGGGGATGGAAGATCGATGATGAGATTATTTGTAATATAATACTGGATTCAATAACTCCCATTGCCTTTTTCAGCTGCAGGCCATTTTATCCTGTGGTCCTCTGAAGCCAGAGAGGAAACTGGGCTATGGAAATAAATTAACCTAAAAAAGAATACACCTTCCACTAGGCAAGTAAGAAAATTATAAGATGAAACTGCCAATTTTTCTCTTCAAAATATCCCCTATGATTTCTTTAATGACATATCATGAGTTAATTTTTAAGGCCTGTATTTTTTTTTTTTTTGTGGGAAGTTTATCTGAAAACAAAACACTAATAAATGTGGTGGGAAGTTCCTGAACTTCCAGAGCTGCAGCAGGAAATATTTGACCTTAAGGGCCCCCTAACTGTGATGTTTTCATCAGGGAGAAATATCACTAAGCAGTGTCTACAGTAAAACTGTCTTACAACAGCAGTGTGGAATTTTAAACAAAATATGTCAGGAGTAATTAAAATCAGGAGAATGATCAAGTGTCTCTTAGCGTTGCTACACAAACAGCCACTACCAAAACAAGAAGCAAAAACCCCCAAAGATTATAGAGACAGCAAGCATGTTGTTTAAGAAAATGTACCAGTATAGAGGTTTTGTGTGAATACATCCATCATTTATTCCACTTGAATTTAAGCTGTTCATATTTGCCTTTTTTTAGTGTCTTTCATGAAGTTTAATTACAATACAGTAAACAGACAGAGACTGAGAGAGCATTTCTGTTGTGCAATAAAATTCAATTACTGACAGTTTTAAGAGGGATTTTTAGACCTGTGGCAAGTTTGAAAGGGAGTTTCCTTACACATTTTGCCAAAAGCAAAGAGTGCCTCCACTCAAACCATGGCAGCATGAAGAGGCTTTTTAAAGACTGGTGATAAGTAAACAAATAACAATAAATAAAGTAATCTCTTCCATTTTGAACTGCCTTGCACCTTTCAAGATCACAGAACACCTTTGCTATGGGTCAAGCTGCTCTCTGGAAGAAAACAGTCAGAAGAGTTCAGAATAATTTTGAAGAGGCAAAAAAAGAATGCAGGGGACTGTCTTGGAGAAACTTCTTGTCTGGCCCAAAAAAGGCTGGGAACACCAAATCCATGTTACAGGTGTACTTTGTGTTTTGCTCTCCTTTTAGGGCTCCCACACGCTTGGGGCTGAAGCAACTCAGTGGAAATTTGGTTTGTTTCTTGGGATTGTCTGCTGGATGGGCCAAGGCAGACACACAGGACAGAGCAAAAAAAAAAACCCATAGCACTTGGAAAAAAACAAGTTGAAATTGGCTGGGGAACTGTTTGTACACTGTGCTTGGATCCAAGACCTGATATTCCATAAACCCAGGCCAGCTCCAGGTCCTGATGCACTCCCACTGTGATACTGAGAGGTCTTTCAGACTCAAAGGGGCAAATCATCTAAAGCACCAAGAATTTCTTTAATTTCTTCTATTTGCATACAATCAGCCTGCAAGGCTTCACAGGTTAAGGATGCCAGGTAGGATGGCTGAAGATATGGTAAAATTAAATGTGATATAGACAGCAGAGGAGTCCTACATGCTGACTGTGTGACTGTCCCTGGATGGTTTTAATATGGCTTTGCTTATACCATTCACAATTTCAGCTCAAAGAGTACCCTTACAGCTAATTTTCTGGTGGTTTTATGAGGATCTCATGCCTGACTTCCTAATTTAGGGTAGCTCCTTAAAAAAGACCTTTTAAGCAAGCTCCTATCAGAACAAAGTTTCCCTGATGTTCAAGGTGATAAATCCTACAGTCCAATTTTTCCACCTGGAACCTTACAGGGCTTCTAAGGGAATGGCCATTTGCCACTTGCTTCTTTGGAAAAAATTCCATTTTTTTTACTGGCATGAGGAAGAGCCTTCTGGAATCCACACAGTGCTTGAACTCTGGAGTTCCTTGTAGTGACTCTTTGGAACGTGGAGTGTGCTGAAGGCAAATTCAAACCACATAAAGACTAATGTTGACTAGTACATGATCAAATTATTGTTGATATCATTACTTAGATTCTCACTCCAAAGCATCAAAGGAAAAGTTAGGGCTTTGTTGATTATTTTTAAAGGAAAGACTGACTAATGAGAAAAATAATCACAGCATAGGAAATCTTGGGTTTTTTTCGGCTCTACATGACAAAAGCCTCTTTAGATGTTTTTTTTTTCCAAGGTCAGGTTAAAGGCTTTACTTTGTACAAAAGGGAGAAATAGCAACCCAAGTTGTGCAGTCTCCAGTGCTTGAATTAAAACAAGATTCTACTGGAGATCTTCCCATCTTCTGTCTGGAAAACATGTAGCTTTAAGATCTTTTTCATTCTTGTGTGTGTTTTGTTTTCCTTTGACTTGTGTTTGCCTAATGGAGAACATCTTACTGCCATAAATTGCTTTATGAAGTAATAACCTGGGGATGTCATGAACTGGTGAATCAAACCAAGAATTATTTAAAACCTTATGTAGGTATATGCTTTGCTAGGTCTCCCAGGAAAGAAGCAGGATTCAGAGGTGAATGTCATCATTTGCTCATCTGATTAAACCATAAGATGTGATAAAAGAATTTGAGAGAGAAAATATCTAGATTGTGGGTGCAGATGGTTGATTAGTACAAAGACAAAAGCATGCAGGAAGTGTATGGCAAATACTGTTTTCTTTCAAGATGTTCCTAACACAAAACACTATCAATGGGACATCATCAGGAGCACTCTCTGAAAAGGAGCCACGGAGATTTAGAAATTAAAATACTTGGTGGTTTTGAAAGCACGAGTATTAAAGCTGGAACTCATAAAATATTGGGACGTTGTTTCTGTAAATAGAGGCTGAACTCTTTCATGCAGAGGAGCTGATTCAGAGCTGTACAGGAGCAAGAGAGGGGGGGTGTGTGTGATCAAAAGGAGATTTAGAGGTCTGGTTGCTGTGCTGCACACTCAGTCCTGCTGCTTGGGGGTTTACACTTGAGTGCAAGCACCCATTCCACCCTCTTGACAATGTTTGTCCCGTCTGAAGTAGAGAAATGAAAAGCAGTTTATGGATCTGCTGGGTTGGGTCCAGAGCAGAGCATGGAGGTGCCTGGGGCCAGCAGCACCCCCTGAGTGAGGACAGGCTGGGAGAGAGGGGGCTGTTCAGCCTGGAGAGGAGAAGGCTTTGGGGTGACCTTAGGGCACCTCCCAGTACCTGAAGGGGCTACAAGAGAGCAGCACAGGGACTTCTTACCAGGACATGAGGGAATGGCCTTAAAACAAAGAGGGTAAAGTTCATTTAGGGATTGGGGAGAAATTAATCTCTATGAAGGTGGTGGGGCACTAGCACAGGTTGGCCAGAGAAGCTGTGGCTGCCCCATGCCTGGAAGTGTCCAAGGCCAGGCTGGATGGGGCTCTGAGCAGCCTGGGATAGTGGAAGGTGTCCCTGCCCATGGCAGGGGGTTGGAATGAGATGGGCTTCAGGGTCCCTTCCAACCCAAACCATTCTGTGATTCTATAAACATGCCACAGGGACTAAAAGGCACAAAGGGCACGCTCAGTACTTAAAATAGGACTTTGAAAGCTGCCCTGTAGCTTGCTGTAAATGGTGAAACAGGGTGACAAGAGATCATTTGTCACTGACCTGGATTTTCTAGTAAGTGCAATGTCCAAACTGTGGATCCCTGCCGTAACACTTCAGTCCTGGCTTGGCTTGTTCCCTGTTCTTCAGGAGGTGAACCTGTAGACAACAATTTTATTTGCTTTCTGGTACACCCATGCCTGTGGTAAATGGCTGTGTTTCAATAGATGGTAAAGCTAAATGAGAGAATATGTAATTAGTGTCTCCCTCTGCATCCGTCAGGGAGAAGTGCTTTGGTTGTGTGACTCTAGGAAGAAAGAGCTGCCAAAAGAGCTTGGGCTGGAAAATGCTGGGGTTTGAAACAGGCTTTAATTCTTCTTTAAATGAACTTCCCACTCTTTGGAGTACCTTCCAAGAGGACTGCAGCTTGAGATCAATGCCTTCAGCTGGCTGCAGTTCTGTAGAAATGCTGTGGGGAGTGGGAGGAATAGCCCACATTACCTCATTCCTCACATGTTTTGGGTAGAATGACTGCACTTTGCCTTTGCCACCAGTCCTTACCCTGGGAGATCTTCCCTTCCTGCCTGGTGTGCCAGCATACAGAACCCTGCTTCCACTTTCAACCTGGGGAAAGCAAATCCAAGGAATCTGGAAGTGCAGGGAGCACACAGGCTGGAGACTCTTGTGATGTAGGTGCAAATATGGAGCCAGCTCTGCCTCCCACCAGCACCCAGGCACCCAAATCTGCCTCTGAACCCAAAACACACACACACAAAAAATGCTGCAGGAACACAGACGACTCTGACAGTGACAATTCTTCATGAGTGTTTCGGGAATCCTTTTTTTTTATTATTTTTTTGAGGTACATGAGCAATTTTTTTAAAATCAAAAAGTAGTCATTTCAGCAAGGAACATTCCTTGCTGAAGCCAGTAATTTTGCTAAAGAACAAATATTTGCTTAAAAAGAGCCTAATCATTGATCTTTCAGCCAGGCAGTTCTGAAAATGGAAGAGCACAGAGTATCTAATGGGACTCAGAAATATCAGAGCAAGCAGGTAATTAAAAAGGAAAGCAAATTTTACCAGTTGTATTTATAGATTCAGTCATATCTTTTAAATTCTATTTAATGTTTAGAAAATGTTAGGTAACATGAAAAACCCAATTCTTTTGAAATAAGTCAGTAATATACCTGCATCTGGTTTACATCATGTGCAGGATACAACCTCTATGAGTTAACCCTTCCAACCCTTCTAAGGATTATTTGAAAATGGATTGAGAATGTGATTTGTCAGGCAGTTTCTCAACAGAATGCAAAATGCAAACCATTTATGTATTTTTGAAATTTTTTGCATGGGTTTTTTTTGTTTGTTTTTTTTGGGGGGGGGGGTTGAGTTGTTGTTTTTTTTTTTTTTTCTTTTTTGCTTCCTTGTAGTGTTGTTTAAAAAGAAACATTCAAGTATCTTCATTGCTTTTGATGTGCTCCTGCAAATTGCTACAACACAGCTTAAAACATTTTGTGGCTCTTAATTTATTATTGACAGCAAAATTTGAACTTGCAAAATAAGAACTTCTTTAGAATTCCAGGTTTAGAAATACTAATGTTTTGTTTAACACATTAACCGACCAAAAGTGAGAAGTATACTGTAATAGATGTTTAATTTGGTTCTTTCACATGAGCCATTCGGACTGGCACATCTAAATTTTTCTTATATTAATTACTATTATATATGTGTCAGTGAAGAAGCCCAACTGATTAATTTTTCAAATTCTCACATTTAATATCCTTTTTCTCCATTTACTCTAAGTTTGAGGTAGGGATAAGGCCTAATGACTCATTCTTACAGCTGACTATAAAATACTTACTCCACTCTAATGGAACCACCTGCAGAATATAATACAATGTATTGCCAGAAAGATTATTAAAAATCAAACTCTAAGTGCCTTAGTCATGTTCAAGACTTGATTTTGAAGATAGACAAGAAAATCCATTCTCTAGGAGTTTTTTTGAATCCCAAAATGCTTTCCCTGAATTACTTTTCCAGTGGGCCTTCTAGTATGCCACAGGAAGTTATAAAAGCACTCCAATACTGAAAATACCTAATTCTTAAAGCATATATCAGTGTGCAATATTAATTAATTTCTTAGGTGTTCATACATATTCTCTGAGGTACTTGAAAAATGAAACTTTATCTTGTTGCAGGGACAGACAGGACAAATGGAAAGAAGGAAGGGAATTTTCCATTATTCTCTGGGGATTCCTTTCATCCTGGAAAAGGGATTTGTGCCATATAATAGCATTAAATCACCTGTCCCTGCAAGTTAACTCATAAAACCCAGGCTGTTAGAAATGAAGGATGTAGACATTAAAATAAATGGAAAGAAAAGGTTTTTAAAATTATTCAGTTAAATGTAAAAAAAAAACCCTGTAAAATACTCTTTTGTCCCATGTTTCTTGAGGGCAAGAAAAAGTGAAGAGAGGCAGAAAAGTGTAATTGTTTCTATGAATTCCTCTCACTTAGGGTTTTTATTAGGAAGAAAGGAGCTTTTCCTAGGCAGAAATTAGTCCTTACCCATCCTTTGCACCTTAAAAACTGCTGGGTATGGCCCCACTAGTAAAGCCTTGCTTATGGCAGCTCACAGATTTAAAGTGATTTAGCAAGCTCATTTCACCATTGCATTTCACATAATGTCATTAGATGACACACTTATTAGAATTAAAGTTTGGCAACTGTTTGGAAAAAAAAAAATCTGCCATGTCTAATGAAATCTAACAGTTATAAGAGAGGCTTAATTCACATGCTGCACCATAGCAAGGGGATTCAGTTCCTCTGGAGGAGAAAATTAATGGAAAGATTTAAGTATGGTCTTCAAATCTTGGAAAGGTCAAATCTAAGGATATTTATCTTAGGACCCTCTGATAAGGCAGTAAGTCACATTAACACAGTATTCCATAGTAGATGGGTTATCTTGCATTTTCATTTCCAAATGGAGAAAATGAAGCAATTCCTGAACTAATGCTCTTTTAAATATTTCTGTTGGTCTTCTGTGGATGATGGTTTGAAATTACAGAATTCTGTGTGCCTTCAGTTTTAGCTTCAGTTACTTTATTTACAGTGAAACTGGGAAGCATATTTTGCTTTTTATTTATGTTGGGACTGGTGACTATGTTTGCCACTTGTCTTGAAAAGAAATGTGTTTATTAAAGTATTTAAACTCCACATTTGCTAAAGACAAGTAGAGCTAGTGCTTCTTCAGAGCAACCAAGCACATCCCAGCTACAGCTCCAAGCCAGAGGTGAGGGCTTTGCATTCCAGCTCTGCTCCCTACAGTGGAAACAGATTTGGAGGAGAATACTTGATCCAAGAGAATGGAAAATAAATGTCCATGGCAGGGAGCAGGTGCAGGAATATCTGTGCCATCAGGTGAGCAGCAGTGCAGACCTGGCATGTCTAGCATAGTAACTGAGATGTGATGCTCTCTGTGGCTGTCTCCAGTCGTGGGGGATTCCTCAGCCTGCCTTCCTCTCGCTGCTGGTGCAGCCCAAAGCAACTGGGACAAATTAAATGCACGAGGTTTTGATGACTGCAAGAGGGAAACTCATTCTGAGGTTTCATTTTTCTCCCCTGCCTTCCATCCTGACCACGCATTTTGCTTCAAAGCTGCAGGAATCTGGTGAGTGATTTGTTTCCAGATGTTTGTCTCAATGTCTTTTCCCTCAGTAAAAAGACTTTAGCCTGTCCTAGAAGTAGCTGACTGGTTTCCCAAGTATTTTTTCCACCATTAAATGGCTTGTAGAATGCTTTGTTGGAAAATGAGTAGTCTTCCAAACTTAGAACTGTGTGCAGTCCAATAATTCCTTCTTTCCAATAACTAAATATGCCCATCAACACTGAGCAGCCAACCAGACACACGAGCCAACAGAGAAATTGTGAACAAATACTGCCATACCACTATGCCATATCAGATGGTACACTGAAGACCTTAAATATAAAAGATGATCTCTTACCCACAGATAAAAAGGTAATTTTTCTTTTTCTCTTGGACACAGCTACTTGCATGGGATGGGACTCACATCAATGAGAAACAAAATGTTCATTTTACTACAAACAGGTTAATTTTTAAGAATGTGTCTAAGCACTTTACATGCTTAGAGTACTTCGTGTTTAGGAATGACTCTAAATTTGCGCAGCGCTGGCAAGATTTTAAATGTACACATTTTTGTAGCCCTTCCTGACTGAAATATGGGTGTGGATAGATAACAGTTTTATCCCTCTGATTCCCTCTGATCTGTTCAGAAAGCAGCAAGCAGCTTTCACGCTGGAGGGACAGAGAGAACTGTCTGAGAGAGCTCAATGCTGAAAGTGTTCACAGGTGCAGCTGCTCTTTCACAAGACCTAGGAGGAGGTACAAAGATTGTGTTCCTGTCACAGCAGATTTGAAATCTTGCACATTTTTGGCCTAATTCTGTAGGATTCACTGAAGTTCAGTGTCATTCTCTTTTCTACAGCCTCTCAGAAATCCTAAATCTAAGAGCTGGATGGTTATCTCTCCATCCAGTCTCCTGCTGTCATTGCCAGAACTATTTTGTCATGTCTCAGTTTCATCTGCATCCCCCCCAAATCCTGTTCCTGTCACGTTTGGTGTCCCCAAGTCACAGCCTATTGGCTTCTCCTGATTGTGGTGGGTCACATTGTGCTAGGACAAGGTTCCTGGGAAGCACTGACTGGAAATAGAACTCCAAGAAACAGGGAGGTGCAAAGCCTTGACTGGCAAGTAGAAAGCTTTCCCGGTGTTCCCTTCCCCACCATTTAAATGAGAGGCATTTCCAGATGTCGTGGCCAAGAACCTGCTGTCCCAGAGCTTAAAAATAAATGCTTTTTGTCAGCTTGCTTGCAAAGCCCCAGTGCTGGCTGATCACCAGAACTGTGCTCAGATGTGATTCTTGCATAAGGACAGTGAGCAGCATCCTCTGGCAGATTGGTGTTTCAGACCACTTCCCACCAAAGGACTAATATCCTTGGCTGAAGTCCAGGAAGCATGTTCCTGCTCATTTTGGCATGTTTACACCACATCAAGGGCTGGACCAATGTCCTAATTGTGGTTAAGTGTGCAAGATGACCCATGGAATCAGTCTTTGCAGGGGAAGAAAGCTGTTCTGAATAGCTCAAAGTCATGTCTTCAATTTTACCTGAATCAGATTATCAGTCTGTTTTCTTTCCAATACCTCCCTCCAAACCTGGGGCAAAAATAGACTCTAAGCCTTACACATCAAGATTTCTTTTACACTTTCCTTGGATGCCATGAAGTAATTTTAATTTTTTTTTTGTTGCCTTTGGGTTCAGCATAAGGAGAAGTAGTCCCACTCGGCATCTGTCAAAGCATTTTCCTCTGAGAAATCTGCAGGGCTGTTACCCAAAATTCTCTTCACACATTTGCAGGGCTCTGCACTTGTCCTTGCCTCCAAGAAATAATGATTGATTTAGAGGGCCAGCTCTGTGCTCTGTGTTTAATTAAAGACTACACTGCCCTCCTTTTTGCTATGCTGTCTTCCACGTCCCAGAACCCTTTACAGAGTGTATCGTTGGTGTTGTAATTAAATCCTTCCATTCTGGGACCTTGTTTTTTACTACTAACCACTGGGTTTTCACCTTTAGAGCAAAGTTTTGCCATTCCTAGAGTATGGGACTTATGTCCTAGAGTACAGACTTCACCCTTCCCTGTCAAGGCTTCCTAACTTTCCTCTCCTGCCAATTTTCTGACTCTGAAGAGCCTCAGGACATCAGCAGCCTTGGTACACTGCTCTTGCCTGGACACGTGTGGCATGCTCGTGGCTTTATGGCCATGAACCCATCGTTCCAGATATTCCCGTCCCTGGAACTCTTCAAAATGCTTCTCTAGACCCTCAACAGCAGTCACAGCATTTCTAGTCTCACGTTTCTTGCAGAGGTCCTTGTTTTCAGTGCTGCACTGTCTGTCCTGCCTTGCTGCAGGGCATACCCATGGCATTTTCCCCAGGTAAAGGCATTTATCAGCAGCTAGGTAACCAAGGTGTGTTGGTGTTCACTGAGTGCTGCTTCAGGAACGTTTCTCAATTTCACAGTGCTGATGTGGCTATATGAAGGGGTGCTCATTCTCATCCAAAGATTTGCTGGTGAGTAATCTTTTTTCCTTTACCAAGCAGTTTGCCCATTTGTGCTATAAATAGACCATGACCACACAAATTTGATATTAAGTGATGCTTTAAAGAGGTCTATGCATCAATGAAGACTTCTAGTGGGTTTTCCACGTGAATATATTTATTATGTATAAATCTGAATGGTTGTACACACTGAATACCTAAAGGAAAGCCATTCAGCTTTAAGGATCAAATTTTTAATAGGTATAGGTGTCCAAGTAATCCATGATATTCTTCCTTGCATAGCTTGGGTTCTCAGAGGCAGGCAGGCATCTGTGGGGTAGATAAACATGTGCTGAATGTCTGTATTTACACATCTTCCTGTGGCACAAAGGTACATCTGAAATACATCAGTGGAAGTTTGAGACTTAGGTGAAGGTTACCTCAGGCTAATGCTGCCATTCTTCAAAGCCACCTCCATAAAGAGGTCTGAGAAAACCAATTTGAATACGAAACCTTTATTAAAAAAATAGCATTTATGGCATTTATATATTATCAGGCTCCCTCACTGAGCACAATATGTGTAACTTAATCCATTTTTCATCCACTTTTATCTTTGTCCTCTGTAATCCGGCTCATTTCTTCAGTGGGGGGAAAAATACAGGGAGTCAATCTGCTTCACCTTCTCCTCTAAATACAGGATCTGTTTAATGCAGCAAAAAGAGCAAAGCCAACAATGGATAAATATTGACACATTTAAAATGCATCAGAAATCCTTCCTCTCAAAGTATCCCATAATTTTGAAAAACTAACTCTAAAAAATTATACTATGTGGAAGACAATTTGGATTTTTCTCCCTTGACTTGCTAAATGAGACCTTTCCTAATTGCAATGAGCACAGTTCAAATAATCTGAAAAACCAATTTGATTTAAACAAAAAATTGGTTTCATTTCACTAATTTAAATGAAATATTTGAAGTACCAAAAGCTTAAATAGGAGAATGCAGATTTAAATTAGCAGAGATGCTATTAGTAATAGAATATAAATTTGCAAATCACTGACAATGAGGATCATGCTTCATTATTAACTCAGCAGGATTTAGTCCAAAGTTGAACAACATTATTTGATGTGTGTGCTCAACACGCTGACAACTTCAAGGTGTGATTTGAACAAACTGAATGGGATGTCATAAAAATGTCATAACATTTTTTAAAGGAAATGTTGTTTATAATTCTTTTAAGGGTGGCAGAAGAATCTTCAGTGACTCTTTCAGTTTTTCTATATTAATGATGACTGTTTCTCAACAGTAAGGACTAAATCTTTTTTTTTTTTTCTTTCTGGATGAAGTAATCCAAAAATACCTGGCAACTGTGAAGAATGATATGACTGAGGTTCCACCTTCCCTGGGATTTTGCTTCTGTAGTGACAGTAATTAATAATTATGAAGTCATTAGGATTAAATGGAAATGTCACATTGATGTTATTATTAATGAAGCAGGTTCTCCTAGAGGTGACAATGTGCCTCGCTTACAAACCAGCGTGATGACAGCCACTACATATTCTTGTGGCAACTGGTGTGGTCCAAATTTTCTATGCTCCCAGGAACAGCAGCAACACGTGTTGGAGTCATCTGGCTCTATAATCAGAACATGAATGTAATTACAGACACACACACACTGCTCTGACTCCGTGCCCATGAGGGCTCCTGCTGCTGCTCTCTCCCTGCAGCACCTGGGGCCAGCTCCTGCTTCATGCTGCTGCCTGGGCAGGGAATGGCTTTATCCAGGGGTTTTGTCCCGTTCTGGAGCTGGAAACACTTCCTGTTCAGCCGTAAGCTAAGGAAAAGTCTGGGTTTCTGAAACGCTTGTGTTGCATTTTCCTAACTCTGCTTGTGCTCGTCATCCCTGCTCCCTCCCAAAAGCTGTGCATAAAAGCAGGCATCGGATTCAGAGTATTTAGGAATCTGATTTCCTGAGCTGATTGTGATTCTAATAGAGTTAATAATGTTTCTCAGAAAGCCAAATTACCCAACTAATTATTATACATTTATAGTGAGATAACATTGAAGCTGTCAGTCAGCAGCCAGTGATGCTGTATTTATTAAAAATGAACACAGTTTCTGCACTCCTCTCCCTGCCTTTAAGTGGTGGCTGGTTTAGTTTTGTTTTGTTTTAACTGCACAGCTTCTACTAATCTACTTCTCATTAACAGCACCAAGGCAAACCCTTTCTTTCTGCTTTGGCTGGCAGTTTCAGAACTGTCTGTACATGGAGTGCAAACAAATTTTGCCTCATCAATACCAACCGCCCACCTCCCGCGCATCTGACGAATCCGCCTAAACCACGGCGTTCAAGAAACACCTATTGCCATGGTGTAATTGCATTTCCAGATGAAACAGCATCTCATTCCACTGGGAGGGAAATCCTTCTTGTGGCATGGGTGGGTCTCATGGAAGTTTTGGAAGAAGCTCCTTAATGAGCTGCTGGGGGATTTAGTGGTGGTAACTCTTTGCTGGGAAGGCAAAACACTGAAGAAGGTAACCAGCCCACGTTTATGGGAGAACAAGGAGAAAGTGCAAGTGTGAAATTGGTGAAAAAAGATATTGATGGGAGGATGGAGCCTTGCTTGGACCACTGCTGCAGTCCCCACCACCCTTGTGTACTGCTCATACCTGACTTTGGTTTATGCCAATAGGATTATAAAGCTGTTGCTACGCATGAATGCTATTACCTCCAGTAATAAGATGCTGAATTAGTAGTAAAATACTTAAATCTTATTCCACTGAATTTAATGCTGTGAATACATTGCAAGAGAAAACACAGACAACTCTAAACTTCCTCGGAAACAGACATTTAGATATTGACTTCCCTTAAAGGCACCTACTTGACTTCCAGGGATTTCTGAGATCTGGAACACTTGTCAAAGGAGGGAAATTATTGTTTTCCTATGTTGGCAATGGCATTAATGAATGTCTTAATGTGGACAGTTAATATAGTGGCTTCACATAGGGCCATAATTTATCATTGTTAATTAGAAAATCTTTGAGTTTATTTTCTATTTTTCTGACAAAACCTGATGGAACTTCTGATAAACGCAGCTTGAATCAGTTTGGTTTGATTTACTGCAAGAGTAATAGTGATTAGTGGTGAAAGGGGAAGAGAATAAATAGCTGCTAAAAACTGCAGAAAAACACAGCAGATATGATACTGGAGCCCCAGGCACCAAATGGATTCTTACCCCTTGAGAAACACAGATTAATCTGAAAACAGTTGCAAAAGTATTTTAAAATGAGGCTCTCGGCAACGAGATGGAAAAGCTGTTGATGTCATGGATACACTCTGATTTCTAGTGCATGTCTATCCGCTGTACAGGCAGCTTCCTCAGTTATTTTCAGACTACTTTCAATCCTCTCCTTTACAGTAAGATTGTCTTTGCCATGGTGACTAATGACTTTTCCCTACATTTGTCAAGGTTGATTTTTGTGCTGCCCTTGTGTCTCACTTCACCGAGTCTCTAGTGAGACACTGAAGGTTCCTTCTCACCCTGAGAATTATTCCCTAGCCCTTGGATAATGTGTGAGACACAGCTTCAAGCATTTCCACCACTGACTGTGTCACCTGAAGGGAAACTTAACCTGCACCAGCAAATATAAAAATCCCTTTAGTCCCAGCACTTCTCCAGCAATTCACACCTGACTCCCACCCTGATAATTTAATCTGTGGAGGCTTCAGAGCTCTATTTATCATCTCTCCCTCTTCTCATTCACAAGACAGCTAAAGTTATCTCCACCTCCTTCTGCCTGGGTCCCATTACCCCCTTAATCCATCTAAATCCTTCCATTATTTTTTTCCCCTCTGCTAAATCCTCAGCTTCAAGGTCCTATGTGCCACCCCTGAATGTTTCCAAGAATATTCAGCACTAAAGTACTGGAGGGGTTTTTGCCAAGACTGAGTAGAGCCTTGCTGACAGTTAATCTTTGGCTTTTTTCCTGCTGCTTATGACTATGCAGCAAAATGGACTTTGGGCTTTTTTTCCAGTCTTCTTGCAGGTTCAGGATGTCACCTATGAGGAAGTGAATAATGATTGGACTCAATGATCTTAAAGGCCTTTTCCAACCCAAATTAATAAATCTGTGAATGGGTCTAACTGGTAAATTGTTGAATACAGTAGCTCAACAATTGAGCAGTTTTGTTTGGGTTTTTTTCCCGAGGAACTGTATCATCAAATTCATGCTTTTTACTCTTTTAACCTCAACTTCATTTGTATTTTTTAGACCTTTTGTTATGAGACTTGTTTCCAAGAGAAAGCTAAAATAAGAAGATGTGTGTTGCTCTACATCTAAATATCCTTTTGGGCAGTGTACTCCATGAAACAATCTCATAAACTCTCTGCTGCCTCAGCCAGGCCTTTACCTCCTCTCCCAGGTTCCATTTCAATTGTCTGTGTTGTAAGAACGTTACAAGGATTTTATGAAGATGACACACGCATGGAAACAGCCAGAACCCAAACCCTTTGATCTTGTGTCCTAGATTTTGACTTCAGTTTGGATTTCTGCAGCATGCTAATGCCACAGGGAAGAGGCAGAGAAGGGTGCTGGGTAGTGCAAGCTGAGTGGTAGGAGATGCTCAGGAATGCACCCCCACCCTCAGGGCTGATGAAGAGCTCTTCCAAAGCTGTCATCGTGTTTGTTTTCCAGGTTCCCTGACACTGGCTGGGCCAAACCAAACGCTACTGAAATCCAGACTCCTTTGGAAAAGTCTGCACCTGTCAGTTCAGGGGAGTTTTTTGCCCATTGCCAAAAAAATAGGGAATTTGTGGAAGCTGTTCCTGTTATTGATATTACTACTACTATTCCTGTTTATGACATTTCATAGGAACTGCCAACAAATATCCAAACTTAGTATCTGCCCTGAATCAATTTAATGTACTTTCTGAATCTCTCCTGAGTTACCTTTACCTTCTGAAGTGTCAGTAAATCACATGGCTTATGTGTTTGGTAAGTGCAGAAATAACTGGTTTTCCCATTATGACACAGCAAATTCATTTAACTTCAAAAACCCCTGATTTTATTTTTTTTCATGTGGGAAAATAGCAAGTGGAAAAGTTGGTTGCTTTGATGCAAGTATGTGTCAAAAGTTTTGAGTTATTTTGTTGTGTTGCATGAGGAATCATAATTTGATTCTTTCCTTTTCATTCCCTTTAAACGGGATTTTTTTTGGACTCCTAAAATCCATTAGAATAAACAGTCTGGATGATGAAAACCAGAGCAAGTTCCTTATTTAGGGGAAGGGAATGAAATTCTGCTTATCAAATGACACTAATGACCAAACTAAATTCACTTCCACACAAAATGCACATGCTGTTTTTCAATCAACATTAATTTGTCTTTCTCATGCTATTTTCAAAGTCTAATGGGACATTTCTAAGGATATATTTTAGCTGCCTCTTCTAGATTCAGAAGATCTGCAATTAATCTAAGCAAACTTATCCAAAATATGCTCTAAAAATTCTTCATCTCACTGTGTCTCATCTGTGTTTAGAAATGTGTTAGAAGGGGACTAATCAAGTGGTTTCATAGATGCAGTGAAACAGATTAAAAATCTTTCATATTTACCCCTGTTGATTACAATTTGTCATGAATAATTTTATTTTCTGAGTGTCTACAAGAGTTTAGTAGCCTCAGCCTGGGGAAAAAAAATAGTTTATATTGCAATTTTTTTTTTTTTTGGATTATGCTGATTACTTGTATTTACTAACTTTGTGAGTACAAAAATGATTTTGAATAGTATGACTACTCAACTAGACCTTGGTGGAGCAGTGGAAGATGCTGAAACAAAGGCCACAGCTGTCCAATGAGGAGTTCTACCAGCAAGGGCCACCAGGACAGCTCTGAACTTGCTCCTTCTGCTCCTGGCTCCTCCAGTGCTCCCAGTGAGCTCCTGCAGGTGCTCCCTGTTTCTTCAGCCTCCTCATAGGAAAGGAAGATCTGTATTTGCTATTTTGAGCACACTTTATGCTAAGGAACAAAGATGGGCATGATTGTATTCCATATTATCTTCCAAAGTGCTGGTAAGTCTGGAAGCTGAGCTTTTACATAAGCCCAAATTTGCATTTGATAGATGCAGCAGCCATACAGGTAAGGGGATGGAAGGCAGAATGCTGCCCTGGCTTCACAGGGAACAGGCTGGGGGGGTGAAGTTTGTTTAAAAGGAAAAATGAAATGAAATCCTGCACTTTTCTCACTTCTGAAGTGCTGATTTGCAGAGCCCCCACAAACTGAGAAGAAGGACAGCAGTCAGAGCTCAGTGACCTGGGCAGCCTGCCTGCCTGCCCAAGGATTGCAGTGGAGTGCCTAAAATGCACAAATTCACAAATAGCATGGAACTCTTGAGCCAGGGTGAACTAGATGGAGAGCAAATGTGTTAAAATGACTCATTATAGTATCACAGTGTGCCTTCTTGCATAAAAGCTTTTGAGCTACTACAGGCTTAGGGCAGAAGTTTGTAAGAGCTTATACAGCAAAAAGTATTTTGGTTATTTATTACTCCTGGTTTAGCCTGAAGAGTTTAAGCTGATTCAATAACATCAGTCAAACTTAGCTGGTTGGAGCAAGTTTATTTACTGAAGTGGTACAAAATATTCTGGCAAACCTTACTTTAGCTTGCCATTTGACCAGGCATAAGAAAGGAGATAGGAAAGATTTACTATTTTTATTGTACTGATGGAGAAATAGAAGCAGGTAAGGTGACATGAGTTGCTCAAGATCACAGAACAGGTCAGGGCAAGTGTTCAGGTACTGTCTGTAACACAGACTGATGAAAACACTGAGATTATGTGAGAAATATATATATATATTTACTTATGTTATTTGTACACAAAATTTCCCACAGTTCACAGCTTATTCATGTGGCACATAAAGCAAATGTTTTGTTAGGTTTCACCAGGTTTATACAGAATCTTGTGCCAGCACAACATCTTTTCTAATTGTAGTTATTCTGCATATTCACATGTGAATCAGTTGCCTAAGAATGTAACAATTTCTTTCATGCTTGGTCTGAGAATGGCACTGAATATACTTCTAGACCAACTCACATAAAAAGTCACTTTCCTGATTTAGTTTTCTCTTTTGACTTACTGCTATGGATTTTTTTTCTTTCTACTCCACAGACATTTTCAAGCCATCACTTAACAGCATCTAAATTCTTCCCTTCCCAAGGAACAAACAATTATATTTTCATCCAACAGGACAACTTATCAACTGCAGCACCTGTTTTCAAGAATATCAATTGCTTTGGTGTTAATTTTGGCTGGCCTTGTGCATTGTCAACTGTTATTAAATGGAATGGTGATGTTATACCACAATTCACATCGCACAAATATTGGGTAACATGTTACTTCAAGGTAGGAGGAAGCTGAAGCAGATTCATGTTCCTGTACACACAGAAGTATTTAAAATTAGAATGACACAGGCTGGACAGACCACAGCACTCCAGAGTACTACACCAACATGAGTTTCTTGGATACTAAAAGCAGTTCTTTGGGATTTTTTTGTTTTTTCTGTAGCTGGCTAAAAATCGTGATGCATTTTGCAGACACCCAGCTAAACCCTTGCCCAGTAAGTATCAGAGGTTGAGCATCAATTATGAATCAGAAGATTCTTATCTTCCCCTGTAAAGATGCATATTTGTGTGTGCATAAATATTACACATACATAGAAAAAAGATGCCGCAGCAAATCTTTAAAGCCAATGCCTGAGTTTTGCTCAAGAGGCACAAGAAGTGCCTCCAAGCCTATTGACTAAATTTAGTGTGCAATTGGGAGGACGGTGCTCTCACGTCAGCACAGAGCAAGAAAAAAAGCTACTCCTGAAGGAATTCAGAGCATTTAAACTGATCCCCTGTTTTGAACAGTCACCTGGCAGAGTGTTTTCCTTGACAGAGTAGCAGTGAGGAGCAATGGTACCAACAGGATGATAGTAACACACAGCAGTGTGTTAGATATAAGCACAGTTATAACTACATGTGATCCAAATTACACTTTCCAGCCATGGACAGCAGGTCTACTGAGTGTACCTTAATTCTGGTATTAAGCTGCAAAATGAACATCCACCACTGCTGGCATTCAATGCACACATGTATTTGCACAGAGGATGAGGATATGTGGGTGCAAACCTCCTGCTTTCTCTTTTCTGTGGCTACAGGACAGACCCCGGCCCCTGCGTATCAAGGGACAGGGAATTGCCTTTTCTAACCCAAAGCACAATAGCCATTTCTCAAACAAAATGCAACTAGATTATGTTGTGGTGGCAGTTCTGTAATGACCTAGAAATGAATGCTGTCGGCCTGGAAACTGGAACTATTTCCTTTTCAGGGAAAATGCGAATTCAGCTCCCTCCTCTCCTGGCCAACTGTTCCAGCCACCACATGATCCTATCCCAGATCTTTTGTTTAATTTTGCTTCAACTTAGTCATTCTTGCATCCTTTGTTCACAGAGCTCCAGTTTCAATAGATGGGATAGATAGTACTCCTACCCAAATTACCTGGTAATGAGGAAGGGTGAGGAAAGAGCTGAAAGGAACTATTATGCTTCCTGGCTATATTCTTATGTAAAAGAACACTATTACCTTCATCTATTGAAAATCGAAATTGTGAGTGCAAGTCCCTGATAAGTAGAGGAAAAAAAAAAAAAGCCAAACAAAACCAACCTGCATTATGTTCCTCTTTAAAAAAAGATGAGAAGGAACAAGATGGTCAGCCTCACTCAGTTCCTGAGAAGCTCAGGAAGCACCTCCTCTTGGGGTCCATTCCCAAGTGCGTGACTAAGTGACCAGTGTGACTCTGACAGATCAAATAATTGTGAATAAGAACTAACCAGCCCTTTCTGAGGCCTTTGACATCCATCCCATTTAGGAGCTGAGAGATTCTGACCTGGGGCAATGGATGACCAAAAATGGATGGATGGATGGATGGATGGATGGATAGGTGGATGGATCAGAGACTGGCTGTGGCTGCCAGACTGGGCACAGGCCACACAGGAACGGGACTTCCAGGTGATTTTGTGGAGGCATCTTATATGATACTGACAGTCCCAAGTGCATGTCAGCCTAGACAGAATTTAGGACTAAGACCTGAAACATCAGTATCAGAGGAATGCTTTACCTGAATACTTCACGCGATAAGATTTTCACTATTTGCTTGGGAAATTATAATTTTTTATGTTTATGTTCCTATGTTATCCTAAGTCTGCACTATCTTTATTTACCATCAACCTCACTAATTTTACCTGTCAGAGAATGAAAGCATCTGAATTAAAAGATAATGATGCATGAAAATCAGTAACTCCAAAGTTACAAAAGCAGTTAAAATGACTACTCCGTGCTTAAGCAGATAACCACGCCTCAGGCCCACCCTTGCAAAACATTTCTTTCTGGATGTGAATCACTGCCTGCCCAAAGCTCTCCCCAAGACAGGAGGGGCTGGGGAGGATGTGCAGCCCCGGCTCCGAGCTGGCTGGGACGTGCGTGCAGCCCGAGCACACGGACCCGCACGGCTGAGTCATGCAGCAGCCACCGCAGAGGGAACAGCGCTCCCAGCTACGCACAGAGCCAACCAAAGTCTGTGCACACTCGGCATGGGTCAGGTTCTGATGGCTTCAGATGTGCTCCGTCATGTTCTCCTGTCCATCAGTACTGCCTGCTTTCACACCCAAGGAACAGCATACTGAAACTGGTGAAAGAATTGAACAGCACGCAGCAGCCTTTCCTAATACCCTGCAAAAGATGTGGCAAATCATAAAAGATTTTTGCTTAACCCAGCCCCTCAGGTTTTTTCCATTGTTACTGCAGACTGCTTAATGCTACAACTTTTTGTGCAATCTTTTGACTCAAAGTTTCTTCTTTTGTTAGCCTTAACTGGCTAAATACAAAACCATACCTAAAATCATGTGCAACACAAACATCCCATCATTTAAAATCAGATGCCTCCATGTGGCTCAGATCAACCAGGAAGGTTTCCATAGCTTCAGACCGCTGAAACAAAAAGTATAGAGTGTTTTTGTAGTTTTTGGTTGGTTTTTTTTTCCAGATAGGAAATTTTGCTCTGTTTCATCTTCTTTTAGGCCTTATCTGTCAGCCCTGTAGCCTGCAAGGTTGCAGCCAATTAGATCACGGCTTGTTTGCTATCTGTGTCAAACTAAGTTAGACAAAACCACAAAAATAAGGTTTGGTTCTTATCCTGATACTGTCTCATTAACTACAACGTTGCACAATTGTATCAGAAATAATCTGACCCTCAGCTATAATAATTCACCAGGATGATGTCATCTGAGCTGTCACCTTAGGTATAGGAGGTACTACACAAATAATCTTGATAACAAAAGGCCTCCCTTGCTTTTGAAGGTTGACTTGAGGGTCTTAGTTTCTTGTGTACAGATGAAAGATTGTGGCTGCTCCTCTTCATGACAACCTTGGGTTTTTAACCCTTTGAACTTATTTTTAAGATTTTTTTTTCCTTTTTTCTAAAAAAAAGGGATTTACCATTGAAAGTGTATATGCTGTTGTTTCCTAGTAGTAATTTGAGGGGAGGGTCAGTGCAAGGACATTCACCTTTAGCTTGTACATAGAAAGTCTTTGAAAGGTCACACTTTGGACTTTGCAAGATTTTGCCTAATTTTACTTTAGGTCTGCCACTTTTTTTTTTTTTTTTCTAACTTCTGTTCCTCTCTTCCTTCCCCTCTCCTTCTTCCATTTGTAATTCCAGCAAGTATTTCATACTCCTGATGTCAGCTGTAGGGCTGATAACCTGAAGGGAAACTTAGCTGAGATACAGTGCCCACCAGTCAGTTTTAGGGGGTCATTATTTCAGGTCCTCTGTACCACGCTAAAATCAAATTTTTGTCATCTGGTTTTGGATTTATCTATTAGCACAGAAAGGTTAACTATTTTCACAGTTATAATCTATAACTCCATCATGCTAAATATCTGATTTTAGCAAACCATGCTGTTATTCCACCTGCTTCACAATATTCAAACCGGATGTTGTGAAATCTGACAGCGCCTTTTCATCTAAATTGGGTTCTCACTTGTGTCTTGGTCATCAGAAAGGCAGAAGTTGCACTTTCCCCTGCATCTCATCATTGTCCAATTTCTTTCTTTTTCCTCCTTGGGTCACCAATCTAACTCTTGTGCCAAGATCTCCTCCTTAACGTGTTGCATCCGTAATTATTTCTTGTGGGTTTTTACCTTTTTTTCTCTCTGTCAACTTCTCTTTTTCTCTATCCTGCTCAGCAGACAAGAGCTGCAATCCCATCACTCCAACCATTATCTGTCTCTAGCCCTTTATTGTTAAAAGAAAAAAAAAAAGAAAAAAGAAAATATTTTACAGATCAAAGTCTCTTGAACTTTTATTAGCATTAGTTTTGGAAGTCTTCAGTTTCCACAACATTTCAAAATGGAAGGGTGGTGCAGCTAGGAAGAAAAAAAAAACCAAGCCTAGAGAAGATTATTTGCCTAAAGAGTAGGGTTAAAAAAACCCAACCAAGTCAGAAAACCTAAAAAACTCCAAAGCAAAACAAGCACACAGCATTTTCTTACTACTAATCTTATTTCTGTTTCTCCCCCACTCCCCATTGCTCTGCGAATTTGTAATGCACTGCTTCCAAAGGTTCTTCAAACTTGTTCTACTGGTTTTCAGAAGCAGACAGACTTGTTTTTCTAAGCTCTTCAGTACACCAACTGAATTTATTTAATTTTTCATTTTGCTCCTGCAAAGAACCCCGGGATGCTCCTTGAGGGGCCCTAAATCAATGACTCCGTTGTATCCTATGGATATATTCAGTGTGTACTCCACAATGCTGTAATTACCTGGTGTACAAAACCATACAGAGCCATGCTCAAATGAAGACACTATTTAACAACCGTATAGACCTTGATCCTTGATGGAAAAGTGCCTTATCATAACTAATGCAGCCAGCTGCAAGGGGAGCAAATTTTAATGAAAATCCTTCCCTTGCTCTATCACAGACAAAATAGAGGAGAGCGATTGCTTCGCCGTCATGGGTGGAAGGGGCTTCACAAGAGCCTCGTCAAGGTGTCCTGGAGCGAGATCCACCCTGTTTCCTTCCATATCAAAGTTGTCCTGGAGGAAGTCCTACCCTGGTTTCTTCTATATTAAGGTTCCAAGGGTTGGTAGGGATTCACCAACTGTAAAGCTCAAGCGTCACTTGAACGTGGTCTAAGGGAAGGATGTGGGATGCCCCTTTGGAGCTGTCAGAGCTTTGGAAACATGATTTTTGCATGTGTGTAAACCCCGAA
>WBNP01000607.1:963012-1016670 GCA_013401095.1 Passerina amoena
AGCGGGGTGGCCGCGGCCCTGGCACGGCGGCGCCCGGGGGCGGGAGCCCAGGGGCCGGGCGGAGGAAGAGGAGGGGCGCGGGCAGCGGCGAGAGGAGCCGTCTGGAGGAGCCGCCGCGCCGAGGCGGCCGCGGAGGTGAGCGAGCGGCGGGAGGAGGCCCCTGCCCGGGCGGGGCTGACACCGGCCCCGGGGCTGGGGGATCCCCGCCGGGCGCGGAGCGGGTGCCTGTGCGGAGCCGGGTGCGTGCGCGGCGGAGGGCGGCGGGCGCGGGGCGCAGAGGCGAGGCAGGGCTGGGGCGCTCCCCAGCTGCTCGGGGTTCCCCGGAGGGCGGGGGTCGCGCTGCCGGGCGGCTCCGAGCCGTGCCTGCCCGGGCGGGCAGGGCAGGGCTGAGCCCGGGCCGGTCGGGCGGTGGCTCGGTGCGCGGTGCCGGCGGGGCACGGGGCGGCGGCGCGGGTGCCACGGCGTGACCCCGGGGCTGCCGGGCGCCGCTGCTGCCGCGAACAAAGAAGCGTGCGGGGAGCAGCGCTGCCCCGCTGCTGCACAAACTCCCGAAAACGCCCGCAGCCGGCAGCAGGAACACGGCGTGGGGAGAGGATTCGCTGGTGAAGCCTCGCCAGGAGGAATGTTTCTAGGATGGAAGGATATAGTCGGTTCTCCTCGGGAGAAAATGCAAGACTTGCTGTGGTTTTGAGGCCACTGTCATATCTGCTCATTGTTTGTTGTTTGATTTTTTTTTTTGCATGTGGCTGATCACGCCCCGTAACGACAAATTTTCTTTAAAACGGCTCTCTTGATTAATTCAGCAGTATTAGGAAGAATAAGGAATACGAGCCCTTGACTTTGGTCTTTGTTGTCTGCGTTTGCAGCTGACTGAATTATGACTTGCATGTAGGGTTAAAAGTGCTGTCTCCTTTATTTCAGAGCTCTAGGGGAAGATGTTGTCTCTTCTGACATCTTGCGATTGAGATACCTGAGAACAGGTTCAGTCAGAATCAAGTTCCTGAAGAAGACACTACGAATGTATTGAAATAAGAAGCTGTAAACATTTTTTTTTCCCCTGTCGCCTGTGCTGCATGAGAAACCATGATGTGAAGCACTTCTCGGACACTCTCCCAGATGTATGAAGTCTGCAGAGCCCGCCGGCCAGACTGGCTGCTTTAGTCAGTGGTACTTGCCACGTTTGTGCTGTGTGTATAGTACTCTGAAGAGAAATCGCTTTTTTTATGAAATTCCCAGAAGGAACATTTTATTACGGACAGCTTTTTCTGTATGTATATCCAGAGAGATTAATGCTTAGAGTTGAAAGGCGTTCAGTATACACTGCAAAGTTGGCTTTCCCTCAGCTTTTCCAGATGTATTGTCTCCCCTGTGCGCTGGGAACACGCACAGCTGCCTGAGCCACAGATGCAGCCATGGAGCTGCGTGAACTCGTGAGCCACACCAGGAGTCTCGCCCAGGGCTGGTCCCAGCCACCGCTGCACGATGTCAGCTGAGCTGTGATGGTGCCGTGCTGATCCCAGCACAGGGCACACATGGAGTGACAGCCGTCCTGCAGAGGAGAGGCTGCTGAGTTCTACCCTGAGCAAGGGTGCCCGGTCGCCGTCGCCTCTGCCAAGTTCTGCGCGCAGGATTGTCCCGCGCCGGGTGAACGCGCTCCTGAGATGCTGAAGATGTGCTGCAGCTTATGACACATCCAGGAGAAGAAGCTTTATAAAATGGCTCAAACCAGCTTGCTGCAGGGAAAGCAGTTTTACTGTCGGGAGTGGGTTTTCCACAAGCTTCAGCACTGCCTCCAGGAGAAAGCGAGCTGCGGCGGCAGCGCTGCCAACAAACCATCTCTCGTAGCCAATCCCGGGAATAACAGCGGTGTTGTCTCCGGGAAAGGAGCTGCCTGGGGTGTGTTGTTGGTAGGAGGGCCCGGTAGTGGGAAGACAGCCCTGTGCACTGAGTTACTGTGGCCAAGCTCACCTGCGAACCTGCAGCGAGGCTTGCACCGCCAGGCCCTGGCCTTCCATTTCTGCCGGGCCCAGGACTCTGACACGCTCTGTGTCGGAGGCTTTATTCGAGGTTTGGTCACCCAGATATGCCGCAGTGGACTGATCCCGGGATACGAGGACAAACTAAGAGATCCTGCTGTTCAAAGTCTCTTGCAGCCCGGGGAATGCGAGAGGAACCCTGCTGAAGCCTTTAAAAGGTAAAAACAAATTAAAAAAAAAAAATAAAAGACAAAACAGCCCCTATTGAAAACAAACCCAAAATAAAACAAACAACAAAAATCTGCTCTTTAGGTCTTCCTTCCAGTGAGCCTAAGATACAGATACTTTAAAATATGTTTGTTTCATAGCTCGTTATCTGTGTCAGAGCGTGCAGACTTACCATGGAAAAATCTGCCTTTGTCATTATAGCTGACATAAATAAATATTTACTTTTAAAACAAAGTTTATTATTAATAGTGAACTTATTTACATTTGTATGTTAGTACCCTCAGATGTAACTGGATGTTTTGGAAAGACTTGAAAGTAAGTGACTTCAGAGTGGAAAATACCTAATCCGTGGTCTCTGTGTGCCATAAAGGTAGGGCAGTTGTCCTTCACAGACCTGGAACAGACCTTACAGGACCCTTGGAAAAGCTTCCAATAACATGCTCTGTCCAAGAGGAAACTGGGCTAATGGATCTCTGGGTCTGGTCCAGCACATCGGTTTTATGTTTGTCTAAAAATATGTGGTAGGAAAATGTCAATTAACTCCTTATGTTTCTTCTCACAATATGCACAGATTGTGTCAAATCTTTATTGCTGCTTCTTCTGTAAGTACTTCAGAGTGTTGCTGGGATCGGGAATTGATCAAGGAATTGATCAGCCGCCCCTTAAGAGGTTTGTCAGCTGTCTAAGCTGAATGGAAAAGAAACAGACCTTTTTACTAGTGTTTCCTTAACAAACCATAGTCTCCTATCACTGATAATTTCTGTGAGGATAAGGGTATATGAAAGGATAAATTACATGTATATATATAAGTAAATATCCATAGATACACTTAGAACAATGTACAGTCTTGAGCCCAGCCTGTGTCAGCCTGTGTCTACTGGTCTTTATTCCTTTGGGTCACAATGAAGGAAAATTCATGAAGGGTAAGGCTTGTCTTCATCAAAAGAGCTTCAGTTGAATGTGTTGCCAGCATAAAACTTGTCTGGAATATTGGTTAAACTGATTTTTTTTTGGTACTGTGTAGTGCTGTAACTTTTTGTGGTACTAGAGGGTTTATTGCCTGTTTCCAGTATAAAATTCCTCTCCTCTATTTTCTTCTTTCCTGCCTACTAGGATTGTGGAGGCAAGTGCTGAGGTTGAGCTGTGGTGCTTGCTTTCATTGTCATGGTGGTGTAAAAGAGCCTTCTGGTTCTGAGGGCTGTTACGTCCTTGCCTGCTGAATAAACAGGATGCATGTCCACATTGTTCTCAGCGTAGTGTCTTGAAACAGAGAGTCTAAACCGAGACTAGTTCTGGATTTTTTGTTTGCTGCTAAGTGAATATGCAACTCCTAACAGCTATTAGGGTCCTAATTTCAGAGGTATTAAGCCCTCTTAAATTCTAATGAATAAAAACTGGGTGCAATTAAGTGTCTATAAATGGAATAGCAGACTGGCCATCTAGCTTCAGGCAGTCTTTTAAAATCATGGAAGTGGATTAATCTGGTGTGTAAGAGCCTGTTTATGTTTAAAAGTCTATTACAGGGAAATCTGACTAATTTAGTACAGCCAAGTTCTCAGTAAGAGCTGCAATCCTTCCTGTTGTGCAAGTGATTGCTTACTACACAGAACAGGAGCTAGGTAAATGTCTTTAGACAAAAATGCGACCTAGAAATATAAAATACAAGAGATAATTGCTTAGACTGATTTTTATAAACATAAGGTTTATAAATGATGGGCTGGTTTGAGGAGGTCAATATACATGGTCCTTGGATTTGTTCTAGAAAAATAAAATAAGCACAAGATCCAGCAATGGTCATTTCCTTCTCAAATTGTGCAGCACTGATTGTGAACTCCTGTTATTACACTAGAAATACTTACGGGGTAGTACAGCTGCTTCAGTCAAGGAGATTTTTCTTTTCACCCTTCATGTATTCCCTTGCTCCCACTTACCCTGATCTCCTGCTCTCAAAAGCAGCTGGGCTGGCTGGTCTTGGTTCTCCTGTTTCAGGTTTAAGGGAGATGAGGTGTTAGAGACAAGCTGCTGTGCAGGGAATATAAGTTTTCAGCACTGTGGCAGGGGACCAGGAGGTGGCTGCTGACAGCGGCACCACGAGCTTGTTCTGCTGGGTGATACAATCTCTGTCCACACACAAGAGGCACTTGGCCACCCCCTTCCCACCATCAGACTCCTCAGTCATTTGTTTGATTGAACTTTTGCTCGTGTATGACCCGTGCAGGGAATGTTTTAACAAAACTATAATTTGGGCTGTTCCGTGGTTTCTAGGACTTGCCACTGGGCACTTCGGTCCTGGGCTCCGGTGTGTTCGGAGTTTATGTTAAGTGAGGTTGTTGGGATGTGAAATGAGTTCTAGGAAGACTTTCCTGGCAGATGATTGCATCTCTCATAGTGTAAAGGCACTGAAGAAACACAAAGTGCTTCATCGATTCTTGCCTTATTGTAGTTTATTCTGTGGAAGAGGAGAAAGATTTTTCTTTAAAGGCACTGTCAGATTTTTGCTCTGCTTTTTACAGCTGCTCCAGACCCAGCCATGTATTCATGGCCTAAAATGGAAAGCCTTCTCTTCATAAGTGCTAAACAAGATGATACCACTCTATTTTTGTGCTGATTGTCCTGGAAATACTGAGAAAGAAAAGCTTCTTAACGTCTGGTAACATGCTAGTTTATAAACAATGTAAAGTTTGTTAGCTAAAATGGTGACATGTTTTCCTGAAGGATGTTTCTTAAATAGATATTCAGCAGTCCTGATGGTCTTAGTGATACATATGCGAGCAGTGACCCTCAGAATTAAGACGTTTCTCAGCTCTTTAAATGTCTCCTCTTAAAAACTTCTTCTGCATTTATAAGCTTTAAATGCCCTAAAAATTCTTTCAGGGGCAGATCTTTCAAAGAACCAGAAAGGCTGAATTATACAAATGTATTTAGCATTTTGAGTTTGTTGCTGCACTGACAGCTGAGAGAAAGAACAGCTACTTAGAGCACTTTTCTTATCAGGCACTCAGTGCTGGAGCAGAAAGCAGCTTAAAATGTGAGTGCTGAACCCTCACACTCAGATTTTCAGTGAAAGTAAAGCAGAAGGGAAGCAAAAGATGTTACAGATGCCAGAAGTTAGGAAATGATGTGATAAACAAAGAATTTAATTCAAAAGGTCCATTAAGCTCTTCTTCCCTGTTGATACAGAAAAGTTAAATTCTGAATAATTTTGTAATGCTGTCTCTAGGGTTGTTTTGGTTTTGCTGCAGCAAGTTTGTGCTTCCAGTGATTTGGTAGGAATACAGGCAGATAGCATTTATCCAAGGCCATGAGGGCATAGAGCAACTCTGATACAAGCTGTGGATAATGCTGAGATTTGTGTAGAGCAGGCTGTAGAAAGGCATTTCCCTTATGTTCCTGGTTTATGTTTTCCAGACAGAGGAGATGACATTAAACACCTTCAGACAGTAGGGAAAGGCACATCATTCCCATGTGCTGTGCTGCACTTGGGATTATTGGTGGGAGGCAGAGCCTGCTTCATTGACAGCCCAGAGAGTGTCTGGCACTAGAAGTGTGGGCATGGTTTATCCTGCAGAGCTGATTCTTTTTTGCAGCCATTGCTCTTGAGTTTGAAACATACCCAAGACCAGAGAATTTAGAGGTGGAAGGTATTAAATAACATCATGTTTTTAAACTCCTACCAAATTCACCTTCAGTGTGTGTTGATCTGGTACAAACTTAAACTAAACTTTGAATTTTGCTTGGGTGTGTTGCTACAATTAATAAATCACCAAAAAATGGTAAATATCCACATCTCCCAGCAGGCTGGTGCAGATGGAGCTGCTTTGCTCTCAATCACAGGTGAAGTTTTTTTCCAGCTTCTGGGTGTCTTTTCAGGGAATTTCAAATCTTGTCAGACTTTTCACATCTTTATTTCTCACGTACTGAATTTGGGTCAGTGGTGTCCAAGTGATTTTTTGCTTGTGAGGTATCCTAACATTTTATTACTAAAGTATTTCTCATACAACTATTTCAATGTAAGAGGGTCTAAATGATTTTTATCAGGAAAAAGAATGAAGCTGCGAATTCAGATTTCCACTCTACTGCATTGCTAAAGTTGTATTCCCATGCAAGTAGATGTCCCTGATCAGTAGAGACCCAAAAAACCCAGAAATTTGAAAGAAATAAAGCCACAAAACCAAATCACAAAGAGCTGCTGAACAAATCTATTACTTTTTAAGAGCTTCATAGAAGTTTTCTCAAGCTGATGTTACATCCTCTTTACCAAAAGTGAATATAGGGAAGCTTTACCTCAGAGCTAAAGTATATATATAAATTTTATTTTTTTTTCAGAAAAGACACCAGATTCTATGCATGCTGGTGCTAAATTCAGTGTAATGGTTCCTTTTGCAGATTCACAGAGTATCAGAGCTTTTCTTCTGTTTCTAACTCCTCATCTCTTCGTGAGCATCAGATTTGCCTTGTGATTTAACGTGACCAATAATGTTAAATGATTAATAGTTTTATAGTTCTCTAGAATATGCAAATGCCTGTAGACTTGAGTGTAAGAAAGAGGTGTGAGAGGTCATGTAAGGTTCTCTGCTGACTGCAAGTTTGAAGCAGAGGTTTATGTTGATTAAATTTGAAAGCCTTGTATGAGTTGTGTGAGTCACTCCCTTGGACAGCGTTGAAGTGCAGCAGGGCCTGTGCCAATTGCTGTTATCTATGTAAAGTTCCTTCTGCCTGCTTGGAGAACTCCAAAGGGTTGAGCCTCTGGTGTTTTGTCTTTGGCAATGTAATGGAAACCTCATAAAGGGCAGAATTCGGAGGAAAAACCTCTGAGTTTCAGCCAGAGCTAACAAGCATTTCCTTCCCCCAGCCCTTCACCTGTGTTGCCTTTCCATGCTACTAAGTTATTTATCTATTTCTTCCCTCTTCCCTCAAAAGTCGTGTCTCGTCAGAAAGTTGCAAATTGTAGGTGATAGAGTTTTTGCTCCTATCTAAATGATATGGGAGTAACGAGTTTTATTCCAAGTTCTGGATTCTTTGTCTGGCAATGTAGAAAAACAGCGGTTTGTTCAGCAAACCTTCTGTGACTTTTGTCCAGGGACTTTGAATCTGCAGTACTGAAGTGCATTTTTCCTGCTTAGATGAAGGAAAAGATTCAGACATTGAGTTGTAAATGATGACAGATGAAGTGTGAAGAAGCTGTTCATTTTTAGAACTCTTTGTACCATCTTTGAAGTCAGTAATATAATTAAAATTATAATGGGTTGTGTAGGCTTTATTGAGCAATTAACTAGTGAGCTTTTTGTTGGTTTGGAGTAGCCTATTCTTAATTGCAAAAATCTGAGTGCATTTTGGAGTGAATTTGAGATGAGTTAGGAATATCCTGACTTTGTAGGGTACAACCCTACAAACTTGGGAGTTTCCCTTGCTAGTGAATTAACCCCAGTTTGTGCTTCTACTGCAGGTTGCAGCACCCCAGTTCCAAGACTGCTGCGAAAAGGTGACAGGTAGCACATTGGAGACAGTTAAAGATACCTGAGCTTGGGCTACTGGAAACCCAAAAGCTGCTGGGATTTCTATCAATTTACTCTAGAGGACATTTGTAATTCAGCATTAATCTTTCATAGGTGATACATGACTCAGTTTTTGTCACCCAGGTCTCAGACTGTCCGGGAGTGATCTACCTCTTTTTCTCTAATCTGCTTCCTTCTGGAAAGGGCTGCTGCAGAGCCTTTCCCTGTGCTTCCAGAGCTTCAGTTCAATCCTGGGAGATGTAGCTCTCCAGTGCTTGCAAGAAAGGTGTGAGTATATAGATTTTGTTAGACTCTCTTAATTTTGTAGAGCTATAAATGGTAGAAACAAAGGCAAGCACTAACTGTATCCTGTGTCGTGCAAAGAAGGATCTGAATGCAGAATACATTAATTTGCAAGATTCTTGAAGTAAGTTAAACCTCCAGTGTGTTTGTTATACATTTACCACATGTAAAGTTCAAATGTACAATTGACAATTGAGAAGGTTGGAAGGGGAGCTCAGGAAAATCAAGTCCAGCATCTCCTTCACCAGACAGAAAAAGCTGAAGATGCTGGCTTCATCTGCTCTTAGGCTTCACAGTTCTTCTAGAAAAAAAAAAAAATCCATATGTTAGCCTGCATTGATTTCTTCTTGCTAGAATCCAAGTTTTTTACTACTTAGAACTTATTCTCCATGTTTCTGGAGAACACCCTTTCTTTCCTTTTTGGGACACCCTTTTACATCTTTAAATACAGCTTTTTTCTCTTTCATACCAGCCTGAAATTCAATAATCCATTTTGTTAGTGTGTCCTCAGAGGTCACACCTAAGAATGTGGCATTAAAAATCCGTTACCTAAATAAAAGGGTTTGGTTTCTAAAGGGAATTTTTCTTACCAATGTTTTAGATGTGTAAATAGGCAACATTCTACTTCTGTACTTTCCCAGATTTTTGTCCATTGCTGCATCTTTCACTGATGCTTGACTAGAATCCTGAAGCTAGTTGGACCCTAGCCCAGAAGATCTTGATCTGATAGAAGATTGAATTCTCCTTTTAGTAGGAGTTTTCAGTTAAAAACTATCTCATTACGGTTAAAATCATGTTGTTTTGTTTATCTGTGGTTTATTTAATACTCAGCAATGATGGAGGCAAGATACCAACTGAAAATCATACCAATTTATGGGTGAGATGAGAAACTATTTCTGTAAGAGCATGCCACAAGAGGGTTAAAAAGAATCTGCCAACTCAGCCTGTCTTTCCAGTGGAGTTGCAGAAGGTAAATTTGCTTTTGTGAGAGCATCTTGACTGTGCTGGAACTTGTATTTATGTGTAACTGGGCCTTTAGGCTTTTAACTGGAGCTGTGTTCATAGGAAACTCTGTGTTCTGGTGTTCTCCAGCCCATTAGAACCGTTGAGCATTGCCTGAAGCTTAAGTACTTTGTGGCATGTTTCTCTTTAGGCTTTTCCCTTAAATCTGTGGAGTTAACGGGTCACATAGCAGCAGTCAGTGTTTCTGCAAGAGCAAGCTGTATGTTCCTCTTTCATTGTATGGAAGCACAGCTTACAGACTGAACATAATACCGTTTAAGGTTTTAACCTTTTCAGATTAAATTACCATAAGAAAGTTTCCCCGAGGCATTTTAATAATGACAACTTACATAGACCTTTTTGTCTTGTACTTCTATAGGCATTAACGTTTTGGCTTTAATCAATGTGGCTCAGACTTAAACCTTACAGGTTTTCCTATAAGCTGTTTAGTTAGATGGACCTTCATAGCAATTCTTACTTGTTATTGTTTCCCTTCCCTTCAGTTTTCTGTGCACATGTTCATAGCTTGTGCAAGGGTTTAGGTTTCTTTTCCTGTCTTCTTTTTCAATGAAAAAATGAAAAGGATTTGGTGGATTGTGAAGTAGAAAGGATGTAGTGTGTCTTATATACTGGGAGAAGGTAGTATTGAAATATTGCCTCCTGAAAGCCATGACTTGAAGAGGTTTCAGTTTCTTGTGTGTGATGATGTGTACAATACGCTGGGAATGGTGAGAAATCTGTCTCTGTCCAGGAGCAGGAGTGTCTCCAATAGTTAATGTCTTTACATTTTGTGATTGAAGAATGACTGCTGAAAAAGAGATAATCAGGCCAAAAAGGCAGGAAACTAATTACATTGACCCAAGGGTTGAGTTGTACAGAGGTGTTCAAAGTATTGCAGAGGAGGTGCCAGAAAGAATGGAGGTGGGTAGGTTCCTGGTGTGCTTGTTGTCATGAAAATGTGAGAAAATAGCATGAAAATAGAACTGAAAATGAGATCATGAGAAGAAGGCAATTGGGGAAATGTACATAATGAAGAAATAAAAGGGGCAAAACAATTGCTATCAAATTCCTCTCTCTGTCACATTTGCAGATAACTTCACACAGAGTGAGGACCATGCGGGCAGGTAGGAGGCCGTCAGACTTTGGGCTCAGTTGTGGAAGCTGCTGTTTAAATTGATGGGAGTGAGAGGAAGGTTGGAGTAAAGGATCATATGTGATGAGTGGACTTGGAGCCCACAGACCACCAGCAGTGTATTTTCCTTGGGTTTTTTCCTTTGTCATGTCCTAATAAGAGCTGGTAATGCTTATGGGGAGAAGGGAAGGTGGGCACCTTGCATAAGATGTGTGGTATCTTAGAACATGAGAGAAGGAAGGGGCCTGGCAGCACCTTATTTTAGGTTATTTGCAGCATCTTGGAGGTGTCCTGGAAGAAGGAGAACACTGTTCAGAAGTTCTAGGTTGGTTAAAGAAAACACCAGCAGTGTAGAGATGACAGTAGCAGGCAGGTAGGAATGAACCTCAGGAGGAAAATCTGTTCAGAATGGGATTATAGCATGATCTCTATCTTAGAGCAGTTAATTAACAAGTCTTGGTTTAACTACATCAGCTCTCCTGCAGCGATAGTGAGCATGATACACTAAGCTGTCTGTCCTTTCTCTGCACTTTCCTGGAGTAGAGTTCAGCAGGACATGAGAAAAAAAGCTCAGTTTGTAGGTAAAGTGAAGCTGATCCATAAGAGAAATTGTGTCCTATAGGATCTTGGATTACCCTAAATGATCAAAGTCAAACAGATGGAAACTTCAACAGTCAACAGCACAACACCAAATTATTCTGTGTTTCTATGGGTTTTTTTTGTTAATACCTTCTTTAATTTTAAATGGTGCTTTTCATCCACAGTAAACAATTTGTGTATGAATAATTGGAGGGAGGAAGTTGTAGTTTCTATCACTTGTTGTATTGTAGCTAAGGGTAATAAATATTAGGCTACAAAATCAGTTCCAAAGCTAAATACAACAGTGCAGTAAGATTACAGAATCAGGGTTACACAGTGCTAACCTAACAGTGTTTCTTGAGAGTAAATTATGGTGACAATACAGAAAGCATCAATTGGAGCTTTACAGGCAAAACAGAAGAACTGTATCTGCTGGGGACTGGGGATGAAAAAATCCAAAGTACAAGGTAGCTGATAAGGCCCCAGAGTGATGCATGAGGAACATATGCTGTGAATTGTGCTTTGGGGAGTAGGGGAGAATAATTTTGAATGGGACACAGGAAAGCTGCTCCATCTGTTGCCTCTTCAACTAAGTGCAATAAACATTAGGATAGTCTGTTTTACTAAGATGGAAAATAAGATGGATAAAGATATGTGGTAACAAACAGGAAAGCTGCTTAAAGTGTGCTTGACTAGGAAGGTAAATTCTCAACAGCTTTTCATCTGGTATTTGTGCAGAGGATTTTCTCAAAATGAGGTTGGACAGTATAATCCTGCAATCAGTTCAGCAGTGGAAGTGTGAGGTGCTTTGTGATGGTGTGCAAGACATGAGGCAGGCAGGTGTGGAGCAGCTTGATTAGGGAATGATCAAGATTTTAAAATGTCAGCTGTTGATTAGCCTGGTTCTTCCAGGCTGGCAGTTCAAGAGCCCCCTGTGCTGAAGGAGCAGCTTAGTGCTGAAACAGCCACTGCAGCTCCTCGTCTTCCTGCTTCCCAGTCTGTAATGTTGGGGTTTTTTTCCCTTTGGAATGCATGGGACAAATCTAATTAATTTGGGGATTGTCAGTCTGACTGCAGTAGTGATGGTGGCTCTTTTATTGTGTGTATTAATCTACTGTATTCTCTTTTATGGTCATGGAATAATAGAACATAGTAAAGAAGCATATAGCCTGACAACAGGCACACAATTGAATTTATTCAGTGCAGTTTTCTACCTGCCTCATCTGGGAGTTTCTCTGTTTCTTTTTGTGCTTAGCATTTCTCTCATGCCAGCAAATACAATCATATACCTGGAAAGAAATATCTGTTCCTTCAGTTGTGTTTGTGCACTGCATAAATAGAAACAGAAAAAAGAAAGGGGTTTTTGTCTATCTCCAAAACGCAGAGTAATACCTACAAATTCAAATGCCTGTAAAGCTACAAGAATTTCAACTCTGTTGTGTAGTCATGTGTTCAGATAATACAACTTATAGAAGTTAAATTTTTGTTTAACAAAGAAAGAAATATTAGTTTTGCTACAACTAGGGAATCAGGTAGTTAATAAGGAAAGCTGAAAAGACTGAATGTCTGTGCATATATATATATATATATTTCCCTCGTTGTACCTTTGATTTCATAAATGATTTAAAACTAACCTTGTAATTTTGATACATTCTGTTGCATATATAAACTTGGTCATTTTATTATTGTGGTGCCCCACTCTTACATGTTGCATTTCAACTACAGGCTTTTGAATATTTGCAAAGTAAGTTGTTATCTTAACTTTACATGTATGCAAAATAATGTGAAGTATAGGCAATTCTCTCATTTCTACTAATGATAGTTTTCAGTGAGTCTGATTTGATGCTTTCATCCCATGCATTTGATCTAAAGTGAACATTCTTTGGCACCTCCTACTTTTTTTTTTAAAAAAAGAGATGGATTTGCAGGAAAAAATAACATTGAGAACTTAATTGATGCTTAATAGAAAAAAACCAATGATTTTTGACCATAAGTAAAGAGCTTTAAAGCAAAACCTGGTGGATGACAAAATCCAGGAATAAATCTAAATAACAGCAACTTAGACAACAGCTCAGAAACTGGGGATGGAGGAGGAGGGGAAATAGGCTTAGTCATGTAGGTCATGGGACAGGCAAGAAGATAAGTCAGGGAGTAATCAAATGCCTTAGGTGTCTTCATACTAATGGAAAAAAGGTAAGGGGTGAACAAGCAGAACTGGAAATTTTAGTGTACACTCAAGATTGAGTTCAGTGCTCTAAAAGATCTGTCAGGATAACTTGTAGAACAGGTATGTGTTTAAAAAAAGTAGCTTGTTTTGTACCTAATATGCTTGCTTGTAGTTCTAGGCTAAGATAAGTAAATTAAAGCCACTGGAAAGTCTGAATAAAATACATATATCACATGTGTGGTAGCCCTGCATGTGGGATTTCTGTTTGAAGGTTTGTTGGTGAGCCTGTTCTTCCATGGACTGTAAATCAAACTACCTTTCAGACCACCTTGTGTGTCTGAGAGTTTACCTGCTTTGTCCAAATAGGGTTTGTGGTAACTCAAGAGAGATTCTCTCGACTCAAAACTTTTCTAAAATTCCAAGTGCTTTACCCTACCAAAACAGCAAGCTCAAGTAAGCTAAGCTGCTTTAAGATAACAAGTGGTGTCATCCATGGCATAGAATTTGGATGATAATGTCTGTCTCTGGTAAAGATTTGAATAACAAATAGGAGATAAACATCAGCCGGGAAGGCAGGATACAAGCAGGAGTCTGCCAGTGACCATGCTTCTGATGTCAAAGAACAGAGAATGGTTAGTGACATAAATTAGCTTCAGTCAGATTGGAAAAAATCAGCTGGGGAAGTGAAATCTTTTGGATATAGTGACTGTGAAGTGATCTTAAATGCATGTGTTGGGTTAATGGTTGGACCCAAAGGTCTTTTCATAGAATCCTAAATGATTCTATGAGTCTTTGCTTAGAAGGGGAGGAAGAAGAAAGACAAACTAAAAAGGATGGAGATGTTCACCATCTCAGGGTTTGTGAGTAAGATCTGATGAAGACAAGTGTAATGAAAGAAAGGACCTGGCTGGGAAGAGCACTGAGGTCTCAGAGCACTGTATTAAATGTCTGGCTCAGTGAAACTGAGCTCCTCCTCACTCACATGTTAAACTTCAGCAGGAAGGTGGCAGGAAGAAAACAGAGCAGCCACTAAATGTGAGAGTGAAAGAGTAAGGTAAAAATGAGAGCAAGACTGCAAGTTCAAGGTGCATTGATGATGTTTTCTGTGAGGTATGTTTTACAAAAAGTAACTCCATTTATGTTAGCAGAAAAAAGACAATATCCACCCAGTGTTAGTCTGCTATTCCTTGGGGAGAAAAAACTGATAACAGTAGGAGAGCTAAAATTTCAATGCTCCTGTGTATTGCCCTTTCTTTAAAAACAGTAATTTTACAGTCAGCTAACATAATTAAAAGTAGCAAGAAATAGGTAGGGTCAAAGAAAACCAGCCCAGGCCAAAAACCTCAAACAGATATCCAATATAGAATTGGTGAGATGTTCTCAAACTGTTACTGATTGTCTGCTAAGGAGAGGTTATCTTTATCAGTATTGCTGAAAATTCAGAGTTGAAAGAAAAATTTGTGTATTTAGTGCCTTGATTTAAGAAGGATATAAAAGGTGTGGGGAATTAGAAGTGTGTCAGTCGAGATGAGAAATGTCAGAAGAAATAATCAGACAAGCTATTTGCAGACAGCTTGGGAGATAACAAAGAGGTGAAAAACAACTAACACAGTATGACATGGTTTGGTTGTGATAAATTTAATCTAATGTCTGTTTGGAAGAGTCACAGGACGGGTGGGTAAGAGATAACCATAAATGCCATCTTGTCTGCAGCGAGGCTTGACTTGCATGGGACTGGTGCAAACAGCCCATGTGCAAGGTAGAACTATATTTGACTACAGGGAATAAGAGATTAGTGACTGTACTTAATTTTCAGCACTTCACTTTCAAACTGACACAGCACATCAAGTTGGTTTCATACCACCTTTTTCTTGTGGCTTTTTTTTTTTTCTTTTCAATCTGTTCCTTAATTCTGTCAGGTGACTGGAGAGAAATGGTTATAAATTTTGGGTACTGCTGGCTTCCTTGTAATCACCCTGGTGTTATCTGTTGCGCAGAAGTTACAGGGCAGGGAGTACAAGGCTTGAATTGCAGGAAAGCAGGTAAAGGTTAGACACAGGAAGGGAAGGAGGAAACTTCCCAGTTTCAAGAATACTGAAGCCCTAGAATGGATTGCTTAGGGAGATAGTATTGATTTGTGGAAATCTGCAGCAGTGCCTAGGCTTGTATCTCAGGGATGGCAGATGTAGAGCTGATCCTGCTGAAGGTGGGGAAGTGGACTAGGTGACCTCTCTATCACTATAAAACAGAACTGTGACAGTTTGTTTTGAATACATTGCCTTTCTTTTTTAATTACATGTTTGGGGAAAATCTTTTCACCGTCTTGCGTGCTGTTCCCCTCTTTGCCTTTGGGGACACAGATTTTTGTATGTCAGACCCGGCGTAATTTAGAATATATTTTATATGGTAGGACATTTGGCAGGTATATTCTATTTAAAATACAGTCAGCCTGCTCCTGGTAGCAGTTGTGAGTGGTTTTCAGCCACAGTTGTCTGTCCTGTATAATAGCCAAGTTGTTTGCAAACTGTTCTGGGCAGTCCACTATTACACCAAAATATTTGCTCTTAAGGCTTCTATTTTGTGAGGTCTCAAGTAAATCCACAAGTTGATCTGCTGGCTGTGCTTTGTACCAAAAATCACCTCTATATTTGTGTGAGACTGTAGGAGGGCTCTAATCAATACCCAGGGTCCAGCATGGCCTGTTTCTGTGGGACCAGTGGCGCTGGTTCCACCATCAGCTCTGCTTTTGTCTGGCCTGATGCCCTGGAGCTGCCTTTTGTGCTCTCCTGCTGGGGCTGCAAGCCTGCCTTACAATTGCAGATAAAATCCAGGTTGCTACAAGACATTGCAAAATCGGGTATTGAGTTGCACAACACTTGCCTGCTGTTTCTAATTTACCACTTCTGAAAAGGCCAGACCCTCGATTTACATCTGTGTGCTTCACCTAGAGCTTTCCCTATAGGTGATTCTCAGGGTGGGTTTTGTTTGGTTTTTCTGCTTTCTGCCCCTTCCTTCATAGGATTAACCATGGTTGGGTAAAATTGTTAGAGCCAGTTTGTCTTCCTGTGCAGCCTGCAAATAAATAATTTACTAGAAACAATAATCTGTATTACACTGTAGCCCAGGAGTGTGCCTTAATTCCAGTATTACACTTAGTCAGAAAGTGATAATCAGCTGCAGTGCACTTTATCTTGTTGAGAAAGTACAGCACAAGTACCTCGATAGCCAGATCAGATCTGTCAGTGTGTACACAGGTGTGCCCACATCCAACTGGGTCACTTCACTTTTGCCTTATGGCTTCTATTTTTAAAGTGTGGAATTGTTCTGTGCTTCACAGCCCTCGTATTTCATAAATATTCCCACTTAGTTAAGGGTGCTGTGTGTCTGTTTTTCTATATGTTCTTACAATTAGTAAGAAGGGAAGGCCTGTATTCCACATGTATATAGTGCCAAGAATTGGGGTGGTGATACACAGAAAGCAGCTATTGATTTGATCATTAATTTTCCTTTTAATCATTAGCCAGGATGCATTATAAGGCAGGTAAATAAACTTTTTACTGTAAGTCATCCATAAGATGTAAATGCCTTGTCACAGGACAATATAGAACTCACTTTTCTGCAAACAGTGCTACAAGCAATTTGTAAGAATGCTCTGGTTTTTCTTTCTATGTGAATACAGCTGCTAAAAGTACTTGGAATGAGGGTAATATTTCATCGGCTGAACAGCAGGAATTGTCAATTTTATTAGAAGTTAAATTCACCTTTTCTTTTTTTTTATTGCGACCTGTGCCCCAAATGCAGTTTGGAAAACAAAAGAGAGAAATGCAGCTATTGGTGTAAGTCTGTCTTTGCTGAAGCTTCTAACAGTCTTTAACAGCTTTATCTTCACTGGCTCCAGGCTTTTAAATGCAAATTGAGAACTGGGGGTGGTGGGGACAGACAGCTTTAATGGATTATGCTCCCTGCTAACCAACCCCTGGATTATTACAATATACAAATGAACATGTGTCTGTAAGCATAGGAGAAGCCAGCTCTGGTGTTTGCTGTCACTTGTGAGAATTTTTCAAGCAGGGATGATTACAAAATCCTTGGAGTTTAGCATTTTGTTTTCTATTCTTAGGCCTTTAGAAGCTCTTAGGTTTACTCCATGAGCAGTGGAAGCAGTGAAAACCCTATTGTATAGATTCGTGCCCTTGGGTACCTCTGTCCTTAGGTGTCCTGCACTGGCCTGAGCTCCCCTCTCTAGTGTCTGTACAACAAAATTCATTCCCCTTTCCCTGGCATGCGGCTCCTCCAGCTTTTAAGTGCCCTGCAGAGCCTTCTCCTTGCTTGTGTGTTCCCCTGGGCACAGCAGAGCTTCTGCTGCATCTCACTGAGAGGCAGCAGCAGCAGCTTTCCCCTCAGTGGTTAGGATTTTTGCTAGGTCTCAGTGTGTGATTTTTCAGGCAAAAATCCCACTGCTGCTTATGTGGCTGGCAGAAATTACTACAACATTATGTAAATATGGTTGGATTATTTACAGTCTCACTGTGCACTTTATTTTCAGTTTTTGCCAATACAACATAAATGGAAGTAAGTGTCTTAAAAATCACATTGTGAAGGGCTGTGATATATCCTGTTGTAAACCACTTACAAGAAGGAAGATGCTTGTTAGCTTCTCTGAAGATTGAGATGAGTGCTTGGAGAATTATTTTGTTATACACCAGGTATTGTTAAACTCTTTATATATAAATACATAATCACAAAGACATCGATCCTGAATCTACAGAGGCATAGTCCTGATCA
Source organism: Passerina amoena (assembly GCA_013401095.1). Classification (NCBI taxonomy): domain Eukaryota; kingdom Metazoa; phylum Chordata; class Aves; order Passeriformes; family Cardinalidae; genus Passerina; species Passerina amoena. The sequence goes on from WBNP01000607.1 coordinate 980,680, forward strand.
ATATGCAGGGTTCAAGAATATGACAAATAGCTGGTGAATTTCCTCAAGGGATCTGGTGTAGAAACGTGGGGAAAAGCAGGAGGAGGCTGTGTGGAGTAACGATGTTGTCTGCTTCTTTACACATTTTCTTTGGAAAGAACAGAGTTTGTAAATTCCTGATGCAGACCTCTGGGATGGTGCTTCTCAGGAATACAAGCTGGAAATACTGAGATATAATCCCTTGGGAGGTGTCCCAAGAAGCAGTTTGTTAAAGCATTGTTACACTGTTTAGAAAAGGAAAGGTAAGAGCTCAGTAGTAGTAGTACAGCAGATTTCCAAGTATGTTATTTCTATCATAAAATTTGAAGCGTGTCATGCTTTGCTAAAAGTAGCAGCACTTGGAGTCTGACAAATCAGGGCTTGTGGTTGTGTTTTTCTTTGGGTTTTTTTTTTTTGGCCCTGTTGCTGCTGGCCTGCTTAGGAGGTGATTTTTATACCCTTGTTCTGTGTGTTTGTCAGTAGAGAATGCTGACAGCTGGGTAGAGAAACAGGAGCCCTTCCAGGATGCTACGCTCCCAATTTAAGTGGGACATAGCTTTTTTTTATACACCAGAGACAGTCAGATATGGGGATCACATGATGATTTCTCTTGCCCTTAGAGCCACTCATTAATTGCTATTTGGCAATGTGTTTGCTTTATTCTTATTTAAAAAGAGAAAAAAAGTATGTGCACTCCTCTGTGACTCCTTTCAGCTTTTGTGGACAGCGCCGCTGTCTTTCTGCTCTGTTCTGTTGTGTCTTTGTGTTTTTGTGGATCCAATCAAAATCTCAAGGCCAGCCATAAGCAGAACTTCAGCATAGTTTGTATAGATACCTTCCATGTGTGGAAAATCATGTTTGCATGGGTTCAGTCAACTCAGTAGCAATCCTGAAGAATTCTATGGGATGGCTCATTGTTCTGAGGAATTCTTGTTTGCTGCAGAGCATGTAAAACATCTTTGCTCTGCATAAGTAAGGCATTAGATTGCCATTAAAATGAACTGAATCTTTTAAAATACCTAATTGTGCTGTTTTGTCTGGAGACTTTGTATTTTTACAAATATCCAGGTTAACTTAGGGCTTTTTTAATGATCACCGCTTTTATAAATATATTAAATATAAAAGTTGTAAAGATAAAGCTGTTACCCTTTCAGAAGGTAAAGAAAATCAACTTCCAATCTTTTGAGAGGCACTCTGCAATTAAGCAATCTGTTACAACAATCTGTAGATGAATCACCCTTGAGGGAAGTGCTTTAAAGACCTTGTTAATTCCGTGTTGATTTATGTTATTTTCCTGTGTAATCAAGAAATGGTAGGGGAGTGGAATTACTAAGTCCTGTTATGGAGGCAAGCACAGACTCATAGGATGGTGTAGAAAAGACCCTTGAGATCATTGACCCAGTACTGCCCAGTCCACCCCTAAATCATGTATTGGGAGAAGAGACTGGCTTGGGGAGCGTTCACTCAGTGCCCCTGTCCAGATCAGCGATAAAGAAACAGAACCAGCCCCAAAACTGAGCCCCAGCAATGCCACTTGTGGCCTGCCCCCAGCAGGGTTTAACTCCTTCCCCTCCTCTCTATAGACTGCACCATCCAGCCAGTTTGCCCAGCAGGGTGATGAGGGCGACGCTGGCAGAGGCTTTGCTGAAGTCTGGCTAAACAGCATCCACAGCCTTGCCCTCATGGCCTGAGCAGGTCACCCTGTCCTGGAAGGAGATCAGGTTGGTCAGGCAGGACCTGCCTTTCCTAGCCCTGTGCTGTCTGGGGCTCATCCCCTGGCTGTCACATCATGGCATTTCTGGCACAGGAGCACAGCACTTCCCAAAAAGTTTCACTGCGATGTTCCTTGGCATCCGCTCTGAACTCGTGATGTAAAGTGTCTTGGAAGAGCAGAATTGTATCAGTTTCAAAGGGCACTTAAAGAGAAAGCCTGATCAATATCTTGTTAATGCCACACTTTGATTAATATTGCTCTAAGCTGGGAGAAGTCATTGTGCCTCATTTCTTATGTGCATATATTTTTCCTAGTAGAATTTAAGTTAAGATTCAGAAGTACAAGTTTTGTGAAGTGGAAAGAAGCAGAGCACAGGGAGACGAGGGGCTGTGGAGTAGCATTTTGTGGAGCAGCTTCAGTATGCTAGGACTTGTCTGCCTGGGAAAAAATAGCTCAGAGAGGCTGTGGTATAAATGGCATAGATAGTGGGAATATGACATTACTCCTCACTGCCCCTTCCAGTCAGAAGTTGAAGAATGTCAAATGGAACAAGGACATTTTGGTTTTTAAACCACAAAAGGAAGGGTTATTTCATGCAGCCTTGCTGTTGTGAGTGCCAGAGCCTTAAACCAGCTCCTACAAGATTTGGACAGAGCTGTGGAAGGAAGTGTGGTCAGTTAAGGGATGTTAAATGCAAAGGCTGAATCTCAGAAAGTCCCTGGAAGCAGTGGTGGCTGAGAATAATGGTAAAATTTGGTCTTCTAGTACTTGCCCAGTGCTTACATTATTCCTTAGACATCTGCTTCCAGCCCTGTTTGGAGGCAGAGTTATTTGGGAATCTTTCCCAGACAAGACTCTTTGCTTTTCTTGGTGGTGTTCCCAACAGGTAAAAACTGACACAAGAATGTTTCTGGATGCTCTTAAGGTATTTCATAGGCATTTTGTCAGGGTCACATGGATTTTAAGTGAGATTTTTAATTTAAGATAACCATTACCTTTTCTTCATATCTCATAGTAACATTCATTCTCAGAAAGTAATTTCATACAGAGAACTATGTGAGAAGAAAATTAATTTTGATAGGGAAAGAAATGTTGCAGGAAAAATGCCTTGACACAAAGAGCTGAGGGGGCAAGGCAGCATTTTGGCGGGGGAAGGGGTGGAAAGTGTGGCTATTTCCAACTGCCTCCTTTCATTGTGGGATTGGCATCACTTGGGAAAGTAATTTTAACCTCGTGGCTACTTTAATTTCCTGTCGTGTAAATTGGTAGCTGCTTAACTTCCCAGCCTGGTGGGCAGTGATTTCAGTTGGAAGTCAGGCATCCTCTGAAGGAGTTCCTAGCTGGGCAACTCAAAGAGTTCCAGAAGTCTTGTGCTTCTGAAAAAAAAAAGGAGAGAAGGCCATGTTTTAAGATCCATGTAATATTTAAAATTTTTAGATCACAAGTATTCTGTACTTCCTTTTTATATCTCTGTGGAAATTTCCCCTCTAGTCTGTTCTGCTAGATTGTTGTTACTGTCAGACATGAAAAGTGCACCACTGTTTCCATTTTGCTTTTTTTTCTCTGTCAGAAAACCAGAAAATAACAAACCTCCCCCTAACAAGGCTTATGAATAATTTCTGAAGTGGGTTAAATTCTTGCATTAACAGGCAGGATTTTCCTGTATTCCCATTCGAATGCTTGGTAGGTGATAATATGTTGGCCAAAGTCTTCTGAAGGTAAATTTGTTCAGTAAAATAAATGAAAAAAGGTTATTATGGTCTTGAGTAAAACAAAAAATACTTATGATGGGTATGCCTTCTGGACATGTGCAAACAGCAAATTTACAAGAGAGTAAACTGTCAGATATGTATTTTTCTCACCTCGTTTCATTTTCCAAATCCTTATACTATAAAGTCAAAGTTTACTTGCCAAGTGTATTTAAAGATAATTTAGTCAGTGAAACTCACAGGCCTAAATCACTATGAAGTTTCCCAAAAAACAGTAGTGTAGTGTGGAAATACTGAATAGATGCATGATGGTTATGTAGCGCTATTTAAAGTTACATGTAAATGCAGTGAGGTACATTTTTAAGAACCACCTGCTAAAGAGAGCAACAGTAGATGCAAATTTGAAATTTTTAGCCACACAGTCAGATGTGTTGTTAGAGCTGCATCCCAAGGATGCAGATAATCCTTTCCCAGTAACAGGAGCTTGGCAACTTCAATATAAATAAAAGCTAATACATCAAAGTCACTACCGAATGCCTCAGTCTGCTACTAATTTGCATTTTATTTGTGAAGGTATGGCAGAAATTCTGTTCTTTGTAGTAGTGTTATTCATTCTGACTTGAACTCTCTGAGCTTTGATATTTCATGTGTCGTTCAGATTTTTGTTTCATGATCAGCTATTGTTCACTGTTGGTTTCTGATAAGCAGTAGCAACAGCTTTGGCAGAGACAACAGTAGTGAAGTGCTTAAGCTTTAGGCCAAGTAGCTTCTTAGTGAAGCAATGTTTTTCCAAGTCTTCTAATCGAACACTATTACATAATTTTTAAGTATTGTTATAAATTAGAAGTTCATGAAAAATAATGGTGCCTAAGCAAGAACTACATCACTACCTACCTGTTCAAAGTATTTCTTTTAGTTTAGTCTACCTCAATATTTTGCATGGTAGCTTTTTTCAAAAAGTAACTTTGCATTTTAAGTTGATCCCAGCTTAGTCCTGGATGCCCTATGTAACAGTCAGTGTATTGTTAAATGCATTTTAAACACCGATTTTTGCTGTATTCCTTCCAGGTGCATTCTGCTGCCTCTCTTGGGAATGAAGCCCCCTCAGCAGAGCCTCTTCATGCTGGTGGACTCGGTGGACGAGGGCTGTAACGTTTCTGAGGGTGAACAGACTTCCACAAGTTTGTCTGGGACCATAGCAGAGATTTTAGCCAGCCACTTTGAGTTCTTCCCTCCCTGGCTGCTCCTCCTGTGTTCTGCCCGCAAGCAGAGTAAAGCAGTTACAAAAATGTTTACAGGTGAGCACAGGAATTGTCTGGGACCTGTACCTAGGATGTTGTGTTTACCAGCCCTGGGGATGGTGGGAAGCACTGCTGCATGCTTAGTTCTAAAAAAATGACAATAGCAAAAATAGTGATTGTAAAAAACACACATCCCTGTGTGGTGTTCTCGGGGCCCCCCGTGGCAGGAAGGAAATGATGACTCTGACTCCATGTTCTTAGAAGGCTCATTTATTATTTTATGGTATTATATTATTTAAAGAATGCTCTACTAAAAATTAAAGAATGCTCTATACTAAAGAATAGAGAAAGGATACAGACAGAAGGCTTAACAAGATATTAAGGAAAAACTCGTGACTCTCTAGAGTCCCGACACAGCCTGACCATGATTGGTCATTAAGTCACAACAATTCATATGTTGGATAAGCAATCTCCAACCACATTCCAAAGCAGCAAAACACAGGAGAAGCAAATGAGATAATATTGTTTTCCTTTTTCTCTGAGACTTCTCGGCTTCCCAGGAGAGAAATCCTGACAAAGGGATTTTTCAGAAAATATGATGGTGACATCCGTGTTTCTCAAGGACTATGGAAAGCTTCATTCCAAACATTTTAGAGTTAAATTTTATCTTTGCAAAGCATCCATGTTCTCTTCAGTGTCTTGCATTTTCCTCTTGCTTTGCTCAGTTTAGGAAGCTTCAAACAGCATAGGTGATGTGTAACTGCAGAAGTATTTCAGCTGCATACACCCATTTCTTACAACCTCAGAAGGTTTTCCTTTCATCTGCCATTAAAATCTCTCCCCATGTTTGCAGAAAGTGGGTAATAATCTCTGAAGGTGAAATTGGAGAGCGGAACAATGTAGATGTGAATTCTTGGACTGTGCTTTTGGCAAAGGTTGCACAGTAAAAAAAATTTTTACAGCTTCTTCGTCCAGGCTTTACTGTGTCATGAGAACATTTCTTCACTGTAATGACATTGTTACTGGAAGTTCTCTGAAATTTAATAAAAGGCAATATCTGGACTGGATTCCAGGCCTATGTATAAAGCCTGTGTGTATTAAGGACACAGTTAGGACAAAAAATGTGATTATAGAACGTAGACCCATAGGCTTGCTCGTTGCCACAGTGGCAGAAGGTCAATGGGATAATTGCACTTTGGAATGAGGTACTGTATTAATCAGTGGCAGACATGAAGACTGGTATTTGGGAGTATGTGACAACTAAAAGAAACTTTGGGGTGGCTTCACAGGGTTCCTTCAGGCATTCCTATGGGACTAGTTGTGTCAGAGTTTGCCTGATAGATGTGTTGTTATTGCCAAAAAAACAGACAAGACTTTCTCACAACAGGCCTATTTCCTTTCCATTGAATCACACAGTGTTTCAGACTAGCCCTAAAAAATTGCTCTTGTCTTTTAAGTATATTTCCAGATGGAATTCCTGACAGGAAAAATCAGCAGAACTAATGGATATGCCTTTAAAATAAATTTAATTCCACTGAGTTAATTTTTCATTTCCACAGAGTATGACTTGATGAATAGCATAAAGGAAATTGGTGTGTGATACTATAATCCCATCTTCACTGTGGAAAAGGTACAGCAAAGAAAGAATTGGATATAAATTGAGAAGAAATTTTAGGGTCTGTTTGGAGGCAGTTGTGGTTTAGCCACTATGAAAGGAAAATGTGACATTACAGCCAATGTGCTGCCTGCCCATTTAATTCACTGTTGGAGGATTTTCCTGTTACCAGCCAATATTCAGGTTTGCAGAAGGTGTAGTAAGGATATATGAGGAGCATGGCTGAAGCTTCTGTTAACTTCAGAAACTGTGCAACTTGGTGTTGTAAAACTGCAAATAAGGTGGATTTATTTTTGGGTTCTGGCCTGCAGAGGATTGACTGACATTCACTCTTCTACTCGGGCAAACTCTTCTCCTCTTTTGTGGTATTTGAACGTTTACTTTTAGCTGAGCCAATTTTTAAAGCTATTTATATTTAGTTGGTGGGCAGGCAGAAGTGGAGATCAACAATAAGTATTTGGACCAAATAAAGATCAGTTGCACTGTAACTTGGTGAGAGAGATTTGGATCCTTTCAGAATTTAATAAGAAAATATGTCCCATCTGTAGTTTTTTCTGTTAAAACAGTTTTGGGGTATGGTATGAAATGTACATTGACCAGTATTAATTTGTTTGCAGTGAGTTTGTATCTGTTTTCACTTAGAATTTTCATTCAGTGAAAAATTCTTCTGAATCTTGACAAATAGGTTTAGCTCTCATGTCAGCAAAGTGTTCTCAATAACTGGAAGCAGGCTTGCTGCAGTGGCCTTCTCCTGATGATGCTCTTTTTTGGGTGTGCAGTACAGATGGGAGTTGTGCAAGCAGCTCCTGAGCCAAAAATAGTGATGACATGGAAGAGAGAGTCCAGTCTTTCTCACCCACTGTCATCCTGAGGCTGCCAGTGGTGAATAATAATCCCTAGCACTCTTAAGAATGAGAAAAGGAGGAGGGATGTTTGTTCTGGTCCTCTTTGTTCTTTCGCTTCTGGTGGCAACTTATTTATGACAACTGAATAGCCATGCTTGCGTCTGCTGCAGCTTGTGCTCTGGGCCCTTCTGTATTCCCAGATTTTCTGGTAGCACAATGTGCTACGGATTTTTCCCCCTTGCTCAGATTCTCAGCTTTCATTAATTTAAAAAAAAAGGAAAAAAAAAAAAGTTTTGCCTCTTGTGGCTACAGAGACAACCTCAGAAATAAGAACCAAATGTGAGATGATGCCTGGCTGAGTCTGCGGTCACCCTCCACCAAGAGCAAATGCCAAATGAGTTAAAAAGGGAGAGGGACAGATAACTGCCTTCTCTTCATATGCTCTGTCACCAACTGCCACATGCTGCCTGCTTGCTTTTCCTAGTGGCTTTTCCCCTAAATTTAACAATTTTGTCTTGCACCCGTAGTGATCCACGTTGTCTCCCACATCATCGTTTGTTATCATTTGGCTCCAAGCAGCTACATCAACACAGCCTTTCCAACATGAAAGTGGCACAGAGCATAAAATGTACCACAAAAAAAAAAAGACTTTTTTTTTCATTTTTAGCTAATGAGCTCATTCTAATGCTTCTTCTAAAATGAGACTAAATCTTGAAAGCATAGGAGTCATGCTTTTCAAAACCTGTTTTGAAAATCCCTCATAGTAGTTGGAGAATTTGAGGCATTTTAAAATCAGACAATTTGACATAGATAAGTTGGAGTGAACAGCAGATAATTTCTCATTAACAGCATAAAGGTAAATAGGAAAAAGTGCATATGTACAAATGGTTTTAAAAGGCTTCTTTTTTAATAGGCATTTACCTAATTTCTTCTTTTTCTGCTAGACACTTAAATCAAGTATCTGTGGCATGTGGCTTGATTATACCCCTCAGTTCAACACTGACATTCTTCTGAAGAATTCCTTCTCATGCATGAGGCAGCACAACCTATGCAGGGTCACATCTCAGGGAGGCATAATTCTCATGAAGTTAATGGCAAATACCAGAAAGATACTGGAAAATTCAATAAAAAACTGAAAGTGGAGGTAGAAGGGTTCTGTTTAGCCTCAGAGGCAACTTTTAAGGTCCATTCACCCAGTTGTCCATAGGCAGGAACTGACAATGTCATCCATTTTTCACTCATCCTTTTATTTGTCATTCAGTTCAAGACAGGAACTTTTAGGAGTTGGTATTTATCTGAATTTGTTCTTGATTGGAAGTCTCAGGAACATGTTTTTCTCATGTTTCTGCTGTTGAAATGTCTGAATAGATGTGGAGGGTTGTTTTCCTTACAGCCTTTCCAAAACAATCAAAAAATAAGCAAAAAATGTGAAAATTTTAGAGAAATATAGTACAAAAATCACAGTGCAGGCTCTCTCAGAAACCTCACTGTTTGGTGATTAGAGCTACTAAGGCAATTCTATTGCTGAATCCCCAAACCAAATCAGTTGCCAGATTTGAAGCTGAGCCTTTCTGCCATTCCAGAAAATGAATGGCATGAGACTACTTCAGGAGAGATTGCTTCCAAAATTATAAATCTAAGTTGTCCTCTAAATTTTCATTGTAGCTTGGAATTTATTTGGGTGATTTCATGTTTCTTTGAAGTCTTTGTGGGAGTTGGATTCTTACTGTAAAAGATAAACTATATATTGATGTGGTTGTAAAATTTACTTTTATAATATTGAAGCTTTGAAAAGGTTTATTTCTTGTTTAGGTTTGGGGTTTGGAAAGCAAAATTCTTCAGAATGCTTGGGAAAATATAGGGAGCTTTTAATTACTGTGTCCTTTCTTCTCATTACCACTTTGAAAGCGTTCTACTAGGGAATTTCATATTTCCTTGTAAAAAGTTGTGTGTGAACTTGGAGTTTAATTGCCTTGTAATTAAAGAGGGAAGACTAAATTGTTTTAAATGGACTATTACCTGTAGATCTAATTAAATAAACTTCTGTGCAGTGACACGGACCAGTGAGAGCAGCATATTTCAGCCTCAGTGTCTCACAGCCCCTGCAGAAGAGGCAGAGAAATTTGTAATGCACAATATACTGCAAATGCACTAAAAGCTAAGTGTGCTGCCTGAGTCTCCAGGTGCCCTTTACTCTGCTGGATAAGTTATTCTTTTTGAGCAGGTGTGCATAAATGGCCACAGAAGTACCTAATTCAGTATGTGTTCAGATCAGCAGCATAAATTATTAATGCCAAATTACTGCCATGCTTGTAATAATTTGGATTTCTCTAAAGCTTACAATTCAGTTAAATACATTAAAATGCATTTTAAACTTTTGTTATGTGCTTAGGTAAGTCCATTTAAAGATATGAAAGTGGAAGGATATTTTTAAGTATTGAAACTTGCTAGTTAATAGCTTTTTTATTATTAAAGCATGAAAAGGTTGACATGCTATAAAAGTATTTATAACCAAGATCCTTTTTTTCCCCCCTTTTGAATGGCCCTAGGTCTTGCCAAGGAATACATTTGGAACAGATTTGTTTACAGAACTGCCAGAAATGCAATAAATTAGAACAATCCATATTGGAGCTCCCATTGGGTTGAAAGTGATGTGTTGTAAGAAAAATTTTAACAATGCAAGAAGCAGGGTCGTGGGACTGCAAGTTCTGTCTACTGTAACTTCTGTTTTCTGAGCTTAAGTAGTTCATGGGAATGCATCTGAAATAAAATGAGCTTTCTCTTAATATTTTGGTACTTCTTGTCCATGTAAGTGACTTATTGTATGGAGCAGGGTTGAAAAGCAAGTTTGCAGGAGCTTTGTTTGGAAATGTAAAATGATTTCATTTAGGCAGATATTTGGGGGAAAAAAACATAGCTTTGTTTTCCTTCTTCAAGCTAGCAACAAAAAATTCAGACTTTAAAATATTCAGTTCTATCTATAAGGCTTCTTTTGAATTGTTTGCTTATTATAGTATGGGCTGATGCAGTGGTTAAAATTAACATCCTGCTTCATGTCCAAAAGTCTGTTACAATGGCAGTTTGTTAATCCCAGCCCTTAAAGGGTGTTTCATCCCTGGGATGTGTGAAGCTCTGTATGAGTGTAGTGTGCTTCTTGCTATCCAAGCTTCATTTCAGATACAATATATAGGAACTCATTAGCAAAGAATGTATGGAAATACTGCAGAAAAGGGGGGGAAAAGCAGTTTTTGGCTTCCATAAACATATAGCCAATCAAATAGTTTAAAACTGCTCTGAAGCCTTCTGAAATTTATTTACCTGTCTGAAGTGCTTAGATATTTGGTGTATCTCAGGTAAGAACAGATCAGGGTAATATTTTTAGCTCTAGTGTGGAATAAAGTAATCAGATCACCTTGGAATGTTTTGTGTTGGAAGAGACCTTAAAGATCATCTCGCTCCAACCCCCTGCCATGGGCAGGGACACCTGCCAGGTTATTCAAAGCCCCATCCAACCTGGCCTTGAACACTTCCAGATTTGGAGCATCCACAGCTTCTCTGGGTACTGATACATCATTTAAAGGGAAGAAACAAATGCCAAACATACAAACCCTTCCTTTTTTACTTTTTTTGTTTGGAGGGCTTAGGGGTTTTTTTTTGTTCACTCTCCCACCCATTTTGGGAAGCAAAATGAAAATTGTTTTTCAAAGAACGCTTGCAGAGACTGAGACAGAGGCGCTTAAACAGTTATCACTGCAAGTTTTCCTGGGAAGGCTGGAAGTCAGGGGAGGTGAAGTGTAATCATTAGTCAGGCAACACTGAACATCAGCTGAAATACGAGGATTGCTGTTGTGCCAGTCCATCGGGGCTTTTCTCATCGCAGGGAAATGAAATCCACTACTCAAAAAACAAACCATGTAAAAATAAAAACAGCTTACGTTTGCAGGTATATATTGGGAGGCAGGATGTGGGCATGGGATTAATGTGAGAGGTTGGGGTTTTTGTGAGCAGGGTCACTTAGGTCTAAAGACACAGAGAATGATTATGCAGAGCTCCCTGCCTGTTCTTGTTGAGCCAAGAAGAAAGGGACAGATCTGTGTGAGGCGAAGCTGGGCAGTTCAGGGGAAGGCGAGTGAGCAGGGTGGCCGTGTTTGCTCCAAACTGAGCAAAGCAGAGCTGTTCCCTCTGCACACACGAGCCAGGCAAAGGACACTTGTCCCTAATTAAAGTTCCTTGGATGCATGGGACTGTGGGTCCATGAACCAAGCAATGGCTTTGGTGTTATTTTTTCACTTCTGTGTCTTCTGAAGGATCCTGACCTAGAAACAGCCTTTCACTTCAAGTGGGAGCTTGGGATCTGCAGAATCACAGGGCACTGTCTGCTTTTACTCAGCAAAGTTTTTTATTTGGGTTGTGTGCAAGAATTAAGGGCTTCACAAAGTTATATACAGAATATTTTAATAAAATACATAGTAAAGCAATGAATTTTACCATCCTACAGGTCAGGTAAGGACATTACTTGAATTTGTGGCACGTTATGGTGGATAAAGCTGTTTCTGTGTTTCCTTTTAGAGCCAAAAAAAAAAAAAAAAAAAAAAAAAAAAGAAGCCTCTGGAATGGAGAAAATAATCTTTCTTGTTTCTGCCTTTTGATTAAAAAATCTTCAAGTAGTCAATCTTCCTTGTGTAGTCTTATCCTCTGAACTGACTGTGCAAAAGTGTCCTCTCCATGATTTCATTTCATGGAGAAGGATGATTTTGTTTTAGGTACTGGTTCAGTCCTGTTTGTAGTGCTTCCATAATTACTAAGGGAAGCAGAAATATTTTAGTAACACTTCCATAGTTGGCCTCTCTGTTCTCATCTGTGGTGTTTGTAGAGTGCTGATGTAGACTAAACAATTAACAGAGTGACCTTAACAGGACGGATGTTCAGAACCTCTGCTGAAGCCACTGGGCAGCAAAAACTGCAGCTCTGTTACCAGCCTGAATTTGCTGTCAGAACAACCTCACAGACTGAGCAGTGTGATCCACAGAGTGTTTAAATACAATAAAAACATAGATCTAGAAGCAGCATCCTACAGAGGCTCTCTTAAAATGATTTTTTTCTGTGGAGATGGGGCTAGAATTGAATTGAACGCATCGATCTATGGTTGCTTTTCCTTCTGTATAATTTAGAGATCAGTAACTTAGCTTTGGTTTGAAGAGCAGTTGGTTTTGGTCTGACCAGCTGAGCTGGCTGTAAGGAAGGGATCACAAGCTGTCCCTGGAGAAGTGAGGTGCAGTTCTGGCCTGAAATGCAGTCAGTGGAGCTGCTGCCTCCGTGACCTCTGTGGTTTTCCCGTAACTTCCGCAAGGGCAGCGTTCAAACATGCGGTGTGTCATTAATCAGGGAGGCAGGTCCTCATCAGGTGCTTACCTTGGCCCTACCAGAGCAAATGTTTGAGGTGGCAGAGGCAGCCCTGTGTCCACATGGCTCTGCCTGGGTTCAGCCCCATTCCTAAGAGTCCTAAGACGGCGCAGGGAACTTCCCTGCACGTGCTGCTGGGAACGGTGTCCCTTTCCTTGAGTGGGGAGGAGACAGACACAGTCTGTGTGTATGAAATAATGCCCCTTTTTCCTCTAATGAGTAAACAGGGTGGAAAAGCAGACATACAACTACGAGAGAACCTGTGTCTTTGTACAATGAGTCACCTACCTGAGAACCAGGGTGTTTATCTAGAACTCAGTCCTCACTTGCAAAAAGTAGGTAATTTCAGAGTGCAGAGGTCTAAAGATGTTTAAAACTATTTCTGAGTGTCTCTCCTGTATCATAAAAGCTTTTAAAAGAAGCTATGGTGGTCAAGTTAGTAATTTATATGCATTTAATCATGCATATGCAGCAGGTATGAATACTCTCTTCTGTAATTAAATAAACATAATAATTTATAATAAGCTAAATTGCTGAAAATTACTTAGAATTCCATTGTTAACCACACTGGAGAAGGGATTACTCCTTTAATAATATAATAATACTTAATAATCTTATTTCAGTTGCAGTTTTGATGGTTTTGCTTAGGTATTTAGTATTGTCTGAGGCAGACACACAGTGCTAAATTCAGAGTGGTTTTCAATATTGTTTTTGTTAATAGCACCTATTTTTTCTTATAATAGATGACAATAACAGTGCATCTAATTATCAAAATGTTTCTGCTATTATAATTAATTTATATTCACTGTGTTTACAGGGGAAAATATTTTGTTGTGGGTGTTCCCCACCCAAAAATGTCTTGGCTTTTATTTACTCTTCTTTCAACACTGAGTTAAGCAGAGCTGGATCAGAAATAATTACAACTTTCTCTCCTCTCAACAGGTTTTCGAAAAATAAGTCTGGATGACCTCCGAAAGGCTTACATTGTGAAAGATGTGCAGCAATATATTCTGCATCGTTTGGACCAGGAAGAAGCCCTGAGACAACACCTCACAAAGGAAACAGCAGAAATGCTGAATCAGCTTCACATCAAAAGCAGCGGTTGCTTTTTGTATCTGGAGCGTGTCCTAGATGGAGTTGTGGAGAACTTTATCATGTTGCGGGAGATCCGTGATATTCCAGGAACATTAAATGGCCTCTACCTTTGGCTCTGTCAGAGACTTTTTGTGAGAAAACAGTTTGCAAAGGTCCAGCCCATCCTTAATGTAATTCTTGCAGCCTGCAGGCCCTTGACCACCACAGAATTGTATCAGGCTGTGTGGACCAAAAACATGACGATGACGATGGAGGACTTTCAACGCAAATTGGATGTCCTGTCCAAAGTCCTTATCGATGGCCTTGGAAATACAAAAATCTTGTTTCATTACAGTTTTGCAGAGTGGTTGCTGGATGTGAAGCACTGCACACAGAAATACTTGTGTAACGCCGCAGAGGGACACAGAATGCTGGCCATGAGTTACACCTGCCGGGCAAAGGATTTAACGCCCTTAGAAGCTCAAGAGTTTGCATTGCATCTCATTAATTCTAATTTGCAGTTGGAGACTTCGGAGCTGGCTTTGTGGATGATCTGGAATGGCACGCCTGTCAAAGACTCCCTATCTACCTTAATTCCTAAAGAGCAAGAGGTGCTACAGCTGCTGGTAAAGGCCGGTGCTCACGTCAACAGCGAAGACGACCGCACGTCTTGCATCGTCCGGCAGGCCCTGGAGAGGGAGGACTCCATCCGCACCTTGTTGGACAACGGGGCTTCCGTAAACCAGTGCGATTCCAACGGGAGAACGCTGCTGGCCAACGCGGCCTACAGCGGCAACCTCGACGTGGTCAACCTGCTGGTGTCCAGGGGGGCGGACCTGGAGATCGAAGACGCCCACGGGCAGACGGCGCTGACCTTGGCTTCCCGGCAGGGCCACACCAAGGTGGTCAACTGCCTCATCGGCTGCGGGGCCAACGTCAACCACACGGACCACGACGGCTGGACGGCGCTGCGCTCGGCCGCCTGGGGAGGGCACACGGAGGTGGTGTCCGCGCTCCTCTACGCCGGCGTCAAGGTGGACTGCGCCGACGCCGACAGCCGGACGGCGCTGAGGGCGGCGGCGTGGGGCGGGCACGAGGACATCGTGCTGAACCTGCTCCAGCACGGGGCCGAAGTGAACAAAGCAGACAACGAGGGCAGGACGGCTCTGATCGCGGCCGCGTACATGGGGCACAAGGAGATCGTGGAGCACCTGCTGGACCACGGCGCGGAGGTGAACCACGAGGACGTGGACGGGAGGACGGCGCTGTCCGTGGCCGCGCTCTGCGTGCCGGCCAGCAAGGGCCACGCCTCGGTGGTCAGCCTCCTGATCGACCGCGGCGCTGAGGTCGACCACTGCGACAAGGATGGCATGACTCCGCTGCTGGTGGCCGCCTATGAAGGACACGTGGACGTGGTTGATCTGCTCCTGGAAGGAGGAGCTGATGTTGATCACACGGACAACAACGGCCGGACGCCGCTTCTGGCAGCAGCCTCCATGGGCCACGCCTCCGTGGTGAATACTCTCTTGTTTTGGGGTGCAGCTGTTGACAGCATTGACAGTGAAGGTAGAACAGTCCTAAGCATAGCATCTGCGCAGGGCAATGTTGAGGTAGTACGGACTCTGCTGGACAGGGGGCTAGATGAAAATCACAGAGATGATGCAGGCTGGACACCTTTGCACATGGCAGCTTTTGAAGGTCACAGGTTGATCTGTGAAGCTCTTATAGAACAAGGTGCTAGAACAAATGAAATTGATAATGATGGACGGATACCTTTCATATTAGCTGCGCAGGAAGGTCACTATGATTGTGTGCAGATGTTACTGGAAAATAAATCCAACATTGATCAGAGAGGCTATGATGGGAGAAATGCTCTCCGGGTTGCTGCCTTAGAAGGTCACAGAGATATAGTTGAGCTACTGCTCAGCCACGGAGCAGATGTGAACTACAAAGATGCTGATGGCCGGCCAACACTTTATATCCTAGCGTTAGAAAACCAGCTTACAATGGCTGAGTATTTTTTAGAAAATGGTGCAAACGTCGAAGCCAGCGATGCTGAAGGAAGAACAGCACTCCATGTTTCCTGCTGGCAGGGCCATTTGGAGATGGTGCAGGTGCTGATAACGTACCACGCTGACGTGAACGCTGCAGACAACGAGAAGAGATCCGCTTTGCAGTCTGCTGCATGGCAAGGCCACGTGAAGGTCGTGCAGCTTCTCATCGAGCATGGGGCTCTGGTTGACCACACTTGTAATCAAGGTGCTACTGGACTCTGCATTGCGGCCCAAGAGGGGCACATTGACGTTGTCCAGATATTACTGGAGCATGGTGCTGATCCCAATCACGCTGACCAATTTGGGCGCACTGCTATGCGGGTTGCAGCCAAAAATGGACACTCCCAGATTATCAAATTACTGGAAAAATATGGTGCATCGACTCTGAATGGTTGTACTCCGTCTCCAGTCCACACAATGGAGCAGAAGCCCTTACAATCAGTCTCCTCTAAAATGCAGTCCTTAACCATGAAGTCCAATAGTTCAGGGAGTACTGGAGGAGACATGCAGCCTGGGATGCGGGGATTATCCAATGGGCCTGCACACGCCTTCAGTTCTCCTTCGGAGTCTCCCGATTCTACGGTTGACCGTCAGAAGTCATCTTTATCAAATAATTCCCTTAAAAGCTCCAAAAATTCCTCTCTCCGCACCACGTCCTCGACGGCCACTGCTCAGACGGTGCCCATCGATAGTTTCCACAGCCTGTCCTTCACGGAGCAAATCCAGCAGCATTCCCTGCCACGCAGCAGAAGCAGGCAGTCCATTGTCTCCCCTTCTTCCACAACTCATTCCCTGAGTCAAAATCACAATTCACCCAGCAGCGAGTTTGAATGGAGCCAAGTGAAACCTAGCTTGAAATCAACTAAAGCGAACAAAGGGGGCAAAACAGACAACTCCAGCAAGTCTGGGTCAGCTGGAAAAAAAATAAAGCAGAGTAGTTCCTCCCAACCCAAAGTGCTAGAGTATGAAATGACTCAGTTTGATAAACGAGTACCTATTGCCAAGTCTGGCACGAGCATGCCGCTGAAATCAATGCCTCCAGAGCCACAGTGCAAGATTTTGGTCCCTCCAGCTCAGCAAGAAGTTGGTCGATCTCAGCAGCAGTTCCTGATTCACCAACAGAGTGGGGAGCAGAAGAAGAGAAATGGCATTATGACAAATCCAAATTACCATCTTCAGAGCAATCAGGTTTTTCTTGGCAGGGTTTCTGTCCCACGAACAGTGCAGGACAGAGGGCATCAGGATGTGTTGGAAGGCTATCCCCCCGCAGAGACAGAACTCAGCCTTAAGCAAGCCTTAAAACTTCAGATTGAAGGTAGCGACCCAAGCTTCAACTACAAGAAGGAAACGCCATTGTAAAAGGTAACTTACCCAGTCACAAAGGAACCAAATGCCTGCATTTCATTTAAAATACGCTAAAATTACATTTTATTATCATTTACCATCATAATTGCTTACGTGATGGATGTTAAAATCTTAACCTGTCAAGTATTTCCTTCGCTGTCATTTAAAAGCATCAGCCAGAGAGGAATTGGATCACTGCCGTGTTGTCTGTTGAATTCACTCGCTCAAATTGTGCCCCACTGTCTTTGATAAGTGAGTTTCAGGTGGCAATGATTTGGAATTTGATTTTCATGTGTAAGGACAGATGAGAATTTCAGTTCTTTATATTTTCAGAAACAGTCTTTATTTCATTATTTACAAAAATGCTCCTCAGAAAGTGTCTGAAGGTTCTTATCTTACAGGCAACCATTTCTCTGAATGTGGATTTCAGGGGTGAAGCATATGTATAAAATACTATTCTAAAGCTTTGATTTTATATTTCTGTTACTGTAAAGGTAATCTTCCCATAAAAGAGGTGGCTTTTCTTAGTGTAAGGTTATAATCTATGTTATGGTACCAATTTTCTGACTATTCTGTTGTTCTTACTCAGTGGAGGTCATTTAGATATCTCACCTTCTCTCCAGTACTGAATTTTAAGCTGAAAAAGAATTATAAGTCTCATTTTCAGTGAGCCAGCTAAAATAGGAAGAGGGAGAAAAGTAGAACTGTTGAGGCATATGATTTTTAGTATATTTGGGATGTGTTAATATGTTTTCTATTGGAATTTCGGAGAAGCAGAATAAGAGGTTTGCCCACCTCTTATCGCTTGCTCACTTATTTTTGAAAGCATTTTTTTGTGTGTGAATGCAGCATTTTGGACAGCTCAGGCTGCTGCTCCTTAGAACAAGAATATTCTTGCCGGTTCTGACTCAGTTCTGCTGCAGGTCATCAGAGACAGTGTTTCTAGGACACTTGCAGGTGGTGCAGAATCCATACATGGAAGGTCTTCAGCTGTCAAAAACACATAAATAGACATTTTCCCAAAATGTCCTGGAAACTGATTTTAATGGAATATATCTGTAGACACAGCTGAGGTCCCTGGAGAATGGCAAAGCTATAGAATATTGTGCAGGACCCTGTTGGGCTGGCATTTTGGTTCAATTAAAATATTTGAAACAATACAGTGTTTCAGAAACATCTGCACTAGAGCCTGCACATTGTAAAATGCAAATTTTACCAAAGGGTCAGAGGAGCTGTGGGGCAGGACAGCAGGAACAGGCATAGAGGGAAATCATCAGGTGGGAGAGAAAAGTCCTCAAATCTTCATAAAAGTTACAAGGACTTCAGATTCCCACAGTAGTACATCATGCCCAAACAGGATTAGAATTTATTTGTAATTTTTTCCTGCTTCTGTAAAACTTTAAAACGTGTAATTAAGGATTATGTTTCCTAACTCTTACGTGCCTCCACCTGATGTTCACTGCTTGCTTTCATGTTATACTTTATTGTAAATCCATTGCATGGTTCTGATGTAGAATGTGTTCATCTGACCTGACCTGTCATCAAAAGACTGGTTTGGGTGAATTTTTCTATCTTCCTTTATTTTAAAATACAATCAGCATATAAAGAAGTCTGAACATTCCACATATAATACTAAAATTTGGCTTGGCTTTGTCTGGAACAAATGGTGTGTTAGTGAAAATCCAGGGTTTCTCTCTGTGAAGTTCTTGGTTTTGCAAATGGCTAAAAAATGAGGTGTGGATAACCAAATGGTTCCTTTTGCTTTTCTCTTAACACTTTCCAGAGCGTCACTTTAAAGATGGGAGTTCAGAACAGTTCTGTGTGGATTAGGAATTGCTTGGCACAGGCTGTAATTTGCCTCCTCTTTTGCCAAATCTCAAGCAGAAAAATGGGTAATTTCCCTGACTGGTGGATAAATGAGTCACCTGTGGGGAATCACATCAGAAATACTCCATGGGAGCACCACAGGAATGGCTTTTCTTTCCTGGCTGCTGCTTCCCAGCCTTTCCAGGAAGCTCTCCTGTTGTGGGAACTTCGTAGGAGCTTGGGTTGGCAGAGGGCACAGGGAATCAGTCATGGGACTGGGGTTAGGCAGGAAGCACTTTTCCTCATCAGGTTGTTGCTGTGTGCTTTTGACTTTAATTAGGGAAGATACAACTCCATTTCTGACAGTGCTGTTTGTGTTACAGACTATTTCAAAGCTCAGTGTTCTTATTTTGTACTTCCAGGCCAATTCCATGATGCTGTGAACAGAAGCGCTTCTGCTGCCGATGATTTATCAGCTGGCTGGGATGAAAGCAAACAGTGCTTGTTTAGTCCACCTAGAAATTCAAGAATGTGATTCCTACAGTTCAGTTACCTTAATTACTGTAACGTGCCTACATTTTCAGGCTGCCTTCTCAGTATAACTCTCTGTGCTTCGAAATTTTATTTTGTGTACTTTGTATTTAATACACAGAATGAGCACTTTTTTTAATTGCAGAAAGATATATGCTGTATTTCCCTGACCACAGCTGAAAATGGTAAGAACCAGGAATTCTGATTTCCTATTCCAGATCGCTTGGTAGAGGTGCATGTGCCACAGTGAACTGTGTTATGGAAAAGGCAGTGCTTTTTTGTATTTATTTTTCTGTGGCTAAAGAAAACAAGCAACGAGTTTGTCACATTTGCATTGTTGTCATGTATTGTCAGCTCCCCGTGTACTTCAAAAGGCTCCCTCCAGAATTACAAGTCTTGTAACAGTATTTTATAAATACTGTACTTGTGTGTTCTGTCTGTGTAATTGCTGTTCAGTGGTGGCAATGAAGTCGGACTGCAACCACCTGCAGTGTCTTTGGGATTTTTAAGAGGCAAAAATCTGCTCTCTGGTACTACAGCACCAAATCTGGATGGCAGACTGGGACCACTGAAAGCAATGGGGCAAATTTTGGACACGTGGTCTTCAATAGGCTCTGTTATTGCTACAGTGATGAGGTAACTAATATGGGTATGTCTGAGGTGCTAAAAGGTCTGATCCTGCTTTCTTGTATATCTCTATACATTAGAAACAGCTCTTTCTCTTTTCCAAGGTAAAGGACTATTTTTGGGAATGTCAGTAAAGCAAACCATGGAAAATACAGACCCTCTGTGGGCGAGGCTGAGAGAATACCCAGCAGGAGTGCAGTGGAAAAGCACAGCGACAGCGTTGCCTGGGGAGTACAGAGGAGGCTGAGTTAGCCCTGTCCTGAGACAATAACTCCTTAAAGCACAAACTTGTATGAATGTGGTTACTGCTTCATGGGGATTAGGTAGAGCCAGCGTGTCTCTGTACCTGGAGCATGGTGAATCAGCAGTCAGGAGAGCTGATTTCCATGGATAGTGGAAAGCTGCTTTCCTGCTCTTACAGCAGAGGTATTTTACTGGTGTGAAAGAGAGCAAAGTCAAGGTCATTGTTGTGAAAGTGGGCAGTGTGAGTTTTCCCTCTGAATGTGCACATCTTACTTGCACAGTTCTGCAAGTGATGAAACAAGTGGGTTCTTTTCTCCTACAAATGCAAGCTATATTCTACTATATTCACCATTACATAGCCTTGCTCTTTAGAAAATAAGCCTATTTTTGTATGCAAGTGTTTCTTCTAAAGGCTTGGGTTTCATCTTTTTCATACTCTAATTCTGATCATTCCAGAAATAAGATGATGGAGAGCTGAGGTTATTTTTCGTAGATGAATAATTAGATCCTCAAACTCTGATGAATGGCCCCTGGATGTAGATTTAGTGCATATTCTGAGGCACTGAAGGGCTCCATGTCTGCTTGTTATGATCAACTGTCATCAGAATACTTTTTTGCTTTTAAATCTTGCACCTCCATTCTTACTTGCTTTTTCCTAAATGTCAAAAAAGAATCTTTTATAGTCAGGCATTCAGCATATAGTAAAATTAGATGTTAGAAGCTGACACACGGCAATATGGATTATTTTGAATGTTTCATGTATTGAATTTCTTGTCCCTGTGGGACAATTATAAAATAAACATAACAGGAGTCTGGCAGAATGGCCTTAAGAGGGTTAGTGGTTTAGAAAAGAGAAAGTACCAAAATGTTCTCAGCAAACTTGTTCCAAACCTCAAGTGTAGTACATTTGCAATACTGTGCAAGAATACGACTTTCCTTAGTGATTAGATGTATGTTTTGTTCTGTGGAAAGGGATCCCTGAATGCCAACATTTTTTCTACTGACCTTGACTGTCATTGGGATTATATTTATTTAATTTTATTGTGTTGTTATTAGTTGCACCTTGTGGACAGAGGACGTAAAAATATGGCCAATTTCACAAGGGGCCACAATTTACAGATAGTCTGGTGGGTTTTGTGTGAATAGTATTTACATTTGAAACAGTCACTGGGGAAACCCTCTCTCCAAATGAGCAGAAAGTAGACCTCTCAAAAATGTTTTCAGAATGACAATTCTGCCACATTTGAATATCCCTTTGGAACGGGGCCTGAATTGCTTTAAATCATCTATTTTCTCTGTGTAATTCCACATTGCTGTTGCGTGTGATTTTTAGCATCACCATTTGTGAGGGGTTTGTGTGCCAAGCAAAGTTGCTGTTCCCCCATTGTTCCCTCTGCCCTGCCCTTTCCCATCTGTAAATGGAGTGGAGGTGAGCGGAGAGGTGCGGCTGTGACTCAGCACATCTCCTTCTGCCAGGGCAGCAGTTCTCACCACCCAAAAAACCTGAACAAAACAGGAATCCTGTTTCTCTTCCTCCCATTTCGCTGGTCCTTCCAAGGTCATCTCCACAAGACATCCAAAATTCTTGATGGGAGAGCTGGGGAAAAAGACTGTTTTGTGGAGATGGATATCAATACTGTGTGCATGTGGAAAAACTCATCTGGAGAGAAATGCATTAAGAGATACCGAGGCACAATTGATGCATTTTTGTCTTCTCTGTGATCAGTATTGAAAACATTGCCATTTCTTTAAAACTAAAAAGGTGTTTTCCCTCCTCAGTTACTCTGCTATGCAAATGTCTGTTATGCTTAATATTCCCCATCTGAACTCCTCAGTTAACTTGGTTTGCAGATAGACTGTTTTTTCCTGGAGTGGGTTGTAAATAGCCTTTAATGTACATTGAATGAATTTCACATTGTAAAATTTTTATTTTATTCCTTGTATTATATTAAGCGAAAATCCCTGTGTATATTAAAGTGCATAATAAATATATTTGCTTTTCAGCAGACATCTAACTGTTTTAATTTTTCTACCTCATTTCCTGGGACATTTCAGGAAAAGGTTATTAAACTTGATTAACTTTCATGTAGTACTAAATGAAGCGTGATGTGTGTTTCCAGTAAGCAGCCCAGGCTAGCCAACCTCAGACCTTGGCATTAATTCCTGTGGCTTTGAGCATATGCAGGAGAAGATGTGCTGCATGTCCTTCTCTTTAAAGTGACCATTATGTACTGTAAATACCACAAAGGCCAATAAATTAACTATTTCAGTTGCTGTAAGTTCTTAACAAGTTCAAATGGGTTTGTTAATTATTGCCTTGATGAATGTTTCTCTATAGTATTTTCAGCTTAAGCTGAAGCTCTCTTACTGATAAGATAAATAACACATTTTTCTTGAATGTGTTATTAGAAAAGGTAGGGGAGAGAAGTTTTCTGGTCCTTGCAATAATAATACCCTTTGTGATCTTGTCTCACTTCTTCAGATTGTAGAGCCACCATGATTTCTCTGCAGAGGGTTTTTGAGTGTGCAGGAGGAGTTTTGCTGTGCCTTCTGCAAATGATGCTTCAGGTTTCCCCCCCAGGTATTCTGGTTCACACAGATCCCAGCAGCTGGTGCACACAGCTCCACTGATTCCTGAGATTAGGTGAATGGCAAAATTGTCATTATCTGCTGACTTGTTTTCTGTGGGTTTCTGTTTTTTCTCACAGCAGTTATTGACCCTCTTAAGTTCTCCATCTGAAATAGGAAAGTATGAGATGTGTTAATTCAGTGGCTATTTTTTATTGAAGCAAAGAATTTTCATTTAATTAATCTTTGAATGAGTTTTATTATGTCCCAGAGACAGACATTTTCTTCAGATAAGCGCTGTAATAATATTTAAATAAAATTACTCAACACCTGTTTCAAATCTCTTATTCTATGGAATATACACAATCCCATTAAATAATGCTTCACCTCCTCTGTGAGATCCCTGCTACAGTTTGGCTTGTGTATTATGTGTATTTTCCACAAGAAAGCTGAGGTTGTTTGGCAAAGCAAACTAAAGCCTTTCAGTTGGAGGCCCTTGGAGAGACAGCAATGAGAGTTTGGCCTTGATCTAAATCCTAATCATCTTGTGCTACAAAGAGTCACAGAAACAGGGTATGGGACTCCATATCCTATTGGCAAAAGAGTCCAAATGTGTATGTAGATAATATAAACAGATTGACCTTTAGAATTAAAGTGTAATTTGCTGGTTGCAGGGACAGAGTAAGGCATTGGGGTCTGGTTGTTGGTTTAG
This sequence comes from Passerina amoena, assembly GCA_013401095.1. Taxonomy (NCBI): domain Eukaryota; kingdom Metazoa; phylum Chordata; class Aves; order Passeriformes; family Cardinalidae; genus Passerina; species Passerina amoena. Next base: position 1,004,184 of record WBNP01000607.1, read on the forward strand.
GTTTTTTATTTTCCCCAATGTTATATTTTTTAATGTAACAACTTTTAAGCCTGCATCTCCTAGGGAAAAAATTGTTTTGAAATATTAAGTAATAAAATTCTCTCCTCTTAGAGTTAAGGCTGTGAGCAGAGCTATTTTGTGTTTGTTATGTCTTGGTGAACATTAGGCAATCTCAGAGAGAGACTTTAAAATTCAAAACTTTATCCACAAATGACAGAGTGGACCTTTATTATGATTTATTCTGTCATTTTCCATTATGCTGGCTCTCTGGTTCACACTGTTTTCCCCAAGAATAAAGCCCTCCAGTCTTGCTCCAGCTTTAACAAGAGTGTGATAGTTCTGTTGCTTTCACTAAAGGTGTTACTATTCGCCAGTAAATCCCAAAGCACTTCACAGAAAACACAGGAGAAATACTGAGATGAGGATGCATTTGCTCTGTCAGTCACTGAACAGGCTCAAAACAACGTCAGGAAAAGCCCCTGGGCCTCTCCCAGCACTCGGCAATTCTGCTGCCTTGAATAACCTGTTGTCTGGCATTAACTCATCTCCTGCTTTTTTTTCTTTTTTTTTTCCCCTGTTGCTTTTTTTAGTTGCTTTTTGTGCATTTGCAGCGCAGCTCGCTGGAGGCTGTCCATGCAGCTGGGTGCTGCCAGCTCCAGCTCCTGGCTGGCTGCTGGAGCTGTGGGAGAGGAGTCAGCTCCACTCTGGAGGCTGCTCTGCCAGCAGATTCCTGCCTGCTTGGGCTGGGGACCAGGGACCACCTCGCTGCATCTGGCCCGTGCTGAGCAGCGTGGCACAGGGGGACAGCCTGCCAAGCTCTCTCTGCAGTTGTGCTCATTTTTCCTACTCCAATCAGAGCTTTCAGAAAAAAAGTATAAATAGAAAATACAGGCTTATCCAGGAACCTTGTTGACAGGTGAGAGCTCTGTGAGAGGCAGCACTGAGCATGCATCCAAGCCTTAGTATCCTGGTGCCAGTTTTCTGCTAATGTAACACTCTGAATTGAAGGGGAGATAAAGCAGGCTGAATGTTTCTGTCTGTGCTAACATTTCACATCTCCCCTGTGCCCTGGTTAGCTGTCAGCCTGCTGATGAATTAATGGGGATGCCTGCTTCTGAAGGCTGTCATTTGATGATATTCGTGGTGTGGAGAGACAAGATCCTTCTACAGGCACAGTGCTCAAAGCAGAGAAGTTTTCCAGAAGCTGAGTAGCTGCATACTCTCCCTTCCATCAGGACTCCTCCCTACAGGAGCACGAGCAAAAAGCACCTGGACCACTGATGTACAAGGTTTAGTTGCATGAGAAGAAAGCAGGGAGGAAAGGTTCACATAATCTCTGAAGCCTTCAAAATGCAGCTCACTCTTTGCCACGTCAAAAAACTTCACTGCTGAAGCAAATCTCGAGATGATTAGAGGGTGCATAATTAAGAGTCCTCATTTGGCTGCAGAGCTGCTCACTGCAGACCCAGAGCGAGGCAGAAGCGCATTCGCTCCAACTCTGTTGCAATGTTGGCCCTGGTAACACCATGGTTAATTCTCTCTGCTTGTGCTGAGGTTTCCCACAAGAGCATTGGATGGAGTTGGTTTTGAAATGATTTTGCTAATTACTTTTTTTAACATGTGAAATTAATGAACTATTATTCACAGACATTCATATTTACATGGGGTCGAGACTTCAGCAGTTCCAATCCACTTCCATAGCAGTATTTGAAGAGTGTGATTCCCTTCACCTGAGGAAAGGTAGCAAAATCTGTGCCTAAATTGATACTAAAGTGCTTTTTGGCTCACACTGCTGGCACATTTACATGCAGCCTATTTTCTAAAAAAGGGTAAGTCTTTCCTCTTTGCCAGGATGGGATGATGGATTTAAGAACAGCCATTTCAGGACACACCAGAAATTCATCCAGCCCTGCAATCTGTCATTAGCAATGACCAATATCAGATGTGAATAGAAAAGTACAACAAAAGGGTAAATTTTCAATGATTTATTTCCTCTGAATGTTCTCTAGTTGTTTGCGGTTCTGGGATTTCCCAACCCAATGTTTTTATCATTAATATTTTCTGTGTCAATCAGTGCTAACTAAACCAGGAACAAGTGGTTGAGATTGAAAAAGTGCACTGTAATTTATAAATAATATTTGTTCTTTAAGGGTAAGACCACTGGACAATCAGCTACTGAACACAAGTTTTAAGCTGTGAGTAGATTGATACCTGGTCTCTATATGTCCAAAAGAATTTGGTCTGAAATAAATGTGGAGCAGTTCATACAAGCATTATACAACGCAGAAAGTGAAGGTACTATTTGAAGCATAAGGATTTCCTTGCATCTGCTGAAAACCTGTTTTGCAACAAACTAGGAGCGTTTCTGTGCCCCAGATCCATGTAGGGAAGTTGGTTGATCTTTTTGCATGGAGACAAGACGATCCCAAAAACATCAGAGTTATTCTTCCCTTATTAACAACATGAACAAACTTGAATACTGATTCACCATCTCTCCAGCTCTTAGGCAAAGCCATCAGATGCTGGTAATGGGAATGCACACTCTCAAAAATGAGTGTTTTCCAGATTAACAGTGGGCACAGAGGGGAGCACAGGTGCAGGAGTGTATTTCCATGGTGCTGCTCAGAAGTGCCTCTATGCAGCACGGCAGGAACCAGGTGAAAAGGAAAATTACTGCAGCAGATGTACTCCCTCTGTGTTTCCTAAGCTCCCAGGTTGGCAAGCAGTATCCCCAGGATAAATCACTTTCCCTGCAGAAATAATGACTGCGTTTGCCTTTTCAATCTGTTTTCATTTAACTCTGGGATTTTCACCGATCACATGGACAGTGACTAGAAGGTGCCAAGTAGTGTCGAGCTGCTTTAAACTTGATATTCCCCGCGCTCCTAATCTACTCCTTCAGGAACAAAACAGGTTTCCACAACTTAGGTAACACCGTGGTCAAAGTATTCCTTGGCTCCTCCAGTTTTCCCACTCTGGCAGGACCGCTAGGCTGTGGGCACATGGAAAAACCAGTCTCAGTTAAATCTGCTCTGTTCTCATTTAGGCATCCTAATTATCAGGGGGTGGGGCGGTGCTGAGCGTGGAGATGGACAGACAGAGGACGGATGTGGAAAAGAGGCTTGGTCTGTACACGTGTGTTTGTTACATCCCAGGGGGAAGCATGGAATGCCTGCTGAACACCCAGCTCCACGTTGGGCAGCACTGGCTAACCAGAGAGCTGCCCTGCAGGAACAAGTGAGAGGTGAGACTGGGAATCAAAGCCTTCAAAAACACACCAGGGGTGTCACTACAGGACACGAAACAACACGAGCGCACACACCGCTGCTCTCAAGGTGAAGAAAAGGGAACTAACATTTATAGTTTTTTAAAAGTGACAGTGGGTTGGAGGGTGAAAGTGCCACCTCTCCAATGACACTGGACAAACCAACAATTTATCAAATTTCTCTTCTTCTATGAAAGCATGCAAAACAATAAGTTCTTTACAGAAAGTGTGTGAGAAAGTTTGCTAGAAGAATGTAAACATCAAAAAACTTAGAAAATCTTAAAAAATCAAAGCAACGCAGGGGTGTGTCATTTTTGACACATCAGAGGAGGGACTGTCACTGCAAGAGCCATACTAGAAAGGTGTCCTTGGGCTGGATACAGCACGGGGTGTGAGGGAGTTTTACCTTGTGAGAAGAGAGCATTGCTCTTCTGCCCGAGAGATTGCTCCAGAAGAGGCCCTGCGAAGTTAGGTGTGATCTCATGATCAAGTTAGGGACGGAATGCCTTCATCCTCCTCCTAATGTAGTCAGGGCTGTCCCTGCTTGGGAGCTGCTGGGAGGACTGGATATCAGGGCGCTGCCGTAGCCCCAGGGTGGAAAGCAGGCTCGCACAGCGTGACCCCTCCCTTCGGAGGAGGCTTTAATCCAGGCGTGTGTTCGTTTGGAATTACATAAGGCTATTTGAGTGTGTTTCTGCCGTTGCGGGGAGGTTTGCAGCCGGGGTCCGTTGTGCAATGAAGGGCAGCAGTGGCTGGTTGTGTGCCGCTCTGCTGGGGCCGCAGCGTGGCCGCGGCATGCAGGGCTGGGGAGAACTCCAGCCACCGCCCGGAATGACGGCTGCCAGCAGGCTTGGCTCCCCTGGGAACCGGCTGAGGGCTATTCAAAGAGCTGGAATCTCTCTCCAAACACGAAATGCAGCCAGGTTATGACACACAGTTCATCCTCTGTTAGCTGAGACTAATCAGGGAGTCTCCAGGTACACTCCCTCTGCCATCAGCGCTGCGGGATGTGCGTGGGAATGCCGAGCGCACACATCCACACGGAGACCAGCAGGATTACTGGCCCCAAGGCAGCGCTGGCTTTTCCTGACCTGTGCTGGCTCCTACAGGGCACATTGATGCAGGCAGGAGGAGGTGGTTAGAGCCGGCACAGCATCCTCGGAGGCAGCACCGAGTGGAGAGACCCAGCGGGTCTCAGCCCGGGGCTGCCATCAGCACAGTGCCCATCTCCACCTTCTTGGCAGGATTGCCCCTCCAGCACCAGGTTCAGAACAACATCTCTGCTCATTTTCCATAACCTCTTTAATCCCCAAATAACTGTGCAAACTGAAGCTTACTGTATAGGGCAAATTTATTTAGTTTAAGGTAATCCAAACCGACCATGATGGAATAAATACTGCTTCACTCCCTGTTACTATTTCATCTGGCAGTGGGTGAAGGGCTGACTAAAAGAGGAAAGCTACTTCACACAGCAAGAATTTCCATATTGCTTTTAAAAATTAGTTAAATAAAATGAAAGAAAGCAACCCTGAGTCCCTTTCCTCCCAGCAGGCTGCAGCATCTCAGAAAGAACAATGCAATATCATGTGTGAAAATGCAGGCATAACTCCCAAATGCCTTCCCTATCTCTGTTTTTATTGCTTCAATAGCAGCTTATGAAACATTAGTGAAAAAAGACTCAAAGCATGAGTCTGAAAAGAGGCAGAAAACAATAAAGTAAATCCCACAGGAACAACTGTCACTGTCCTTCAGCATTCCATTGTTCAGTGTATAGGACCAGAATGTCAGTCATTTCTCACTTATTGATCACTTTAATACTAGGCAGGAGTATAAGAGTTCTCTGGCTGAAATTCCACTGAAAGAACAGTGTTTTATTGTCCAGTTCAAAACCCATGAAAAAATACTTCCAGAAACATTTATGATTGCATTTAATCTGTGACAAATCACAGCAGAATATGGTTTGGCCAGTCCTTGGCTTTAACCAGATGCAGAGGGATCCAGGCTTCTCCATTGTACAGGAAAATGACTCACATATTCCCCTTTCATCCTAGGGGACAGATGAAAAACTGATTGCAGGCTTTCTTGCCACTATCCTTTTTTTGCTCTTGGACCAGTCCTGTGCTCAAGCTGGGTTTAAGGAAAATAAAAGATGTTTATGTCTAAGAGATTGAAAATGTTTTGGCTGTAGCCATGAGTTAGTCCCAGCTGTGGCACTGTGCTAAACTTGTGCTGTATCTCAATCCCGAGGCTTGGTGACAGGGAAAAACCTTGAGCATTTGCCCCATCCCATTTTTATGCTGTTTTTCCTCCGCTAGCTTTGCAGACTTCCATAACCACAAGACATTGGAGATTGTGCTGGCAAATTGCAATACAGATTTAAGACATATCTATATATACTCTGTTTTCAAAATCCTTACATCCAGTGAAAGTTTGGCCCTGTGAAATGATGTTTATAGTACAGTATTTTGATGACTATAAATGCTGTTGAGACTCGGAGCCCAATACAGCTGCAGTCATTTCAGACCCAGAGAAATTTTTTTCAGGCTCGTGCCAACAAATTGTGATTAATTTCTTTGTTGTGGTGCAAGCTGGTTTCTGAGCACGTTCCCCATCAGCTCAGTGAGCAGCCTGTGCAGCCACTGGCACGCTCCACAGGGCTCATCCCTCCTCCCTTCCACATCACTGCCTGCAAAATGCAGTGAGCAAAGCTCTGCCTGCCTTCCCTCCCTCTATCCTTACCTCCAAACTAGGAACTGCTTCTTTTAAACTCCTCTGAGGAGGCATTTGAGACCAGCAAAGATGAGGGTACTGCTGTTTTTTATAGCCATTACATATATAATTATATACATAACACATACATTTTTATTACACATTGCTATATATATGAAAATAGCAGCAATTCATCTAAATTGAAACTCTTCTGTGGAAAGAAGACTCAGAGTCAGCTCCAATTTTAATTTTCTTCAAAGTTTGAAATCACTGAAGCGTTTTCTTTTGTGATTTTGTTACTTCAGGTTTTTTTAGGTAAAACTTACCCAAGGAAAAGGCAGGCATAAAAATGGGGGGCTTGAGATGAGCAGGCAGCATTTTTCAGCTGATTTGCTGCAGGTTCTTCCCCTTTAGATCTCTGGATCAGGGTGGCTTTTGGGTGTTGAGCCTGAAGTCTTTAAACACAAAATTTTAATCTTCACCCAACTTTAATTCTCCGGTCTTTTTCCTGTATCAGCTTGTAAATCTGCCATGTGACAGGTTTTCCAAAGTGTAGGGTTTTATCTGCTTTTAACGTGTTTTATTCATCAAAAACACTCGGAAGTATGAGCAAGCATATTCCAGTCTCTCATGCTCTGCTTCCTGGCTTTCCTCTGGCTGCCATCCATCAGGGACATGGGAAGAGACACAGACACAACCTGGCTTTGTGGGGAGCAGTGGTGAGGCTTAAAAGCAGGTGAGATGGCACCAGGGAGCATGGGGGAGGAAGCTCATTTCCTCCTCTGGCATATTTTTCCCTTAATTTCATCATTCTAAGCACCCTATGGATCTAAAACCTGAGCACGGGCGTCTTATCTGCTGAGGTGTAACATTTCAGAGCTTCTGCTCAGAATAAACAAAATGAGGCATGTGTGCTTTCACAGAATATATTAATTTGTATTTTTGGAGTATTTTTGGTCCAGCTGAAGGGAGTCGGGTTCATGGTCATAAAAAAACACGTAGGCCTGGAACCTGGTGTGTCCAACAGGCAGGGATCCTAAATCCTGATGCCTTGTGCAGGAAAAAAGCTACAAGGGGAGGTCATACATATGTAAGGGAGAGGTTTTTAGGATGAGGATGGTGAAACAGGTTGCCCAGAGAGGTGGTGGAGGCCTCATCCCTGGAAACATTCAAGGCTTTGTTAGATGGGGCCCTGAGCAACCTGAGCTGATTGAGGATGCTCTTTTCATTGCAGGGGGGGCTGGTCCTTTCCAACCCACACCATGCTGTGGTTCTTTCATCTCAAATTGCCCAGAAAACCCAGCAGGTTTATAATACTCAGGAATAACCAAATTTCCTTTACATCTAGAGTAGCTTCAATCAAGTCAACTTTAGATTGGTACAGTTGGAGCCATCAGGGCTGAGGAAAAGAAAGGTAATCTCTGTTTGTAGGAAAATGTTATGGTGAACTGTGCTGAGCTGATTAATAAGAACAGAAATAATGCCTTTGTTCCTCCATGAGAGTGGATAATTATGTTTATTTTACTCACAGCAAACTGTTTGGAGCTGACTACAGGAGATGAAGTAGCTGCTGTGTGATCTCCCTCTCCATGGGTCAGGACTTACATTCCTCTGTCTTAAAACCTCCATCAATAGCAGCTTCTGAACAGTTAATGAGCCTGGTAGAAGATCACACAAATTTGGCATCTGAGGCAGCTTTAATCAGCCTGAAAGTCATGTTGTACAGAGCTTCTGGTGCTGTTATTTACTGCACTACAGTCACTCCTCTCTTCCTTAGAGGCACAGCTCTGCCTAAAGTCATATCACCTACTGCTGTGATCAGATTTCACAAGTTAAGCAGAGTCACACCAGATCTGTAGGTGATGTAAAAAATCCCTTAAAAATACATCTAGTGCTGCAGGCAAAGGCATCTGATGGATGCTGGATGCCTGTGCTGCTTCTTGGGGGTCTCTCAAGAAGAATTAAAAGATATTTTTCGCACACAGCATGACTGCAATATGAAGGAAAGAAGGGTGCAGAAAATGCTCTTTCTCTTTTCTGTCATTTTAATCCCTTTCTACTTTTGTCCTCCTGTTGTCCCCATGCCTTGTGAATGGAAACCTTCTGCTGAGATGCTCTGTAACCTCGTCTAGGGGCCAGGGGTTTGTGGTGATGCCTCCCCAGAACTGATAAGGGGCCTCTACCTCCCTGTGGTGCTTCATTCGTCACCCCCAGCTTTTTGACAGACAGAAATGTCATTACTGAACCAAACCTAGTTGCTAATGACGTTATTGTTATTGTTGTTATTATTACTATTATTATTCTTGTTATTATTATCTTAGGGGAACAAAAGTGTCTTTCTCCCTAGCAGAAGGACTCTAGCAGAGGCTCCTTGAGTACTCAGGACCTGCAGAAAATGATAGTTCACATCCTCCTGTATCCTTCTTTTATTAAAGCAAGTGTTAAAGCTAATTATATAGACCCCAGGGCAATTGCTGGCTCCATTCAGACACAGAGTGTTAATGAGAACGATGCCTTTTTTTTTTAATTCACCATAAAACAAGGCCTGTTGCCTCCAGCTCTCTGCTGCATAAACCCTGGGATGTATTTTTATATCTTTCCATTTGGTTTAGCATTGTCTTGCAGAGAGTGTTTGACAATAACCTTTAATTTGAGGAGATGCTGCTGCACACTGTAATTAAGGCAGCCAGTTGGGTGTTGGGGTTTTAAAATTTTTTTATTACTTAAAAAAAAGGTAATAAACCATCAGCAGAATCTTTTTAAAGAGCAGGAGACCTCCTCCTTGTTAAGGTGTTTAGAAAGGATGTCTCCTAGAGCTTTTTTCCTTGAGAAAATAGCCTTCTTTTTAAATTCATGAAATATATCAAGGCATTCTATAGATTGTCTTCTTAAAGGTGACTTCTTAAGGTTTTGCTGATGTAACAAAAACAAAACTGGGAAGTGTTTTGATTGTAGCTGAGCTCAAATTTCATTTTGAAGGGGAAAAAAAGCCTTTTAATTATTTCTGAAATAATTGCTTGTGATAATACAATCTCCTTTGTAATGTTTAGACAGAAATAGTTTCTATATAAATAGAGACATTTAATGTAAGAGTAACCTAATCTTTGTTTTGAGCACTGTGATACTTCAAGCCCTATTATAGGATCAAAAGGTTTTCATATCAGCAGATAGCTGTTAAAAAAACAATTTTAATGATAATTGAGGGCCTAATTAGTTAGTTTGTAATGCCTAACTAAGATCTTTACTACTTCAAGACTTTCTAAGAGAGACAATTGCTCTGCCAATTTAAGCTAAAGAACTCATAAAATATGAATTTGAAAGGGCTGCTTGAAAACAAAAAGTAAAGGTTCTCTTATTTAAAAAAAAAGAAACCTTTTTAAACGGAGCTAAATTAGAATGTACTTTCAGCTTTAGAGGTTCTGAGAGTGGCAGTAACTGCATCAAACCACAGAGGAGGGCAGTCGTTGTGGCTCTTGTTTTACAGAAAGGAAAGTTAAAGAGGGGAGGAGGAGGTGCTGTGGAGGGCATCTCATCCAGATGCCAAGGAATGGCCAAGTTCTCACCCAGTCAGTGTGGAAAAGAGGATATCAATGTGATATTTCCATTTCTTTTGCAAGCAAGGGCTTGTTCCATCCGTGAGGATTATCAGTGGTTCCGACAAGAGCTGGAGATTTCACAGCACACAAATAAAAGGGATGACATTTGCTGTCACTGGGATGCTGTCTGGGTGGAGAACAAGGGAAGTGTGAGATTTATGGAGTGGAAACCAAAATCCAGGCAAGGTTTTCAGCTTTGTTTTATCAGTGCTGCTCAACGTCACACTCTCTACTGTGCATTACCTGCTTTCTCCAAATCAAGCTCATCCTCATCATGGAGATATGAACTTGTGGAAAACCACAAACCTTTTCTGTAAATGTTTTTATTTGTAGGGTTCTATAAAAGAACCATGGAACATTTTGGTATGGAAGGGACCTTAAACATCATCCAGCTCCACAACCCCATCCTGCCATGGGCAGGGAATGTGAGCTGCTTAAGGACCAGATGAAAAAATAAATCATCTTCAAATATGCTTTGAGAGGGCTTTGTGAACTGCTAGAAAAATGGTTTAAAGCTTTAAAGCTTCAGCTATCTTCAGGATTATGCAAGTTGAGCATCTCTGATGGGACTTCTGGTCAGTGGCTTCATGGTTACAGTGTCCTGTGTCAGGGATTATGAACTCCCACGTGTATGGTGCTAAATTGCTTGTGCCTTGGTTTGGCAGAGGGAAAAAAGCTCTGACATTGCACCCACTACTTTTGATAGAATCACAACTGTTCATGCCAGCCAGCTGAGAGCCATTGTGCAGGAAAAATGGAAAATGGGATGGTTTAGATGGGATAGCAGAGTGCTGAAGAGAACTAGGCACAGCAATTGTGATATATGTATTTTTAATTAAATTTCATAGATTTTAAATGTCGTTCCAAGTGGGGAGAATTCCCAAGGCTACCAATCATTTTGCACCACTTATAATATCCGTGAAGTGCTGCTGCCTTTCATCAAGTCACTATAAAAAAAAGAAAAAAAGAAAAAAAGAAAAAAAGAAAAAAAGAAAAAAAACCTTGAGCAAAATGGGGAAGATTTATAGCTCTGGAAAAGTTTGCAAGAATGACAGTGTTGATATCCAAACTTTTGGCACTGTTTGCTGTTCATTTAATCTTTCTGCTTTAATCTAGCAAATGAAATCGACTTAAAACCTCTGATTTTTGTTACTCTCCAAGCTAATTCTAGGGCCAAAAAAAAAAAAATCTGTGATGAATATGCCTGAAGGATAATGGAAATTGCTGTGCTTGGTGTTTGCATTAGTGTGGGGTGTGCTTTGTACTACATATGCAAAAGTGCTACTGCTTTATCATCATATGTGATCTTCTGCTATAATACTTCCCTAGTGTTTCTGTTTGTATTTAATTCCTCCTTGATATCTGTAGAATACAACTTTCCAGTGGCAGTATCCTGGCAAAGAAAAGCCCAGGGATATATTTCTACTGAGCAAAACCTCTGAAAAGAAAGGGAAAACAGATAAAGTCCCCCCACAAGAAACAGCTCCTCTAGAAGATTCTGCTATTGGAGATGTATAATTACCTAATCACTCCCATCCTGGTATGAAGCATATAATTAGCTGACATCCTCCCTCCTCTTGAAAGGGAACAAATGCTGCATATATTCAATTAGAAAATGATTAAATAAAGTATTGCTGGAGCTCAGTGCAAGGAGGAACCTGTAGGACTCTGATATTTCCTCTCAGTATCTCATCACCTCAGACAATCACATCCATTGTATCTTCTAAGTTGCTCAAAGCAAGGGCTCTAGCAATCCAGGAAGGCAAAACATGAATCAGGGAAAACTGTTGTGTAAATAAACTGGCAGGCAATGCCAATGAGAATACATTTTAAATAATAAAGGTAATAATGACTCCTGTTCACCTCTGTACCTTTCTTTAGCATGGCCAAGAAAAACTACCTGAGCAAGTTCCATGGCCTCTTTAACAATAGTCATTAGTGTTGTTTATATCCCTTTGAATGGAGCTATGAAAGCATTGTGGAAAGGCTACAATAATTGTTAAAAGCTAATAATACATATGGTATTTGATGATTTGTTAAATTAAAGAATCATTATATACCTCAGATGTGCAGTAACTGTGACTCTGGCAAGTATCAATGTATAACTTAACTGTAGCAAGATTGAACTTAATGGGAAAACTATTAAAGTAAGAATGTGAAATCTTCCAGAAAATAATGCTACCATGTGCAGTGAAGACTGCAGAGCCTCTAGCTTCTAATCTCTTCCCTGGCTTCCCCATATCTGAAGCAGATCTTTTGTTAAGTCAATGAATGAAATTAAATTATAAGTTAAAGAGAACTGCAGGAGAAAATATTCTTTATAACTCATTTATATGTATGTGATAGATAAAAAATATGAGAAAACTTGTGCAATCATAATTCCATGCACTTTGCTAAACAGTTGCAGCTCTGGTGAGCTTTCATTTGCTTACGGAGGTAGAGCGAGTTTAAATGGCAGCTCCACACTTCATTTCCATAGATGAGCAACCCCAGCCCTGCGTGTCTGGAGGTGCACAGGTGGTGCTAATTGGGAGCATCACCCCTAATTGGCTACAGGTGAGCAGCACTGAAGGTAAGGAGTGCCCGGGGCACTGCCCAACCACCAAAGGGAGCAGAGGGCACACAGGTGCAGTGCATCAGCGTGAGGGGATAAAAGGCTGGGCTGAGGGACAAGAAGGGCAGATCCTTGTTGCCTTCGGAAGTGCTGTGGTGTTACTTTGTGCGGGCAGATGCCTGAAGCCTTCTATGAGGTAAGTTGTGGCTCTATGGGTGAATATTTGAAGCCTTCTGAAATTCAATGGTGATGCTGTTCATGTCATGCCCATCTCAGCTGTGACACGTGCTGTGACGCAAATCCGTATCTGTAATCCGGAGTCGGCCATGAAGGCCGCAGGAGTTGTTTTTCCACAATCACAGT